>JAUTXW010004067.1:0-435000 GCA_030620095.1 Kuschelorhynchus macadamiae
GACCACTGTCATTTTAGTGGTAACTATAGGGGCGCTGCTCATTCTATTTGTAATTTACATTTCATACCTCCAACTTACATTCCAATAATTTTTCATAATCTAAAGAATTACGATTCTTATCTATTTATTAAGTCATTATGTAACAATAAAGAATCAATTAGCGTTATTGCTCAAAACAAAGAAAAATATATTTCTTTTATTAAAAAATTATGGTAAACACGTATGACTCTAAAAATAAAAAGATAGTTTACTTAAATTTACGATTTATAGACTCATTTCAGTTTTTATCAGAATCCCTTGAATCACTATCTAATATTTTAGATAATTCTCAATGTCTTGAAATTAAGAAACATTTTTCAGACGCAGAGCAATTTAAATATGTTAGGCAAAAAGGAGTTTTTCCTTATTCATATATTGACTCTTACCAAAAGTTGGATGATAAATCTTTGCCCGATATTGATAAATTTTATAATGACTTGATTGATGAAAATATTAGTAATGAAGATTACATTAGAGCTAAAGAGGTATGGAATGTATTCAATTGCTCCACGATAGGTGAATATTCAGATATATATTTGAAATCTGACGTTCTCCTTTTAGCCGATGTTTTTGAAAATTATAGAAATACTTGTTATAAAACTTATAAATTAGATCCCGTGAACTATGTAACAAGCCCTTCAATGTGTTGGGATGCTATCATGAAATTTACAAATGTAGAATTGGAATTATTGACTGATCCAGATATGCTTCATTTCTTCAAAAAAGGGGTTCGCGGGGGAGTTAGTACTTGTTCAGCTGAAATCGGAGGCAAATAATCCTTTTCTTGATAATTTCAATCCAACAAAATATATTGCCTATTTAGATGCAACAAATTTGTATGGTTTTGCAATTTGCAATTTGCCAGAAAAAAACTTTGTTTGGCTATCTGAGGACGAAATTAATGAACTTAATATTTTAAATATTTCAGATACATCATCTACGGGTTATGTATTTGAAGTTGACTTAGAATACCCTCAGAATTTACATGAAAGCCATAACGAATTTCCGCTCTGTCCCGAAACAATTTAAGCCACCAATTTCCAAGTTTTCTAAACTAATTCCCAATTTAAACAATAAGTACAATTATGTTCTTCATTATCGTGCTTTGAAGCAAAGCTTAAAATTTGGACTTAAACTTCTCAAAATACACAGGGGAATTAAATTTACACTATCGCCATGGTTAGCTAAATATATTGATTTAAATACTAATTTACGAAATGCTTCAAAAAATAAATTTGAAAAAAATTCGTTCAAATTGGCAAATAACAGTATTTTTGGTAAAACTATGGAGAATGTCGATAACCGAGTAGATATTAAGCTAGTAACTCAATGGGAGAGAGAGCGAAACAAATTAAGTGCTGAGAAATTAATTGCAAAACCTCAATTTAAAGATTTAAAATTTTTTTCAGAAAATCTAGTAGCTATTCAACTTCAAAAGATATGTATCGAATATAATAAGCCCATTTATGTTGGAATGAGTATATTGGATATTGCAAAAAATGTAATGTATGATTTTTATTACGGATATTTAAAATTAAAATATGGAGATAATGTAAGTTTATTGTACACTGATACTGATTCTTTAATACTAGAAATTGAAACGGACAATTTTTATGAAGATATGAAGCAAAATCTGGATCAATTTGACACCTCTAACTATCCTGAACCAAATATTCATAATATGCCGATATCCACATTAGTGGTTGGTAAATTTAAGGATGAATATAAAGGTGTACCTTTAGAAAGTTTTTTTGGTACCGGTGCTAAGGCATACTGTGTAAAAACCAAAGATAGTTTAGATAAAAAGGCAAAAGGTATTCGTAAAACGGCCTACCAAAACAATTAAACTTATCAGATTATAAAGATGTTGTGGAAAAAGGTCAAAAAGTATACTGCACCAATGTATGTTTTTAAGTCACATCTACACAATATTTATACGAATTTGATTAACAAACTAGCCTTGACAAGTCATGACGATAAAAGATATCGTCTTTCAAATACCACAAAAACTTTACAAGCATGGGTTCACAAAGATATTGTCAATATAGAATCAATGATTAAAAATGTATCTATTTTACAATCTGAACAAGAACCCAAATCTAAAAGACTATGTTTAGAAGAGACTCGCAATAAAAAGTGTAAATAAAAGGAAGTTAAAGTTGTCAAGTTTTATAAAATTTGTTTCACTGATGATCTGTTTCACTAATTTGTGTGAATATATAAAATGTTGTAACAAACAGTATTATTTAGTTGTTTTAGAACAATGACTACTACTTCATTAGTCGTGTTAGTCTCCCTTGTTGGCAGAATACTATATGTTAATCATATTGCTAACACAATTAGAGCCGACGTGTGCATCAATAAGAATAAAATTGAAACTGATTGTTATAAGCAAATGAGAATGATTTACATAGATGGAAACTCACATTTGTTTATGTATAATATTTCAGAAAATGATTTAAGTGTTAATAATTATATGAAAATTAAAGATTTCTTTGATAAAAAGCCTCTCATTTATTCAGAATGGATAGAATTTGTTCATAAAAAACATAATTGTAATTATGTATATTTTTATATAATATTATTGTTTCTGACTTTAATATCAATTATTTCATCTTACGTTGCTTTTGTAATGTATTTGAAAACCTGAATTAAAAGTTTTAGTATTTGATTTTTTTGTAGTTTAATTTTTTATCTCCTCCAACGTTAAGTAATCTCCCTCCTCCATTTAAGTGGAGGGGACAGTAGACTATAAAAATGTGCTGCAAATCATTATTTAGTTAGTTTCTATATTCTACGGTCTAATAATGTTCAGCCCTCAGAGAGTAACGTCCAATGTGTTTAAAACATCTATACATTCTATCGAAAAACAAACCATAGTAAATTGTAAACAGTACCCTTTAAATAAATCCAAATCAAAGTTTGTGAATATTGGTTTGTGTTTAGAAAGTCATTTTACGCCATGTGTTGAATTTGGTGGAAACAAGAACCAATCTATTGTTCTAAGTAAAGATGATTGGAAAGACCTACTAAAATATCAGGGTGTTATAACGAATTACTTTTTCTCATCAAACGCCTTTCAAGAAACTATATTTTTGAAAAATATGTACATTCTTTTTGAGAAATTTGGTGAAATGCCAATAGTGAGGATTACAAAACATGATGATTACGTCTGTTTTGGAAATGAAACTGTGTGCAGATTATGGGAACAAATACCTTTAATCGAATACAGATTAAATATTTTACAAAAACAGCAATTTAACAGTTACTTCGACATTTTTAAGAATAGTCTGTTTTCCGAAATCAATTGTCTTCAAAAAGTATATGATACTCTGTCGCCAAGTGAAAACACCAATAGTGAGAATGTTTGTACAATGCTGGAATTAATACTAATGCATCCAATCCAGCTCGAACAAAAATTAAGAGAAAGAAAATATTATGAAGAAATCAGTAAATTTTGATGAAACTAAAAATCAACTTCATACGATGCATGCATGGACGTTTGCATATAGAAAATCTCGTATGTCGCCTCAAGAGTTTGTAGACCAACAACATTTTAAAAGACGAATTGAATTATGTGAAATTATTTTAAAACCTGTTTTAAATAATATGTTAAATATGATTATAAAATAAAACAATAGTAATTTAAAAAAAAATGTGTTTTATTGATGAATATTTTACAAAATATCTTTTTTTTAATATCCATGAGTTATGTGTTTTGTCTAATCCGAACCATTTAACTAACACCTTATTTCCCTTTCTTCTTATTACTTTTTCTATTAAGTATATGTCTGAATGTCTGACTTTTTGTAATTCTTTTCCGTAAAAGCCTCCTTGAATGTCTGATTTGTTTTCATCTTCAAGTAAATAGGTTGTAGGATTTGTAAGTTGTAACTTTTTTATTCTAAAAATTTCATTTGACCAGTTGGGTGTGTACCCTTTAGAAAAAAATTCTCTGTGTTTGCTTATACGAACAAAGTCACCAACTTTAAATTTTTTTAAATCGGGATCAACTGTTTTCATATGAGTAAATGATGATTTCAATATATTTTTTTCATTTCCCTTATTAACAGCATTAGGTTTTTTACCAATTGTAGAGTGTACTGTATTATTGTACACACTAACAATTTCAGGCAATATATCTAACCATTTATAATTTCCTTGAAGACTAAACTTTTTCCACATTTTATTCTTTAATGTTCGGTTCACTCGCTCAACGATACTTGCTTTCAAATTAGAAAAAGTACTATAGTGATTGATTTTAAACTGTTTCATTAGCTTCTGAAAATCTTTGGAATAAAATTCTGTTCCTTTATCTGTTTGTATATTTTTTGGAACGCCTTGCAGGTGTTTAGGGGCTTCTTTTAAGTCTTTGAGAATTTTTTTCATTGCTGCAGCCACCTCTTTACCAGTTTTTGTTTTAATAGGTAGTGCCCAAACGAATTTAGAAAAAGTGTTGATTACCACTAATATATATCTATATCCTCTATTAAATTTTGAGTAAGGTTGCATTTCAACTAAATCTGCTTGAAACAAATCATTAAGCCCTTTTACGATTACTCGTCTTCGTTTAAAATTTCTTCTAGCGGGTCTATGCAATTCATTAACGACATCCTCCTTAATTTTATTCATTTTCAGTCTTACACTTTAAAACCAATCCTGCGTATAACACTCCAGGTGATGCAGAATATTTAAGAGATCTTACAACAGAAATATTATCACCATTACCGAGTTTATGACCTAATAGTTCAATCGAACTAAATATATTGTTATTTATGATAAAATCTATGTCTTTACTACAGTGAACTTTTATCACGTCTGCTTCTGGAAATGGAAACGCTAAAGTAGTTTCATCGCCGCTAATAGTAAAACAACGTCTTGTTTCACCATTCGGTAGATTAATTGATTTTCTCGAATGTCCAAGAACCATGGGAAGGATGCAAAAGTAATATAAGTCTTCATTGGCATTTAGGATATGAGTTCCAAATTTATTTACCGACATACTCAATATATAATATGCAACTGTTGCTTTTTACTTCAAAAACTTTTATCTATAGAATTACTTTGGCTTCTCGTAGTTCTTCAATAATTGAGATTATTTCATTATTATGTCCAGTATGCCCGGCAACCCGAGAAGCCATTAAAAGTCTAAGTCTATCAACAAGTTCATTGATGTTGTCCCAATATACATAGACCGTATCTGTTTTGTTAAGTTTCAATATCCCCATTCCCAGTTTCTGCCTTGCTTGCCTATATGGAGCCTTAGGTCTACTAAATGCTTCTATGAGATTTTTTGCAGGTGTTTTAATATTTCTTGTTTTCGTTACCCCTTTGGTTTGTAAGTACGGTCCTATAATAGTTACATATTTGACTGAACCGTTACCTTGAACTTGCTCATTACGGTCGTGATTTCTGCGATATGCATTAGTTCTTGCTAGAATGTCCATATAATGATCTAAGTCTTCTTTCTTGTAACCAATAGGTTCTTTTTTAAAAAGTAGTTCGTATAAACCTGGAGTGCCTTTGTAGGTTACACCCTCAACTTTTATATTTTTATTAATAATTTCAACTGGTTTCATTGTTGTCCCTAAAAGAAATTTGTTTGTTTCCAAATCATGAACAATACCATAATTGTGATCAAATATATGTCTTGTATCCCTAACTCCTTCATCGATGTATTTTCTTGGCAATTCATCAAAATCTTCCAACCAATCTTTATATCCTGGAGTGTCAACATATTGTTGAATTGTTTGTCTAGTTTGCTCTAAAATATCAGAGATATTTAAATTCTCTACAGTACTATCACCCGATGGGGGTGTAGTTTCAGCTACTGTGCTTGTTTCTTGAATGGTAGGGAAATTACTAGTAGATGCAATACTCCTATCAAAAAATGATGGTAACTCAGTGGGTAAAACGGGAGTTTTCCCGGTTTTTCTCTTAGCTGTCCTTGTTGGAGTAGAAGTACTATAAAATAAAAGTATGAGGTTCTTCTTTTATGTCAGTTGGTTCCATTTTTGCAATATTTGAAATTAATTGCTGTAGTGGTTGTGTTATCGGTTGATACGTTTTTTCTAATTGGCTTTGAGTCATTGAGGCTTATGACTTTAATGCTTGATATTTTTGTTTTACTGCTCTTCTTGATTTAACTAACTCTCTTGCTAGTCGTTTATCCATGTTTATAAGTGTATGAATGAATCGAACCTGCTTCTATATCTGCCAGAATTTAAGGGACAGTCCTTATCGATTACAACGAAACCGTAGTCTTCTTTCCAACAGTGTTCACAGAGAACTTTAAATTTCTCAAATGTCATATCCATCATGCAATGGTCATTATATATGTGTTTTAAACTAGTTAGGTCCTGTTTAAATAAAATTAAGAGATTTGCATTTTCACGTATAAGCCTCTTGAGAATTGATGAATAACCTTGAAAAATGAAAAAACAATCCGTATTTTTATGTCTCCTAAATGTAAAATAGTCACTTATAACAGTTTGATTCTGACATGGAATGTCATCAAATATAATAACTGAATTTGGTTTAATATCGTGAGGGGATATAATATTTTCATCATTGTCATAATCAAAATAACCAATCTCTTTAATAGGTTTTAGCAAATTTCTTAAATACTCATACTTGGGTTGATGTAACGATTTTGAGTATAAATAAATATTTTCGAATCTTATTCCGTTTGGATGTTCAAGTAATGTAAGAATGGAGTTCGTTTTGCCAACCCCTGATGCTCCTACAACAAGACATCTCTTTGATTGACCACCAAAGAGATCGCCATGTTTTCTAAATGGTTTGTTTAAGATTTTTTCATCATGGTTTTTAATAGGTATAGAAAAAGCTTGCTTTTCAATCCACATCGTCAGCAATAACTGACATAACATTCTAAATAATATGTATTTATAAAAAAAAAACAGCCAAGTCAATTTGCTGCCCGTTTTACTATTTATAGAAGACGAGCAGCTCTATCGACTCAGTTTACAAAAACTATAAAATGATCATACACAACCCTTACTCTATTACATCCAATAAGAAGAGCAAGAAGAAAGGTACGGGTTTAGTAAATAAACTTATTAATAGTCTACCTGTTGAACTACACATTCCTGGTTATAACTATTGCGGTCCAGGAACAAAGTTGGAAAAAAGATTAAGTAGGGGGAATAGTGGCATAAATCCTTTAGACGATGCTTGTAAAGATCATGACATAGCGTACTCGCAATCTAACAATTTATCAAACAGACACGAAGCAGATAAGATTTTAGCAGATAAGGCTTGGCAAAGAGTAAAGGCTAAGGATTCATCGCTGGGTGAAAAAACTGCAGCTTTGATGGTTACAGGTATTATGAAAGGAAAAAAAAAGTTTGGTATGGGTGTTAAGACATCCAAACGGAAACTCAGGATAAAAAAACGCGTTATAAAAACTCCAAAAAAAATTGGTGGATTTTTACCTCTTTTGCTTCCAATTTTGGGTGCCCTCGGTGCATTGGGAGGTGGTGCAGCCGGAATTGCTAAAGCTGTTAATGATGTAAAAGCATCAAGACAATTGCTTGAAGAAACTCAACGTCATAACAAAGCCATGGAAAACGTTGCAGCCGGAAAAGGTCTATTTGTAAAGCGATATAGAAGAGGAAAAGGATTGTTCATTAAGCCCTATAAAGGGGGCCCCGTAAAAAAAACATTAAAAAAAAAGCTCAAATAAAGTTTCCGCAAAGAGCTTTAACAAATATTGATATAATAAAATATGCAAACATTTTAGAGATACCTAACTTTAGAGGTGTTTTTATGCGTGATAATCTCCCGCGAAAAATTAGACAAAAAGAAACTGGTATTGTTAATTTGGATAGTGAAAAAAATGATGGTTCTCATTGGGTAGCTTACATAAAAAAGCAAAAAGATGTCGTGTATTTTGATAGTTATGGTAATCTCAAACCACCTCTTGAGTTGATCCAATATTTTAATACAAGTAAGGGTGTAAATATATATTACACCTATGAGGTCAAACAAAAATTTAATAACTATAATTGTGGACAGCTAGCTCTTAGTTTTCTATATAAGCACATGAAATAAATTATTACGGCATTTCTTAAAAATTAACAGAATGTCTACAACATTTACGCTTACAGGGAATTCTTCTATTTTATCATCTGATTTTAATCCTCCCATCTATTTGGATGACGACAAGCAATATTTATTAGGTTTAGCTGATTTTGAGTCATTTATGAGTATCCCTAATATAGAGAATGGAAACAATAAAATTTACGTAGATGGTAAAGTGATTGTTATTCCGGATGGAACTTATGACATAAAAGACTTAAGTACATTGATAAATAACAAACTGCATGAAATTTTTACTATAGAACCCTCTTCGTTTAGATTAACGACAAATCTCAATACCCTAAAATGCAGTAAAGAAATTGATTTCACAAAAGATGATTCAATAGGAAACCTTTTAGGTTTTAATAAACGGAAAATTAAGCCTCATGAATGGAGTGAATCTGACAATGTTGTAAATATTTCCAAGGTTAATGCTATTTGTATTGATTGTAACATTTGTGTAGGTTCATTTAACAATGGCAAACCAGTTCACATAATTCACCAATTTTTTCCAACGGTACCACCAGGGTATAAAATAGTGGAATCACCATTACCTATATTATACTTTCCAATTAGCGTTCAAAAAATCAACAACATTACTGTAAAAATAATTGATCAAGACGGTCACCTTATAAATTTCAGAAACGAAACCATTACCGTAAGATTACATTTAAAAACTAACAACAATGGTTATTAGATATAATAAACCATTTGTATCTAAATTTGAACCTATTACCGTAAGTAAATCTTATAAAAAAGAAAAACTTAACCACAAAGTTAGTAGTTCCAAAAACATCAAACGGTTAACAACAAAAAACCATCAGTTTCTGAAATCGTTGGGTTTTAAAGTTTTAAATAATGGATATTTTAAACGTTAATGAAAGTCTATATGTTGACAACTCTGTAATTGGCTCCGAATTACATACCTATCAACCATTCATTTCTTCAAAATTTGATTATAATGATGAAATACGTATTCCAATCCAAGAATTAGACACATACACATTACCTTCAGAAAGTATTCTATATATAGAAGGAAATCTCGCTAATCAAGCAGGGAAATATACAGAAAAATTAAGATTTGTCAACAATGGTATTGCGTTTTTGTTTCGAGAAATACGTTATGAATTAAATGGAGTAACTGTAGACTCTGTAAGAAATGTTGGTTTAACATCAAGACTCAAAGGATATTTATCTTTTAATAACAATGAAAGCGTAAAGCTTCACAATGCTGGGTGGTTTCCCAACAGAAATGAAGCAGACAGAATTTTGGTAGATAATAAAGGTAAATTTAATCTATCGATACCCCTAAAGATGCTACTTGGATTCTTCGAGGATTATAAAAAAATTATTTTAAATATGAAGCAAGGATTAGTACTCATCAGAGCAAGTAATGATTTAGATGCTGTGCTCTTTATAGATGATACGGAACCCAAAACATTAGAACTTCCTACTCCAAAAGTCACGATTGAAAAATTGTATTGGAAAGTGCCACATATCGAGGTAGATATTCCTCAACAACTTTCCTTAACGAAAATATTAGAAACAAACAAGAAAATATTGTTAGGATTTCGAAGCTGGGAATGTGTTGAATATTCCGAATTACCTGAAGCAACGCGTCATGCATGGCCGGTAAAAACAACTAGTAAACTGGAGACGCCCCGTCATGCTGTTATTGCCTTCCAAGTAGATCGAAAAGGAAAATTAAAAAAGGACATGAGTCAATTTGATAACGTTGACCTAACAAACATAAGAATTTTTTTAAATTCTGAGAGATATCCATATCACGATTTATATTTAAATTTTAAAGAAAACAAATTTTCTGCTCTATATGAAATGTTTGCCAATTTTAGAAATTCTTACTATGGATTGACAAGTGAACCAATTTTTGCGCCTGAAAAATTTAAGACAACTTCGCCTATTTCACACATTGATTGCTCTCATCAGAAGGAATCGCTTCAAAGTGGTTCTGTAGTTATAAGAGTTGAATTTGAAACAAATGAAAATATTCAAAAAAATACTTCTGTTTATTGTCTCATCCTCCACGATAAAATATTTAGCTATAATCCTCTAACAAAAATAGTTAAACAACTTTAATACGCATGCGTCAGTTTTAATATTTATAGCATGACACAAAGAAATTTCTTTCATTATGGATTATATGCATCGGTTAATCATTTTTCAACACAAATTACAAGAGTTAAAGAAACAGATAGAAGAATACCAATTAAAATTTGAAATGGTAAAAAAATTTCACTATTTAAAGATATGAAAGTAATTGTAGATATACAAGGATTTAAAGTGGAGAACAATAAGTTAATTGTTAAAGAATTGGCAGCATACGATGGGTTTCAAATCAGCCACCACATATTTAAAGCGCCCTTTCCTATGAATCATTTACCATCAAAACTATACAGCAACGCTATTTGGCTAATGAACAATCATCATTGTATCGATTGGGATGAAGGATTTACTCCTTATCATAGATGTCGAGATGTTATCAGAAATTTAACCGAAAAAGTCGACTTTATCTATGTTAAGGGTGAAGAAAAGGCGGAGTTTGTCAGAAAATATTCTCAAAAACCAGTTATTGAATTTGATGAACAGCCAGCTTTACAGAAATTGGAACCATGCTGCTTTTATCATCAGAAAAATCCATGTTTTTGTGCATTAGCAAATGTTTTTCATTTGTATAACTATTTTTTTATGAAATAAAACGATTCGTTTTAAAGTATATTTGTTTTATTGGTTAAATATTCCTTTATACATAATATATGTTCGCTTAACTCTAATTGTTTTAAATCATGTATAAATTTTCTTTCATTTTTACTTTTAAGAAAATCTATACATGCCTTAGCAGCTAGTTCACATAATTCTGCATGTTCTATATAGTGCAAATAAACAGTAATGTTTTGAGCTTCACTGCTTTGTCCGTCAAACGCAAAAAACTCAGAGCAAGCTTTAGACATTATGAATTCTTCATACATTTCTCTAACAACTTCCTCCATGATTACACTAAAAGTTCTTCCTCTTTTAAAATGTCTTTCACTAGAACGGGATCTTCAATATATTTTTTCAATTTAAGAAGATGATAACCAAATCCCAATCCCCTTATGTCATGAATAAGTTGTATTAAATCTAATGTTTCACAATATTTGTCACATGCAGATGCAGCACTCGCATACTCATTCGATAGTTTCTCGTAATAATGACACCATTGTGGTCTGCTTTGCGTAGAATCCTGACAATAAGAAAATGATAACAAGTAGAATTCTTTACTTAACTTTTTAACAGCTTTCACTAACTTTCGATTTTTAAATGAGACACTCTATATATTTTTTAATATTTCGAATTTATGGATCATTTTAGGTCCGATAGTACTAGTTTTGTTGCGATTTTGGTAACGAAAAAGAATTTATCACGATATTTAATTTTTAGTCAAGAGGGCCATGGCCAACTCAGAATCATTCTAGTGAATGTGTATATTGTTAGAAAAATAAATTTTTATTTTTTTCACTACTTTCTTGCTTTTCAGAAATGTTTTAAGTCGGAAAAATCATTTTTTGGTTAATAACTTAGTTATGTCAAATACAACTACTCCATTTTCTAATTATGGTTAAATGGAGTTTTTCAAAACGCATAGAATGACATAACACAGTCATACATGTTGTTTGAGTTTTTTTGTAATTTATTTATTTTTGTCTCCAATAACCATAAAGGACATTGCTTAACATACAGCCCCCTAAGTAAGTATGCCATTACAAAATAGATAAAAAAGAAATTTTGTTAATGTTTATGATCTAAACTACCCTAAAACTAGTTTTTAACCATAAAATATTTTTAACTAATCACCAATAAGATTTTCAAAATGTCCTCCCTGAGCAGCTCTTTAGAATTTATCTTTGTTTTACTTATTAATCTAGGCTCATTTTGCATAGACCCATATCTTGTATTTTGTCGACTGAACATACCATTGTTTGTAAATCTTGACTCATCTGTGTATAATATCGTTAATGAAAAATTATTTGGGCCATTATTTTCCAAAAACCAATTAGCGTATTGAAACCTTCACCCTCGTACAAGTACTGGTGTAGTTGATACTTGAAGGAGCAATACTTTTTTTAATATTTTCCAAACTGATTGGTGACTAAAGTTTAGTTCTTGAGCAATTTCTCTGGTTGAAGCTGTTGAATTTTGTTCCACAAAACCCAATACATTTATTTCTGTCTCCTCGTCAATAATAAATCTATTTCTTTGTTCATCAGGCACTTCTCTCATTTTTCTAACTAAATAATTAATGTACTACCTTGACGGATGGCGATGTGGATCAGGATATTCCATTCGATACACACGTTCAGCTTCATAGGCACTTTTGCCGCATTGAACGTATATTATTAAAATATTCACTTCTACTGAATAACATTTTTATTTAAAAGTCACAAAAGAAAAATTACTAGGTATAAAACAAGCACAATAAAATTCGGATGTCAAATAATAAACTGTCAAAATAAAAAAATGTTCTTTTTTCCACGGCCTGCTTGGTAGTTTTTTGTTTTGCATAGACCATTATCTTGTATCATGTCATTTCTTGTGTTTGGAGACAAAAATAAATAAATTACAAAAAAACTCAAACAACATGTATGATTGTGATATGTCATTCTATGCGTTCTGAAAAACTCCATTTAACCGTGCTTAGAAAATGGGGTAGTTGTATTTTACAACTAAGTTATTAACCAAAAATTGATTTTTCCGACTTAAAACATTTCTGAAAAGCAAGAAAGTAGTGAAAAAAATAAAAATGTATTTTTCTAACAATGTACACATTCACCAGAATGATTCTGAGTTGGTCATGGCCCTCAAGACTAAAAATTAAATATCGTGATAAATTCTTTTTCGTTTCGTTACCAAAAACTAGTACTATCGGACTTAAAATGATCCATAAATTCGAAATATTGAAAAATATATAGAGTGTCTCATTTAAAAATCGAAAGTTAGGGTCATTTCCGGTCAAATCGGAAGTCACAAAAATCTGAAGTAATCGCCATAAAATGGCATTATGGTAGTTTGACACCTCGAGCCAGTTTCAAAATAATAAGCTAATAAATAAAGAAATGGCAGACCGAAAGTGATATCGTTTACACCCGGTATACTGTGAGCATAGTCCTCTCAATAGTTAGTGAGTTGAATCTATTTATATTGTATACTATATTTTGTGATTTAGAAAAATAAATTGTTATAAATTGTTTTTAAAAAACTAATCACGCGGATCGTATAGTTAACTCCTATGATATACATATAGTATTCCTAATCATAAAACAAACTAAAAAATTCTATAAAATAATTTTCCCCCTTAAGGTCTATTTTTACAAAAAAGTTAATTTTTTCATAGAAGGAAAAGGGATAATCAAAAATTTCATTATCCAAAATAGAGTTTCTTTTGACTTCACGACTGTCTTACGAATTTCAAAAATTGGCAGGCGTGTAGTGTAAGGGACCTAGATCACGGTAAAAATAGTAGAAAAATGATTCGTGACTCCTGACGAACAGAATCGATCGGAAAACGGGGTCGGTTCGAAGGTCGGAGATAGTACTTCTTCCGAAATTTGTTGAAATGATTGTGATAAAAACGCCCTATTATTCTGTGAGTGGCCCAAATTGGGCAAAACTAGGATCGACCTCTGAACCTATTAAAATGAAGAACTTTCCTCATTCATGTCTAGCCTTTCAAACTGGAACTGGAAACTCTTGCCGAAGATTATTGAACTTATAAGCTTCCAACGAGTTGGAATTCGCCGGGGTCTTAATCGAATGATAGCACTTGCACACAGCTATTTATTGAAATTTGGTTTGTAGGTTCGCCTGACGATAATTGGGTCTTGTTCTCATTAAACATGTACCAGAAGAAGGGGTAATCACAAGAGCAAAGAAGAGTGGCAAGTAAATTTTTCGCGTAGAAGTGTTCAGGCAATGCCCTTCGTCTTTCAGAACAGAAATATATATGTGTGTTGATTCTAAGTCCTTCAATTTTCTTTTCCGCGTCCCAATAGAGACTGATTGTCTTAAAGATCTCCTTCCCGTAGAGGTATAGTATTGATCCTTCCACTACGGATGGAAAAATACAATGTCTTTTCATTCCATATATTTTTTCACTACTGTCGTTCTGAAAAGAACAGTTTTGCTGACGTTTCGTCAATATCACATTTGGCATTTTGAAGCTTTCTTTCTCGCGTGCGAATAGAGACAGCACATTATAAATAAATTCTCGATTACTGGTGATAACGAGAACCCCATCTATTTGTTTATACATTTGCCCGTTGAATGAAAAATAAGTATTTTTAAGGGAATACTCCGAGAGCTTGGAAATCTTCGTCCATAGCAATCTTGTCAAATGGGTATACTGGGATACAACGATTTGACATCTAGGCTTGCTATGATATCCTCTTTTTCAAGAACGATGTCTCGTATAATTCGAGTGAAATGCTCCGAGTTTTTTACAAATGAATTAGCTTTTTTGACTACTGGTTGCATAATTTCAGTTTTTGTAGTGCCGAATTAACAGCACTAACAATAGGTCTGATGGACGCCCTTAGTTTGTGTATTTTTGGTAAACTATAGAGTTTAGGATATCTGCTCGACTTTTCCCGTGGTATGATATTTTCTTGAATTTCGGGGTTTATTTGTGAACTTTTTATTTTATTTTTAGTTGTTTTTTCTAGGTACGTAGTCGGGTCCCTTGGAAAATGCTTATAACAATTGTCCTGCATTTTTGTATGTAATCTTGAGAATTCATAACCATAGTTGCGTTTTCTTTATCTGCTGGAAGAATTGTGATGTCTTTATTTTTTCGAAGGTTTGTTAGGATCTTTTGTTCAGTGGAATTTAGGTTTTGTTCTTGTGGTTTGCTTTATCTTAAAATTCTTGCCACTTCTTGTCGAATTTCCCCTGCTTTTGTTTCTTCAAAGGAGTCAAGGACAGCTACCATTTCAGCTGTTATTTCTTCTTTAGTTCGCCAAAAAGCCAAAGTTTCTATGCGATCCTACAATAAAAGGTGAATGTTGTTACTTAGTTTAAGGTGTAACTTTAAAATTTTAGTTTGACGTATTTGTTCTCCTAATAAGGCCCCTAAGATTAGCTTTTCTCACCTCTCAGTTTCTCATACGTCCTGATTGTTTTGAAGATCTCCTCCCCGTAGAGGTGTCTATTATGGATTCTTAGTCCTCCACCGATAAAAAAATACAATGTGTTCATTCCACGTCTACATCCGTTCACTAGTGGTTCCGAAAAGAACAGTTTTGCTGGCGTTTCGCCAAAATCATATTTGGCATTCTCGAAGCTTTTTTTCTCGCGTCCGAATAGAGACTGAAGTGTTGGTAACTGCGACTCTTCCTTTTATACCCCCAACCGGGCCCGAAGGTTATATCTGAGCGGCCGTTGGTCGTTATTTTTGTTTTTTGGATGGTGGTGTTGTTGTTGCGCTATTTACGCTTGATTTTTTGTGATTTTAGATTTGTCGATTATTGTCTTCTATACTGTTGGTAGTTTTACTGATTCGTCTCTTTTATTCAAATCACTTTGTTTTTCAATTGCTATGGCTTCTCGGGTTATTCTCGTCTTATAATATTCTAAATTGACAATCTTCCTACACCCATCGAAATTTATTTTGATATCCTGATGATGTAGGAATAGAGCTGAGGTTGTTTGTTTTTGATGCTTACCTATAGTTGTTTGTAGCTTATGTATTACACATAAAAATAATAAATAAACTGAAGGCGAACTTTTTCAATTTTTTGTTCAAACATTTGGTCCGTGTAAGGCCTGTTTAACAAAATGTCTAGTTTGCCAATTCAATCTAGCTTTGTTTCCATAGTTACAAAACAAATATTTCATGACATCCTTTGTTTGTGAATAATCATTAATTATACTTATTTCAAAATTTTAACAAGTTTATTTTATTCGGACTCCGTATTGCTCGGCTTGCGCCTCGACTGGCAATCTTTACTGTTGTCAGTTAATGTTTAGCTTTTTGTAGTAGTATCGTTCAAAATTTAATGAAACTATTCGGGTTGTCAAAGTAATAATTTAAATAAAAATAACGTTGAAAATTAAAGGTGTTTTTTCACTTGCACTTGTTGTAGGTTAATTTAAAAATTCCATGAAAAGGTGACAAGTAGGCTGGATATCATAGTATAAACAATGTTTTTTATTATACTGGATCATTGCAGCGGTTTTGGCTTTTATAATAAAAATTAAAACCTTTGGAGTAATCGTGGAAAATATATCGTCCGAGCTTTTACCAAAAAAATTAAGAGAAATTTTCGAAAAAAAGCGAATTAAATTCCTTGGTTCGTGCAAACCGAAAAGAGTCTTGCTTTATACGGAAAATTTGGCGTATTTCGTAGAAAAATCCAAAACATATGCAGTCAACGTTATGGTCAATGTACTCATTCAATGTCGAAAACTATGTTCAACTTAACAGGATTAAGCCAAGCCGGTGGCCGAGAGCGTAAAGCTTGAGGTTTACACCGGAGTTGGTGTGGCAGGGCCTGAGTTCGAATCCTAGGTGGGTACACGACTTTTCAGATCTGCAGCCAATATTAATGGTTAAAAATCCAACAGGGAAGAGTGTAAGATGAATTTCACTTTCGCTGCCATTCACGCCGGTAACCAGGTCGGGGGAACCGGATGTTCCCGTGGTAGTTTGGAAAATTCACACTCCCCGCCTTTACATCAGGTGGAGGGGATAGCTGCGGTCGGACTCCTCGATAAACTGTAGGTCCCGTCTGGCTGACATTCCCCAGACGTAAAATTCCCCCATCCTTGAAAGGTGATTCTTGTGCCCCTTTTCACGCACCCTTCAATCTCCCCTCTATGTCACCTTTAAACAAAAAGTGTATATGTATGTAGCAAAAATTCCCCAACCGGAATAAGGTGTAAATCATCTGGGAAGGGTCGCCCCACCTCTGACTAAGCCCCGGACGAAGAGGTAAGGGCGATTAAAGCTCTGACTAAGCCCCGGACGGAGAGGTAAGGGCGATTAACGGCTGAATGCTAAATGGTGAAGGCTAAAAAGGAAAATCCAATCCAACTTACAGGATAATGTAGACACATCCAAGTTTACTAAATTGCAGTTATTTCTACAAAGTCTGCCAGCCACAAGTGGAAATAAATTATATTTAAAAAAACAACTAGGAAACACGTCAGTAACGGACTAAGGAGTACAAAACAAGGGAGCCGGTATGGGGAGGGGGTAGAAGAAGATTTCGGCTTTCTTGCCAAGTGACATTTTAAATCGATACAATTGATCTCCTAGATTTGTTTACATAGATATTTAGATAGTTACATACAAATGACGCTAACAAAAGTACGCCAAAAATCGTTAGTTTTTACGAGAAAGCAAATCAGTTTATTTTTGGGAGAAGCACCTGGCGAAAAATGTGTAATAATGAAAGTGGTTTTAGTAATGGGGATAGCGTGAGGCCTGCCGTCGGGATGAACTGACTAAAATGACTATAGATGTTGCCAAACAGCAATATAAGATTTCATTGGTTTATAACCTACAAATTAATTTTTTTACGAGTGTGCGAAAAGTAACATTTTTCACACTCAATTCAGTGTGAAAATTTTCATGCACTAGTGTGAAAATTGTTTTAATTTTGCGAACTAGTGCGAAAAAACACAATGGGTTTAAAAAATGACACTTTTCGCACACTCGTAAAATAAATCTTGTATGGTATTCGTGTGAAAATTTCGTTTAAGACACTCATATGAAGTGCTAAACTAACTTCTCTCAACTTCTTCTTCAACAAAATGACAGTGACATAAGCGAAACATAACTGCCGAACTAACCCCCGGTTGCACAAAACTTAATTGCTGTTTGGTATATTTAACCGAGCTTTCGGATTTGACAAGCTGCTTACAGAAATCTAAGAACCCGCTGTCAAATTTGTCATTCCGTTAAACATTCTAAACTTTAATTGAGCTTTCTGCAACCGGCCATTTCGAGTTTTAAGTACCATGGCAACTAGACCTGGTCTAACTCTTAACCTTAACCTTTTTAGTGAATACGGGGGTTAGAAATTAAAGTACGGGGATGTTAAATATCAGAGAGTATATAATTTCTTAAACTCCGTTTACGTTGCTGTATAGTTCTACTGTAAAGCTATATATCCGGTATTTGCATTCAGCGCACGGAAAAAATCGGAGATCGGGAAAACTTTTCCGTACGGTGGCCCGACAAAGCCCACTTTACTTTATTCTAAAGGATAGATGAAAATAATGCGTTTTGAAAAAAATCTAATTCAAAATACTTTTCAACATAACGTATTTGAAATATGGTGAATCGATAGAAAGTTGAAAAGGCACAACTTACTTTTAACTATTTTATTTACAGTTACAGCAATTATTGAAATGCTAATAAAAATAAAGGCCCTACTGAAGGTTTTTTGTGGTCGTAGGAAAAACAGTATACATTACTCGTGTGAAAGCGACTCATGAATTTGATGTTTATTATAATTTCGTATTATTCTACAGACAGTAAACGGCGATCTTTATCTAGAAACTATAATTGAAGCAAATGGTATTGCGAGAAACAAAATACTTGTTGGAAATATTTCAAGAAATGAGGTACATAGCATTTTAAATTTAGTAACATATGAGAAAACAATTCTCTTGGCGATTGAAGTAACGCCGCGCCGTCAGTATAAAGTATAGTATTAAATACTTACCAGTGCATTGGACAACAACGTTTTCAGAATTAAAGCGGCACTGTTCATCATCTTTTACTTCATATGGATAGTTGTCTTCTCCATCCACCCCGCCATTTGCTCTTACATATTGAAATGCTGGATCAATAAGTCCGCCCATACATCCGTCATTTCCATATGATCTGGTGCAATCTATTAAATTTTGTTCACTCACATCGACAAGCTGCCCAGTTTTACGGAACCAGTGTCCCTCTAAAGCACCTGCCTGTAATAAAGATTAGATATTGCTTCAAATTACTGTCTTGTTCCTTGATACTTTAAAACGTAATTAATGATCAGTAGCTTACATGCACCAAATTTCGTATACGCAGTTTATTCTATATTCCTATTAGAGAACCAAAAAATAAATATAGTCGTAAAACATTTTATGAAAGCTTTAGGTCACGCATTGTTTTCAAGAATACGACAATGACAAACATTGAATAAAGCAGTGATGGTACAATATTTTAAAATAATTAGATTCTTTTAAATTTTTTAAACTTATTCCGGATATGAGATCGCAATAATTAGATGTTAATAAAAACATGTTTATTTTCAGTAAAACAACACTGTCTTTACAAATCTAACATAACTAAAACTGAACGAAGAGCCTGCGTACCTTTTTTTTATCAGGTAATTATAGTCAGATTTGATTAAATTAAGAAAAAGTGTAAGTACGTTTGTTTCCTTCTTTCAGTTAATTTAAAGTTAGGATAGGTTTAGTTTGCGGCAATGACAGACTAGAGAAAATATTTAAATTATTTTTCCAGTAAGTCTCACTCCTGAAATCAACTGGCTAAAAATTATACATATCCTTATTTGAGTTATATCGATTTTCTGAAAATACCGTTATGGCAAAAATGATTTTGTGTTTCATAGACAATGATGTGTGATTTTTAATTTATTTAACATATAAACCTTTCTTTATCAGACATTCTTTCTGATAAATTTGAAAACGTAAAAGAACATCGTTGGCACTAGTAACAGAACTACTTGGTGGATTCTTCTTGTGAAGAATATTTAGGTTGGTAAGTTGGTAATAAGTTTAAATGTAAACGTGACGTAGTGGGCATAGATAAAAAGAAATGATACGGCTTGTACTAAAAGTCTGGGACGCTTGAAATATTGCAGGTGTATTTGGTTGAAACTGGTTTTCCAATTTTAATAAAATTAAGAATTTACACTTAGGTCACTTGACGTTTACATTCTACAACAAACTTTTAATACTTTTTTTAAATAGAACACATAGTAAAATATTTGATTTGAACAGAATTCGAAAGAATACATATTTTAATGATATGGGGCTACGGTGATCGACGATGGGCGCAGCAAGAAGTTTGTGTAATGTATAAATATTCCGGAATCCCATAACAAAATCTACTGTTATATAGCGGGAGAATATGACTTTCACAAGATGATGTTCCTCTATATTACTCACGTGAAGTTCGGTAATATTTAGACCAAACGTTTTTAGAGAGATGGATAGGTAGAATGGGTGTAATTGACCTTCTCCATGACTTTTCGTGGGAAAACCTAAAAAATGTGGTCTATACAACGAAACCATATGATTTGGAAGATCTAAAACTGAGGGCTCAAAATAAATGCAGGAGGATCTAAGAAATCGACAGTCTACAAAATGTTCTAAATGCTTTTCCTTTAACATACTTTTATTTGATATTTTGTTATGGTCTAGGTTATTTTTTATGCTGTATTTGTTAAACATTTCATTCAAGTTCTACTAATTAAGATATCCAAAGCTTTATCTTCGCAAGTATATGTTTTGGGATGGACAGACCATGCAGCATCCTTGACATGTCTTGTTACATCAAATTTGCTCAAAATGTTGCTAACAGTAGATCTTGATATGGTATTTCGGTCGGAATATTTGTTATTAAAAATATACCGTGTTTAATTTTGGTATACATTTACTATACTAAGTCTCAACTGCAAGTCAGTAGATTATGCGCAATCAGAAAGGATAGATAACTCTACACACAAGTCATTAGGTGAAACAAAGACCATTAATTCTTAAAATGTTAATCTCTGACATCGAAATTGTCAAAAAATATAAAGTTTAGATTAAACAATTTTAACAATGAGTATTAAAAGTTTGTTTCAAGATATTTCGAGCGTTCCAGAGTTTTGTTACTATCTGTATATAGAATAAGTAGTGACTAAATAATATTTCTGAATTAACGATTTAGAAAAACAAGTCTGATTGCCTAGAATGTATCCACTGTGTTATATCTGGCTATCTGGTTCCATCAAGTTTTAAAATCATAACTTTGACACCGTTAATGTACACTATTTTTCTAAAATTGTTTGAATACAAGTGCAGAAAAACTTATCACCCGTTACGGCAGCTGTGACATAGACACAAGATTTTCGTGTTGAAAAATGTTTTTCAATACGCGTGTGATATATGATACTTTTTAACCCAGTTAACAGTGTATTTTTTGTCGGTTTCATAAGTGGTCGTAGGAAAATACTATTTTTAAGTAGGCTGTATAAAAATAGTTGAAAGATAAAATATATGTAGGTTTTATTTTATTAAAAATGTACTTACCGCAGCGAACGCCCAACAGCTTGCACATGTTCCCTGAGATTTAACTGGTGTCACAGCACCAACTTGACGCCAGTCGACGCTAGTTGGAAGAACAACATTAGCACTTGGAATATAAGTTGTAGGTGTGGGTATTCTGGTTCTGGGCAAGGTGCTACGATTGAAGCCATTTAGTAGACGAGTAAATTCGTGGTGGAGTAAATCCCCATAGGGATTCAATTGTTGGACATAATTTCTTTTTCCTTGACTATATTCTTGATTAAACTTGGCAATTTTAGCTCGATTTTCAATAAATACTTCACGTCGAAAGGATTCTACTTCTGCTGAAGGATATATTTTATCATAAGTCATCTGAAATTATAAGCTATCTTTAAATTATAACAAGAGCGTTATAAGACTTTTATTTAATATTGTTTTAGTATATAAACAACTTGTAAAAATAATAATTAAAATTAAGTTTTTTACTTTTTATTTTAAGGTTTAAAAATAAAATTAGTAGAATTACATAGGCCTACAGTTTTCTAAGAGTTAGGAAATTTTTTAAACAACAAAAATTATTTGTTGTTTAATGATGACTAATGTATGACATTTACATGCAGGCTTAAACTTTAAAAAATCAAAGTCGGGATTTGCCTCCATAAAAATGAAAGTACAAAGGAACAGAGCCGCAGTTAGGGGGATAGGCTAGGGGACACTCTGACTCTCTTTCTATCTTTAAGTTTCACTGTTCTCATGTTTTGCAAGCTATGCTGTTTTTAGTTAACGTTGTTTTGAATAATTATTATTCTTACAGTATTACGTACAAAATTGCAAACCAAAATTTTTAAAAATTGAAACGCCTGCTAATTTGATAGATGATTCGCTGACCATACGAATACCCTGAGTAATCATAACAAAAAATGCAGACTATAACCAGAGAGATATTTGTAAGTGGCTCGGAGGAGTTTAGTCGTAATTTAACACTAAACTGACGATGATCTGGTTTAATATATTACATTTAAATTTACATCCTTTGTTATCTATAAATATGAGTATTTGTGATGATTATTAAGGTTTATAGACATAGTATTACAGTGCCGCGGTGGAATAAACACCTGCATTTCGAAGAGATTTTGAAAAAAATAAGTGGCGTTTTTTAATACTAAATTGTTTATGTATTTTTTTGTGTCTTAAATAGTTATTGTTTTCGGTTCTAAGTTTAAGTTAGTAATAGTTAAAGATTTAAAATGGGCAGAGACAAGTAAAGGCGTTATTCAAGTAGCTGGTCTACTTCAAGTACCGGGTTGATGTAAAAGTTACAGCTCGCCAACGGCAGCAGGAACGTTCTGCAGGCCCTACCACGAATGAGCATGAAACACGTTCTTACATGCATGTTAAAGATAGTGACGTATTGGCACTAGTGATTAGGGCAATGTTTAGGCGTCAATTTCCAGATGGCAGCAAAACAAAAATGATGATGCTCACCAAAAACTAGGAATACCAAAACCTACCAAATGCTTCAACTGTCATAAACCACGAGTGGAGTTTACCATCTGCAAGAGATTGGGCCATGTCATCTGTCGCATAAATAGTAAAAAGCCCCATGGATTTATAGATTCTGGCTGCGAAGTAGTCATTATTCGCCAAAACGATGCACAAAAAGTTGGGCTATATTTTCGTCGACCTCAGAAGATTTTTGAAGCCAAACGCTGATAATGTGATACCAAGATGTGTGATACTATCAAATAAAACCTATATTCCTGTGTTAAATAGATCCATGCATCCCATATGTTTTGATGCCAATAATTTGGTTCACGAGGTAAAAGATATTTAACTGGAGTAACCGGGGTAAATGTTAACAAAATTAGTAAATCCAATTTACCAAAATTCATGGTCGCTGATTTAAAAAGTAATGTATATGGTAACGTATCAGATACTGATCTTAATAAATGCTTTGCGTGAAACGTTAACGAGTTAGGCACAATAAAGAATCACGAAATGTCGATAGAATTGACAGATAATAAGCCAGTAACGTACAGGCCTTATCGACTGTCGATTAGTGAACGAGATAACGTAAGAAAAATTGTAAATGAATTGTTATCTGCTGATATACAATAATCAAATTCTCTATATTCCGGTCCAATTGTGCCTGTTAAAAAGAAAAATGAAGAGACTTGTATGTGTGTGGATTATAAGGGTTAAATGTTAAAACTGTTAAACATTGTTATTCTGTGCCACGGGTAGATGATCATTTGGAAGTTTTGAGAGGTTTACGACATGGCAAGTGGTTATCATCAAATTAAGAAAGCTAAGGCACCCAGAAGATTGACATCTTTTGTAACCTCAAATGGCCAATACGAATATAAAATATATGCCGTTTGGTCTTGTAAATGCCCCTCCGGAATTTCAAGGCACTATAAATACAATTTTGGGATCAATGAGATTATCTACAGCTATGGCCTATTTAGATGATATTTTATACCTTTCGCCATCATCACATCAGGTATAATTGCATCGGGTAGCGTCTTAAACGTTTTTCGAGAAGCAGGAGTTTCATTACGCTACGAAAAATGTCAGTTTTTCGAAACCAAACTTGAATATCTTGACACGAGATTAACGCCGAATGTGTAAGACCTAGATTGGAGAAAATAAGAGCAGTTTCTAATTTTCCTGTGCCTAAAAACGTTAATCAGGTACGCCAATTTATAGGTCTTTGCAGTTATTTTCACAAATACGTTAAGTATTTTGCCAAAGTGGCACGACCACTTATATCCCTTACGAAAAAGGATGTTCCATATGTATGGGGGCAGGTACAAAAAGGTTGAAAGGCCTATTCTAGCAATCTATAATCCATCTCTGGAAACAGAACTACACGCCGATGCATCAATGCTTAGTCTCGGACGTATCCTGTTACAAAGGCAATATGACAATAATTTCAAACTAGTCATGTATTTTAGTTGACAGACAACAAAAAAAGAGCAAAAGCACCACTCTTATGAATTATAGACGCTTGCTGTTGAAAATTCTTTACAAATGTTTCGAGTGTATTTACTTGGGTTGAAATTGAAAATCGTAACGGACTGCAACGCATTGAGAACAGCAATGGCCAAGAGAGACCTAATTCCACGAATAGGAAGATGGTGCTTAATAACTCAAGAGTTCAACTTTGAAGTCTAATACAAACCTGGACAAACTTATTGATATCCTTCAAGTGGATATTTTAACTGATGATTGGTTTTTTGCTACCCAGCTAAAGGATGAACAGTGCAAGCATCTACCTGATATTCTCTCTTAGAAACCAAATGACAAATATGGTAAAAAGGAAGGATTCTTAAACCTATTGATAAAGTTTCGTCACCTATGGATACTATGCATATTTACCACCTAGGACAGTCTGTTAAAAGCAGTAAAGGAAATACACATTTGATAGTAGCTATAGATGCTTTTACGAAGTTTCTATCAGTTAAAGCATTAAAAAAAACTCAAGAAAGGTCTGTGATTTGTTTCCTAGAAGGGATATTCCAAACGTTTGGAGTTCCCAGGCAAATTATTTGTGATCGAGACACATATTTTACCAGTGATGCATTTAAGAAGATTTACGCATAATAGTAGTTTTAAATACACCTGCAACTCCACGGGCCAACGGACAAGTGGAGCGTTATAATAGAACATTATTAAATGTCATATTAATATCCTTTGACGATGAGAGAAAATGGGATCAAACTATTAGTTCTACCGTATTTACTATCAAATACGGAGCAAATTGTACAAGTAGGAAAAGTCCTAATGAGCTTCTGTTTGGGTTTAGACCTAGAGACTGGTTCGTTTTTGAGTAACACCGTAGTTGTCGACGTGGTAGACGGTGATATAGATAAAACTAGAAAAGAGGTTAGTTTACGTATCCTAGATGCTCAAGAAAAGCAAAAGATACGATATGATGCTAAACGAAAAGCATCATATCAGTATAAAGTGGGAGACCTGGTGGTTCTACGAAGAACAAATTCTGTTAACGAGAGTTGGAGCCAAAAGTTGGTATCCAAATATACAGGTCCCTATAAAGTGAAAAAAATTTTAGATCATGCATGATTGTTATATTGTAAAAGATCTTTCGGGATCAGGTCAAGCTCGAAAAAAAATACGAGGGGTCAGAACCTTAGAGTAAGAATAAAAATAGAGTTCATTATTTACATATTTAGCCACTGCCAAGATTATCTCACAGTATAAGGTCGATCGTACGACGATGCCAAGCCTAGCCAGGAACTGCAATGTTTATACCAATTTATATTACGGTGAATATGTTTAAGCATGATGCAATAAAATTTTCATACAAAAAATAGTAATATTTTTCCAGTATTAGTTTCTAAGCAGTATAAAGAAACTACTTTTATTGCAAAATAGTAAAATACAAGTTAAAATACCCAAAGCCTTAGATCAGATTACGCCAGTAACAAGAGTTTTAGTTAGATATGGCAACCCCGAACGACAACTCCACGTATTAGACCATCCCACTATCATATTAGACCATCCCACTTTCATTGACAAGGGTTCCTTATAGTAAAAAAGTATAATAGGCTACAGTAAAGATTGTTACAGGGTCACGTGACCGGCGTGGCTTAAAAACCAATAGCGGGTCGTAGAACTACAATAAACTTTAACATTAAAGAAATTAATTTACTGAAAAAAATACCAAGCGTTTCTTAGTTTAACTACTGCATGTATTTTAATGTATTATTTTGTAATTTTTAATACGGTTCAAATCTTCTAATTATATGTTGCCTTACTTCAAGAAGCAGCGTTCTAAAGGTGCAGTGACATTAGAAGAAGATTATTTTTTATATATTTAATAAATAAGTTTTATTTACTTTATCTTGAACATTGCGGAGGAGCTTTAGTTGACCGAACTATGGTGCGGCAATGTGAGTTTGTAAAAAAATGGCCGTTTAAGTTTGGAATTGTCTTTTAATCATTAAGTAAACAGTTAGATTTCCTTTTCCAGGGGACTTATTATGTCTAATGGAAGATACGTTTTTATTATTATCATTATTTTGGGTCACATGACATATTGACCAATCCGGTTCAGTACAATAGAACGTTTATTTCGTCGGGGGTCATGTGATAATCCTCAGAAGCATAATGATACAAGAAAAACCCTGTGGTGATTATTTTGACGATTACAATAGTTTTTCCTACCAGAGAATTAAAATAGTCAAATGGCGTCTCACGCTTAAAAAAACGTACTGCGATTTCGAAATTCACTAGATTTTGGATGAAATCTGAGGAAATAATAAAGTTTCGGATGATTTCGGGACTTTTTTTAATTTTCACTTCAATTGGGCCAATTTTTTATATAAGTGTTGTGAGGTAAAGGAATTTAAATGGTGATTCTTTGGGTAATTAAAAGTAAAAATGTGTTCGTAAACATATTCTAAACTGGTTAGAGTTTAAGATTTAGGATATTGAAAATTAAAAAACATCTTTAATATTTTAGATTTAGCTATTAACATGGAATAACAATATGGCAATTGGCTATTCTATTTTTATCTTATAGTGCTCGCTTTTTCTTACTTTCTTGGGAACAAGAAAGTATTCTAGTTGCATAAAAACAGTTTTCGCAGTTCGGTTAGTCTGTATGTCCGTCCGCGACAAAGCTCAAGAACTGCTTCTTCTATTTTCTTCAAGTTTTGCTTAAAAATTAAAAGTCATATGATGATGACGTAGTATCATTTTGGTAAATATCCAATATGGCAGAACAAAATGGCGGCCTTTTGAAATGTTAAAAAATTATTACTAAAAAACTGCTTATCCATTTTATCCAAATTTTGCAGAAAAATTAGGTGTGATATGACCATCAACTGATAAGTTTTACTACAAATCCAAAATGGCGGCCTAATAAAATGTTGTGTGTGTCAATGCAGAAAACTACTACATCGATTATGTTCAAATTTTGCTCAAAAATCAAATATTATATAGGGATGAACTGGTAAAAATGTTGAGACAAATTCAAAAAGGGGGAACAAAATGGTGGCCTAATTAAATGGTTAAAAATATCTGAAAAAAGTATTTATCGGATTGTTTGATTGATTGGTGAAATCCCCATTTTAAATATTTATTATTAAAAATGTATGAATTGCTCACTTAATATCGATTTTGAATCAAATCTGTATAAATATTAAATTCGCTCGCATTTTAAGCATTCCTACTCTCAATTTTTAAATGTTTACTAAAAATGTATGATATGTATTTTCAGATACCCCCAGATGCCTACTTTCTTTCAGCCAAATCTACACAAATGTTAAAATTCCGCCGCCATGTTGGCATTACAATCTTGAATTTTTAAAATGTTGACCAAAATTCATGATGTGCAGTTTTAAATACCCCTAAATGCCGAATTTTAATCAAATCTGCAAACATTTTGAAATTAGTCTGCTATGTTTGTGCCGCCATTTTTAATTTTCAGTTATTGACTAAAATTTCATAACTTTCATTTTTAAATACTTCTAGATACTGATATTTCAACCGAATCTGTACAAATGACAAACTTCGTTCGCTATATTGGGGCCACCATTTTGATTTTTGTTGTTTTAAATAATCCCCACAAATGTTAAAATCATCCGTCCGACCTGTTGACATTGTCATTTTGACACCGCTATTTTGAATTTTTAAATGCTGACGAGTTCTTAAGGCTTTTTCTCTAGGATGTGGTTGGAGGTAAGGTCGAAAATTTTCTCGAACTCTTTTTCTTATACCAAAGCCCTGTTTTTAAAGCTTGAGTTTGTAAATCATACATACTACTCTACTTTGCTGTTGCAATTAAACATACACACATACATATACTTACATATACTCTGCTTTGCTGTTGCAATTAAAATTCTATTTCCGCTTTGCTTTTTCATAAATTTGCATCAATAAAAGGTTGAGGTTGGGTAGTTTGTAAAGCATGCCGCACGTATCGGGGGCGAGATGCCCCCTGATATTGATTTATTAGACAATATAATTAATGATAAAACTAGGGAATCAAGTAAATCTTTGTTTCAATTATCTCCCAAACAAAAAATAGATTTACAAGAATCCATCGATGAATTAATTGAAATATTGGGCAACAGTGCCAATCTAGGCATCAATGCTGAACAAGCGGAGGCTATTAAGGTCTTGAGCAGGAAACTAATGACAGCTCAGAAAAGAAAGGTGGAATACTCAAACTTAGATAATAAACCTTATACGGTTATTGTGGAATCTTTAGTTAAAAATGTAGCTGACCTTCATTACTCTGATCTAAGTAAGGTGCTTTATATAATGGGCGTTGAAGGAATACAAAATATCTCCAAAAAAGGCTATAATAAAGTAGGGGTAGAAATGGATTTACACAAACAGGCAAACGCACTCTTAGGGAATGAAAAGCTCTTAGAAAAGAACTTAAAAGCATATATACCTCAAACAATGTTAACCAGCAGAGGGATTATTAGGAATGTGAATGTGACCATCACAGAGGAAGATATAGTTATGCACTCATTTTGCAGCAGAAAGATTCTCGAAGCCAGAAGATTAGATAGAAGGGTAGAAATAGAGGGTAAAGTGACATACAAACCTTCATTTTCAGTCATAGTGACCTTCGAGGGAAGGGCAAAACCTCAAGAGATAAAATTGTATGGAGCTACATAACCCATATATACATACGTGAGAAAAGTGCTTCAAGTGCTTGAATTACGGGCATACTAAGAGGCAGTGTCGAGGGAAAACTAGGTGTTATAAATGTGGAAACCCTCATAAAGAGGAGGAATGCTTTTCAGAAAAAAATGGTTGTTTCTTTTGCAACGGAGATCACCAAGCAACATCCTATGATTGCAGGGAGTATCAGCGACAACAAAATATAAATAAAACAACATTACAGGCTAATCAAAAGTTTCCTAAAATAAGAAACAGCAGGTATACAAATAGTAAAAACCTAAATCTAAGAGAATTTCCACCGCTGTATTCTCAAAAATTACCAAGGAAGGATGAAATCAACAACAAGCAAGAAAGAGAAAGCATAGCTGTTAAAAGTACATAGCTGTTAAAAGGAAATCAACATCCCCCAATAATCCCTGGATATGATGTAGAGAATCACAGAAGGATTCTGGGAGCAAGTAGCGCAAGAATAATAATGGAACCTCTAACTCAATTTTCGCAATTCTCGGCCCTGTCTGTTGAGGAAAATGAAACCACGCAGATGGAATGCACTACGTCAACAGATAAAGAGGTAGTCAAGGTGGCAGCATAGTGGAGGAAACTGAGGAGGAATTAGAGGAAGATGAAGAGACAAAAAGACGAGGAGCAGAGAGAGGAGAAGAAATGAGGAAAGCATTTTTTTAGTTCAGTAATGAACAATATAGGAGACAAAGGTTCATTAAATAAGAAGCAATAATAGCTAAAACAATTATGTTTTAGCAAATTATATGAGTATATATCTATATTATAATGAATTAGTTTAGTTCAGTTGTGTATATATCTGTATTATAATAACTTAGTTCACAAATTGTAAATAGTATACTGTTTAGAATCCTAGTGCTAAATAATTAAGATTGAGACTTACTAAAAATACGAAATCTATGGGTTTAAAAGTAATACACTGGAATATAAGAAGTTTTAATAGAGATAAGGACACCTTAGTGAATATTATAAGGGATCATCAACCAGGCATTATATGTCTGAATAAAACCTGGTTTTAACCAGACAATGTGGCGAGCATTAATGGTTACAGCATTATAAAGAAAGATAGAAGAGATGGGTATGGTGGCGTAGCCATTATGGTCAAAAAGGACTTACCTGGAAGGGTACTTAAAATGAGGAACTTTGGTATTCTGGAAAGAACACAGTATTTAGCAATTGAATTAACAAACATAGTTGTGATAAGCATGTATACACCACCAGATACTGAACTCCAAGAACAAAATATGTGCAACATGATGCGACACATAAAAGATTCAATCAATAAACCAATGCTACTCTTGGGGGATTTCGATAGCCAACAGCCAACATGGGGTCGGATTTTTCAAACAGAAATTCCTTGACACTAGTGAGATGGTTTATCTAAACAATGGAGAAGAAACGAAATTAACATCGCCAAAAGAAAACAAAAGTGTACCAGATTTGGCCATATGCTCTTCAACACTAGTTACAAGAACAACTTTCTCCACAATTCATTACGTAGGAAGCAGTGACCACTAACCAGTCCTTTGTGAAATTGATCAGGAAAATCAAGAAGAGGAATACCAGGTAGATGAAAGATTATTAAGATTTAATTCCAAAAAAAGGTCAATGGGAGAATTACATAGAATATATTGACAACAAATTAACAGAAAGGCCAATAAACTCATACGAGGACCTTATAGGAGTAGTATATGAGTCAGCCAAATTGCACATCCCTAAGAAAATCTTAAGATACAATAAAAGGAAGATCCAACATCCTTGGTGGGATCAAGAGTGTACGAGACGAGAAAAAAGAGAAGTCTTAAATGCTTACAGAGCTCAAAGAAGTATGGAAAATTTTGGAAAAATTGGAAAAACTTAAGAAGTCATTGCAAAAGTCAAAAGGACACTCAAAAAGAAAAGAAGGCTGGGTAAATTTCTGCGAGGAAACTTCAAGAGAAACCCTAATAACGGAAGTGTGGAAAAAAATAAGAATGTTCCTCAGATCTCGTAATGATAACAAACCAAATATCAGGCCTTTAAAGTATGGGGGAAGAAATGTTGGCACATCTATGCCCATTAGATGCTCCAAACGAAATGGAGATTATAGAGTTCGAGGAAAGGGTAAGCAAACCATTTACCTTTGAGGAATTACAAATGGTGTTAAAGAAGTCAAAGGAGACCACGCCTGGTATAGACAAAATCTCATATAAAATGCTTAAAAACACCCCTGTAAATTTCAAAACAAAACTTTTAAATTTTTTTAACCTCCTATTGAGCAGACCAGATGCTGAGCTGCCACAAGACTGGAAGACTCAGATTGTGCAACCTATTCCAAAATCAGGGAAAAATCTGAATGAAATAAGTGGTTGGAGACCAATTAATCTCGCTAGTTGTCCAGGGTTCTTGAAAGCATGATTAAAAACAGAATAGAATGGACTATAGAGAACAGGCAGATCTTAAATCCCCTACAGACTGGGTTCAGAAAAGGTAAAGGAGTTCTGGATAGTCTAATAATAATTAGTTTTCAAGTAGAAACAGGGTTTTCCCAACGACACATATCAGTAATGGTTTTGCTGGACATCTCCGCAGCTTATGATCATGTAAATATAAATAAACTTAATCAAAAGTTAGCAAATTACAACATACTCCAGAACTTATCCACTTTGACAATTAAACACTTAAAGAACAGGAAGGTTTTTATTAAGGATCCAGTGAAAAAATGCCTGATAGGATCAAAGCTGACGAATATAGGATGCCCACAAGGTTCACCTTTGTCTCCACTGTTATTTAACTTGTACAGTGATTCAATTAATGAAACAGGTACTACATCAGTTACTTCAATATGCAGATGACATTGCCATTTTGTGCACTAGGCCAAATCTGGAAGATGCCATAAGAAGAGTAAACAATACTTTACTAAACATCAATACATGGATGGATGAATATGGAATGTCACTGTTCACGGTCAGTAAATAAATGCTCAGCCATTGTCTTTAAAAAAAGAGGCAACACTAACCCAAATACTAATATACAAATCAATGGTGATGTTATTGCATGCAGAGAGGAAGTCAAATACCTAGGAGTGATTCTTGATAAAAACCTAAATTGGTCGTCACATTTTGAATATCTGTCAAAAGGCCCAGAAGGGGCTTAACATCATGAGAGCTTTGTGTCGTACATAGTGGGGGGCAACCCGCACCGCAACTAATGATATATAAAGCAATGATACGATCACATTTTGAATATGGGAGTTATTTGGCCTGCAGCCCAAATAAAAAACTTCGAGCTTTAAGATTTGCCTTGGGGATGATGAGAAGTACACCAACTAACATTCTGTTATCGGAGGCTGCAGAGATGCCGCTGAACCTAAGACGAGCATACTTAGCTGCAAAAGCAATATTAAAATTAACGGTCTGTGCTAACCCCATGATTAATCAGATAACAGAATTTTGTAATGCCTTTCAAAGTAATCCAGCCTTTTGGAAAAACACTCCCCCATTAGTGGGAGCCTATAACACAGCAAGACAATACACAGATGACATTAGAAGATTACCAAATAAGCCATGTTTTCTATATGAGTTGGATATACAAGCTTTCTCGAAAGAATTTGTAAAATTGCTCTTGACAAAAGACAAAAACAATAAACAAGAGTTTCTAAACCTAGTAAGGACAGAGTGGAGCGAAGATTATGTCATGGTGTTCACAGATGGATCAAATGATATGGATAGCAGCGTGGCAGTAGGGGTTTACTCAGAAAAAGTCAATCTTAGATATTGTGGGCGTATGCCAGATTATCATTCAATTTGTTCGACAGAGATTTATGCAATATATGCAGCATTAACTAAACTAGAAGAAAATGATATAAATAAAGCCATTATTATCTCTGACTCATTAAGGGCTCTTCAAAAAATATGCAAATCAGAAGTAAGTGGAAAGACGGAAGAGATGGTCATTCTAACAAAAAGGAAGATGATAAACACACCTGAGGTACATCTAGTGTGGAGCCCAAGCCATACTGCAGTTACAGGGAACGAGGAAGCAGACAAATTAGCTAATCAAGGAAGAAGCCTAGATCCAAAACACTCACTCAAAGCTGACTACAAGGTCTTTTTTATCAAAAATCAAAGAACACTTTTTCAACAAATGGAAGACTAAATTCAAGGAGATGGGAAGAACAAAGAGGAGAAATTATGTTTCATCTGTAGAGGAACCCTACAAAAAACCTTGGTTCTCCATGATGGGAAATGTAACAAACAGGTTGTCACCATGTGCAGAATGAGATCTGGTCACTGCTTGTCACCGCAACACCTTTCCAGAATTTCAGTTAGACCCGACGGCTGTGTCAGTATGGAGAGCTTGGCTCACTCTCACACATACTCTTTGACTGCAACCTCAACCTTAATAACATCCAGCAACTGCATACATTTTTTGGTTCTAACCGTAACCTCCCATTTTCATTGCATGATATCCTCTTTTGCACCGTAAGCTTAAAAAGTATTTCAGCCATTATGTCCTTTCTGCATGGTAGCAACTTAAAGCTATAATTCAGCCCAAGTAATCCCAATATAATTTCCAGACAATACTCAACTTTCAGTAAATACAACTAATAACCTCCAACCCAGATAGTCAGTAAACCCGAAAACCTAATCTAATAGTAAAACCAAACGTACCTTGCCAGAATGGCCCTAAAAGCCTAGGCAACAAGTCTTGTTTGACAAGACAAGGAAAAAGTGAAGTAAAGCCGACACTTTTAAATTTTCCTAGGCACCGATTTTCAGTTTTAGCTACACAAGTAACAAAATTCGTCGGCCGTATTGGCGCCGCTATTTTGGATTTCTAAACTTTGACTAAAAAAAATCGGATTTTTTATATCCGAAAGTGTATGCATGTCAAATTTGAAAATAATCGGTAATGGAAGTGCTGAAAAATCCAATACAAGATTTGAACCAGACATACAAACATACAGACGAATAGTAATGCAATAAAAGCGCGTTAAAAGCATTGATTTTAGTTTAAAACTCTAACATCCGTATTCACTAAAGAGGTTTAACTTTAGACAAGGTCTAACTTGACAGTTACAGGTTTAAGATGACATTTTCATCAACTGAACAAATAATTTGTCTAAATGTCACAATTACAAAATGATAGTGACATAAGGCAAACATAACTAAAAACTAAAGTTTAATAATATATAAATAACTAATTTCCTTTTAAACTTACCTAACCTAGTAGAGAACCATTATTTCTTTGAAATTTGTAAAAATACCTATTTGCCTCATTAAGGAATAGGTAAGAATCCTTCTTTTTATCAATGATAATGAAGCATGGCCCATTTCTTCATTTTCGTACATTAAATATTTTAACAGGTCGTCATTTTGTTTCCCCATATTGAGTTCATACCAATATGTTACCAGTTTTTTTATTATCAGACGTAATTTTGGTGGAAAATTAAACAAAATTAAAGTTAATCGAGTAAGTGGATTTTTAAGCTATACCGGAACAGACCGACCGACCGACAGTAATGACATGAGAATCTGTAAAAACCCGGAACGATAATTTTTTCACGATTAATGATATATTGCTTATGCTGGAAGTGAAAACTCACGCCGTCACTGGCATTCGTCAACAAATGGCCACGGCTTGGGCATGGGTCATCCCCACTTCTTGTTTTATCGTAAACATTGGTCAATAGAATGTGAAAAATATGGGAACCGTGTTGGCGCATACCCCTAACGTGATTTATGAATGAGTTGTGATCTCTACTTTAATTCTTACTCTAAGGTCAGAACGTCTGACCAAATGAAGCCTTTTGCATCCGCTTACGAAAGTGATAGTATGACGGCTTCAGAGATGTCAACGATGACAATTCATGTGAAAAATCACTCTATTGTTTCGTTAAATAGATTTTATTTTGATTTCGTCTTATTTACAGTTTCTTGTTGTATTGACTGTTTACTTAATAGAGGCAATTAAAGAATGTTGTGGGTGCACACACAGCATCTTACCTTGTCTTATCATTGAAATGTACGTTTAGGTATATTCGTAATGTTTTGTTGTATTTTGCAGGATTGATAGAGAAGTTTTCCGGGACGGAAAATTTGATAGTATAGCCGACTGAAACGCATGTTGACTAAGCCTGCTAATGCGCTAGATGATTCGGATACACTGAGTAATCATAACAAAAAATGTTATAGTGTTACAAAATTATCTTAATTTTGCTTTTTTTTCTGTTGGTCTTCTGAGGTCTTCTCTATGATAGCAATATTTAAATTTATATCGACATAAAGTATTTCTGCATATTAAACTACGGCAGTGCTTGCGCGCTGCTCCTCTAAGTATACGTGGACGAAGACGCATAGAGAAACGCGTTGGTTCGACAAATGTATTGTTTTGTACTCTATTAATTCATTTCAGATAACTTTAAATACACACCTATGAGCGAATTGTTTTTTAGATTCTTTTAAAATGCATTTTGGGTAATCGCATAATTTTACATGTTTGACAAACAAAAATTTTTTTTGGCTTTTTCGCAACTGAATAAAAATATTTAACTTTAAATTAATTGAAGCAGATATTTAATGTATGTAATTATATTAAATATCTGCTTCAATTAATTTAAAGTTAAATATTTTTATTCAGTTGCGAAAAAGCCAAAAAAGATTTTTGTTTGTCAATCTAAACGCAACAAATAATCTGAACACATTTAAAAATTTACATGTTTGGTTATATCAAGGTGTAACGTATTTGTAAAGACGTCGAAAAGGTGTGATATTTTTTTAATCGCAGATGTTTTTACTTGGGTAGCCAAAGAGTGGTGTTTTTTTTCTAATTTTATTTATTCCAAAAACTTGGAAGGGGACAGGAAATTTTATTTTAACCATTAAAATTCACCATTCCATTTTTTACCATCAGCCTTGGGACACGTTTTATAAATAAATTTATTTGATAACATTTTCAACAACTTCACAATTTCAATATATTTCTAAGTATATTGTAGAATGTTGTTGGGTATATTAATATATATATATATATATATATATATATATATATATATATATATATATATATATATATATATATATATATATATATATATATATATATATATATATATATATATATATATATATATATATATATATATATATATATATATATATATATATATTTCTGGTAAGTTCTTTGGTAGTTTGTGTAATTTATGAAATAAATTAAAAATAAAAATGTCAAATTGCTTATTTTAACTAGAACACCCTGTATATTATTTTATTTTTGGATTCTATGTTAGATATATTTTATGTATAATATCCTATACCTAAGGCCCGGCCTAAGGCTTACCGTTTTTGATATTTTTAATAATGTCAAAAATGACGTTTGCAGCCCGAAAAATGTGTTCCAATTTTTACTACAAGGCAGCTTTTATTGTTTCACTTAAGTAAGTTTCTTTATAGATAAAAATTAAATTGAAAAAACTATTAAAAACTTTTTTTTTCAATGGAGTCCATCAATTTTTATAATCATCTGTGTTTAGCATTAAAAATTTAGGTAACTTTGTAGAAGGTTGGTTACCCGAATATTTTTAGTTTCCGAAATTATTGTACCTTTTTCTATTACCAATAATATGCTATTACCACGGCAGATAAAACAAACAGCAACATAGCTCTAGTTGGGGGGAACATTACTGTTTTACGCTGTCCTTTGCGCGCAACGCCATTTTGGGTTAGAAGCCTATAAACCGGACAATGACGGCGCCGGTGCCGGTTTACAATATTTCGTTCCGTTTAAAGGTCAATTTTCATAGGCGGAGCAGGGCGCAATTATAAAATTTCGTTGTGAACCATGGAAAAATGCCAGGCTGGATTGATCTGTGAGGCCAAAAGATTTAAAGATATTCTTCTAATAAATGTTTTTTTAGATATCCCATGGGTGCGTTAAGGCAAGTTTTTTTTATAATATAATAATAAAACTAAGTGTGCAAGGTAATCCAAGTAAGAGTTATTAAAAAGTTATATACAGTATATAAGTTATTTCACATATAATACACTTTTATTCTATTATTTTCTTGTATATACAGGATGGTGTGTTTCTTCGGGGCGACTATCAACTTTTTTTAAATTTTAAATAGAACATTCTGTGTTTTTTTTAATTTTTGGGTTACTTGGCACACTCTAAAAAATTATGAGAGGTTGCTATGCACGGTTGTGAACAAACAAATTGTTAAGCACCGCATTTATAAGCATGTCGTTGTAAATGCATTTGAATTGTGAATTACCGTTAGGACAATATCTTTTACCGATACCGATAATATGAATGAGAGAGCAAATATTTTTTAAATTTATTTACTTATAATTTCATACTTCTACATAGGTACCTATCTACAACCCATTGGGTAATATGAATAATAAGGCAAACAATTTTTTACCATAGTTTACCATGTTCTATTATTTCTTTAATTTGTGTGTTTATAATTAAAACGCTTTTATTAGCTTCATTTGTCTGTAACTAACTATGTTTGTAAACAAGTCTAGAAAGTCGTTTTTCACCTACTTTTGATTGTTGTACCGATATTTCTTCCTTCGAACTCATCCTATCAGTACCAAATGGCACCAAACGATTTTAACCTACTTATAATCACCGTATCGATTTGAAATTTTGCAAATATTTATATTCGGCTGACAATACAATAATCTGGTACTCGATGGTATCAAATGGAACCGGTCTATTTAAACCTCTTTTCTAATTGTTGTATCGAATTGAAATTTTGCAATTCGTATGACAATATAATAATTTGGTATAATACCAAATGATACCGCTCGATTTTAACCTACTTCTAATTATCGTATAGATTTCAAATTTTACAAATACGGCTGAATAATTTAGTACTCGATGGTACCATATGGTACGGGTTCATTTTAACCTTCTTCTAAATGTCCTGTCGATTTGAAATTTTGCAATTTTATGTAATTCGGATGAAAATACAAGACTTTCGTACCATGGTGTTGATCTGATCAGTTAAATGGTATCGCTGGTAACAGTTAATAAACTAAAAAATGTTTTGACGAGTCAAATACAGCTGATTTAATCAGATCGATAGTACCAAATGGTACCGACGCTACCAGTTAGTATACCCTTCGAATTTCGGCTTATTTGGTTTGTGTTAATAAGTCCAATACATTCCCAGTACTATGTTAAAGATGTCTTAACCCCAAAAAATCAAAAATATTCTATAGTTTAAAAAACTGGAAAACCCGCTATTGTCAGAACTACAAAATAACGTAATTTACTTAAAATACTTTGTTGAGAAATACACATTCTATCCTAAGCACGTAGTCATTCATTAACACTTAGATACTGTCTTTTTGAACATTTTATTGGGCGCCTTTTTATTCTACCATACTGGATTCGTACTAAACACTAACCCCCGGTTGCACAAAACCTAACTGATGTTTAGATTATTTAACCAAGCTTTCGGATTTGCCAAGCTGCTTACCGAAATCTAGGAACCCGCTGTCAAATTTGACATTCCGTTAAACATTCTAAACTTTAATTGAGCTTTGTGCAACTGGCCATAAAAGTACTAAAATAATTTGAGTTTTTACACTGATTTTTTTAAGACTGCCATTTTGTTCCGACATGTTGAATTCGTATCACTTTATCCCTATATCATATTTAATTTTTGGGAAAAAATCTGAAGTCAATTGAATAAGAAGCAATTTTTTAGGTTCATTTTAAAAAAGTTCTTTTGGCCCCCATTCTGTTCGGCCAGTTTGAAATCTTACTACAATTTTAAAAGTTTATTTTTATATCGTACTTAATGATTGCACAAAAATTGAAATCAATCTAATAAGTACTTATTTCAGGCTGATTTTTTTAAAAAATATTTTATAAGGTCGCCATTCTGGTTTGCCATCTTGGATTCAGGATAAAAAAAGTTACTAGTTCATTTCTATGGAACACTTAATTTTGCGCAAAATCTGAGGTAATTCAGTAATCAGTCTTTTAATAATAATTTTTTTAACAATTCATTAGGCCGCCATTTTATTCTCCCAAAATGGATTTTTACCAAAATGTTACCAGATTATCCCCATATGAACTCTAATTGTTTACCAAAATTTGAAGATAATCGGGTGAGTAATTTTTTAGCTATGCCGCGAACTGACAGAAACACAGACAGATCGGCGGAATTGACAAAATATATTTTTTGGCATCTAAATACGCTAAAACGCGAAAATATGTAACCTAGGAAAGTGATTTTTTTACCAAAGTTTTACCAATTCATTTATCGCTATACTACAATTAATTCTTGTAAAAAATTTGAAATCAATCTATTAACTAGTTTGTTAGGATCATTTTTTTAAGTATAAGCTGCAATTTTTTTTGCCATCTTGGATTTGTCGCCGGCAAAAGCTAGTATTCGATATAGCAGAAGAGAGGTTTAATATTAATATAATTTTAAAAATTTTTGGATTTGCATATTTCACTTTCACCTGGCTTTTTACAAACTTAATACATAAAATAAGGTAAACAATAAAAATAAAAATTATTCGAAAAAAAGGTTAAACTGATATGTGCATTCTACCCTAAGCACATAGTCATTTATTAACACTTATATACTGTCTTTTTAAACATTTTTATTGGGCGCCATTTTATTCCACCATATTGGAATCGTACTAAACACTAAAAGTACTAAAATAACTTGAGTTATTGGTTCCATCATGTTAAATTCGTATGGCTTTAGCCCTATATCTCATTCAATTTCTGGGCAAAAAATCTGAAGTCAATTGATTAAGAAGGTACTTTTTAAGTTGATTTTTTAAACGTTTGATTTGGCCGCCATTTTGTTCTGCCAGCTCGAAGTCGTACCACAATTTTACAAGTTTATTTTTATATTATACTTAATGCTTGCAAAAATTTTTTAAATCAATCGGATAAGTAGCTTTTTAGCTATGCCGCGAACTGACAGACACACTTGACAAAATATATTATTTGGCATCTAATATATATATGTATATATATATATATATATATATATATATATATATATATATATATATATATATATATATATATATATATATATATATATATATATATATATATATATATACATATATAATACAATGTGTTTTCATTCCGGGTGTACATCCGTTCACTACTGTCGTTCTGAAAAGAACAGTTTTGCTGACGTTTCATAAAACACACATATATATATATATATATATATATATATATATATATATATATAGGTAAAAAAATTGATAAGAATAGAATCGACTTCAAAAAAGCATCGAAAATTACAAAATCAACATTTTAAACGATCTTCGAAAATTAGACCATATGTCTTTTAGAAGTATAGATTCGAAAAAAAAACACAATAATACCAAATCAAAATCAAACCTAATAATAACACAGCAGTTTAACCTCGACTTCAGTGAGTCGAATTTTTAATATCGTTTAAAATGTTACTTTTTCACCTTTCAGTGCTTTTTAAGTTGTTTCTATTTGTGTTTAATTATTACCTTTTTAATATTTTTAAATTAATTTATTTTGTATTATTTTTACTGTCTTCAGATCCATGGGCCCCGAAAAACATAAAAACTATTTATCCGATTGATTTCAAATTTTAGTCAAAAATCAAGGTTCATATGGGAACAAAACGGTTACATTGAGATAAAAATCCACCATGGCCAAAAAAAACATTATTAAGAAACTGCTTATCGAATGAACTTCAAAATTTGGCAAAAATAAGTGTGATATACTTAGATAGATAAACTGGTAAAATTTTTGTATACATTCTTTATGGCGGAACAAAATGAAAATGTTTAAATTTCAGTACCAAAATACTACTTATCCAATTGACTTGAAAATATGCGTATTAAACAGAGAAAGACTGGTAAATTTGTATGGAAAATCCTATAGGTCAAAACAAAATGGCACGCTAATAAAATGCTTGAATATTCGGTAAAATTCCAGTTCCTGGAATAAAGCCTTCTTTTTATGGAATAGAAAATAATAAAGACATAATCTAATTCATAATTCCGTAGACTGCCTTAATAATTTTATAAAAAATAAATAATAATACCTAATAGAAATAATAAAAATAATAAATGAATTAAAAACTTAAAAAAGTTGAAATTAGTTACAGTTTACTCGATTTGTATAAAGTTATGATCAAATAATTATACACAAATATAGATTGTGTATTGTAAGAAGTTTTTTGAAGTAAATTTTTTTTTCATTCTATATCTAATATGACCATTACTTAAAATATACTTTTTTTACAGAAAAACAATCTGAAATTTCTGCTCTGCATTTTGCCGACCTAGTGCTTACTGTTCCTAATAAATAAGTTGATATTTGCAAACAAGTTGCTTCGTAGTAACGGCAGCTTTACAGGGTTAGTCTGATGACATTTACAAAAGCCAACACAGAAATCATTAAATCGTCATGTCAGTTTGTTAGAGTTTCCTGTAGCACGTAAATAAATAACAGCTAAAATCAAAGCAAATTAACAAAAAGGTGTTCCAACTTGCCTATCTGTTATTACTCAAAGAACACAGCAGATCCTAGAATAGAGGCTGTGTCCATATTAAAAGGCCGTGGCTTACTAGATTCGGTTAAAGACGCGTCCCTACTGCATAAATCCAACAAACAGAAAACAAATTCCCAACAAACTTATGTTTGCCTTTGCCTGTTGCCTTATATACTTAAGGGGTTTATGTGTTTCATTCCATTGTACCAAATCAACATTAATAACCCGATATTTAACAGATGAAAAGTCCGTTTTTACAAATGAATAGTGTTCCCTTTTTATAATTACCAAACAGTTGTGATACAATTCTTCTTTTAAACTGAAATAATATATTTATGACAAATATCTATAAAACAATCCTGCAAAAAATTGGCCACCACATGTTCAGTTTTTAAAAAAATGTAATTTGATGATCAAAATGGAAATTATTAGAACGTTTGCGATGTTAAATTTAAAATGAATAATTTCAAATACCTAGTATTTTTTTATTGTACGTCAAAATTGTTCAACTTTTTGCAGAGAATGTTTTGAATGATAATCTAGGATTCTAGCAAGCTGAAAATCCTTAATCTTAGTAGTTTCTTTAGTTTAGATTAAAAAGATGTAAGCTGGCGTATCTGGGCAATTTGTAAAAATGTCACCTTAAGAACATCCTCTAAATTGTATTGGATGGGTTAAAAGTTCCAAAATGTGGAGTCTAAACCTTTGTATGAAACAAAATGCTATACAGTTAACATACAAAAATTGTGTTTCACTTTGTTACTTCTCAGTTCAGTATTTTTTAATAGATTTTCTGATTTTTGTTTTTGAGAAATTAATACGAAGCATATTCTACATTTTGGTGACGAAGTCAATATGTGCATTTTTATTACATACTATGATTACGAAATACTACCCTAACATGACGAAACAATTCTTAAACAACTCAACCTCTATCACCATTGGTTTGGCTATATCTCAGACCCTAAATTACCAAGTTTTCGCTTGGAGACCAATGAAGTAGGTCCTCACATACGATAGATTTTACAAGAGGGGTACGTTGGTGTTTAAGGAACACGTCTATTAATTTTAGCTAAACTATCTTATTCTACTATTCCTCGCAGCAGTTTAAGAGATAATGCAGCATGAGATTTATCAGCGTTTACCAAAATAGGAATATAAAATTAGAGCATAGATGTGAGAGTAGGAAACAAAGATGTACGCTGGTCAATTTTTTTTTTATAAAAAGAGAGCCAGATTGCGTATAATATTCGTCTAAGGGAATCGAATCTAGGCCCAAATGTCATTTGTGTGGTGGTTTTACTCTGTTTAAATGAGAAAAGCATTCTGTCATAGATTACCAGAACATCGTTTGGTTAAAAAAGGTCTAATTTACAATAATTGGCCAAAAAAAGTGTAAAAACCCTTGGGCAGATAATATACACAAGACCCTGAACACGTTGGTTTCAGTTTCTGTTTCACCGTTTTCTAACAGAAGTTATGTCTTTGAGGACTTGTTTTAGTGGCATGCAAAAAGAAAAAAAAACGAAATGTTTCTACAAACCAACGTCTGCTGGAAGTTCAACTTAATTTCTTAAAATTAAATCGGCAAATAATTCAGCCTACAACTACTGCAACTTTGACCTGATTAACCGACTTATATCCTACTGTTTCTGAAATTTTTTCGGAAAACCTGTAAGTTGTCAAAAATTAAAATGAGTGAAATTAAATTTCATGCTCTAAAAATCCCGAAAACCATGTAAAATACGATGCTCCTATAATGCCCCGTTTTTCCATTTGATCTCCCTATTACCGCTATACACTTTGCTTATTGACCAAGAAATGTTTTAAGAAGAATAAAGATTTATTTTCGTATTTTCAACATTCTTTAAGATTAATATCTAAAGAAAAAAACGACTCCCCCTAAGGAGGCATACCTCAGAGTGCCCCAAAATTACTTTTTAATTACATTTGATAAACCAAATTTTCAGGCATTATATTAAAGAATTTCAAATGTATCACGAAAAATTGTATTAGAAAAATATTCAAAACTCCTAAATTTTTATTTTTTTTCTGAATATGTTCGTTGTGAAAGCACTCTGACAATACCCTAAATACTTTCTAAGAAAATCATCCGAATTGGTTAAACTTTCCCTCTACCACTGGCAATCATTGTATATACATATAAAACAAAACCAAGTTAAAAAAAATGCACTTAAAAGTGAAAAATGATATCTTATTCCATCTTGAAAATTTGACTCGGCGCCAAAATTATTCTTAATTACTTAATCACAAAAAGACATTTATGTGTTAAGTGTTTTTATGTCTAATACCACAAGTATAATTTCTATTTACTGTCTTTTATTTGTTTGACGCCGTTTCATAGAATCAAATTTTCAAGATCAAATAAAATATTATTTTTCGCATTTTAGTGGAGTTTAATTTTGATATAAAAATATTTATTTGAAAATTTTTAGTTTTTTGTAAAAGTCGGTTTTAACGTTTCCGATGACTAGACGCAAGTTAAAATTGTGGACGTCAGCTACTGGGTCCAATGTATATAAAAATTTTGGCAGAATCGCGATAATCAATATTATATAAAAAGCGCCATCTATATATACTAATTTTTATTTACAGAAAAACAGCAATACACATGGTTCAATATTAAAATAAATAGTAAAATTGAACTTCGTGTCCCTAAAAAAAAACAGAAAACCATATGAAAAACTTTTATATTATCTTACCCCTTTTTGCCCCTATCTCCCGGCTATATACTTTACTTATTTTCTTTCTCCATTTTTAGTTTTCAATATGCTTGCTATGGGACTTTAAAATTTCGTCCAAATAGGTCGGTGATACATATATAAATGGAGCTAACAGTTTATTTATTTTCAAATCTATTAGAGCCAATGTCAGAAATATAAGGTATGGACCACGAAACAAGAAAGTTAGTTATGGAGCAGTTTAGGGAACTTTAAAGCAAAATGCATATCACGATTTTAAAATTAGGCCAGTTGAACAATTAAATGAATAAAACGAGGTATGAATTTGTTCAAATTATACGAGCAAATCTTAATCAAGACCTAGAATATTTCAATAAAATTTAATGGGGTCGATGAGGCGACATTAACCACTGCCGGTATTTATAATCGGAAAAACTGCCATATTTGGTCCGATGAAAAATTACAAGCTGTCGAGTCAATTGCTTTTCAAGAACGATCCTGTATACATTAAAATATAAGCATATGAAAAAGCAAATCGAATCAAACAATTTTTGCTTTGAATATTTTTTTATAATTTCAAAAATAACCGAGATATTTCCTTTTAAAAAATTATCTGGATCACCCTGTACAAGCAAGTCACAATAAAAATCTAAACCTGAAGGGTAAAAATGTAAACATATTGCAGACAAATAGAGGACACCTTTATACATAGGTATATTATCAATATCGTAATTTGCGGGTATATTTTCACTATTAATGCATATCGCTCAGTCGAAATTTCGATATCTTATTTTATCAGCAGATTGTGTGGTAACACCACGGCCTGAGATACTACTGGCCCAACTCCACATATAATTTAAATTGCGGTAATTAGCTATTACGCTCGTCAATAAACAATCTCACCAGTCATAAAAGGACCTAATAACGTAACGATGGTTGTAACATTCTCGCTAAAATGATAACAATGGTAGTTGGTATTTCCCTTCATGTACATGCTATGTTTGAACAGATTTTCCGCCTTTTGAAAAGTTTGCTAAGTTATTTGAATCTTAGGATAACATTTTATAATATTGAAAGTAGATTACGTATTTCACTTAGCGATATTTTCTGACTAAATTAATCCCGTAGTCGGATCTTTTGTCATGGCTCTGTTCGATATTGATTAACCTGTTGCGCACCAAGTCAGTTTTCAATTGTTTTCCAAATAGATAATACTTTTAGGATAAAAAGTGAAAATATTAATTAAAATATAGGTCATATCTTCGGGCTGTATAAAAGTCGTAGAGTCTATTCAATAGTGTTTTGAAAAATCACATGTATATTTCTGGGCGTTCTGTCAATCGTATAACATATATTTTTTAAAATTTATTAAAAACATTATTCGGTTTACTCTCTTTTTTACGGTTAATTATGTGTTAAACATTGTTAACAATTGTTCGCTATAGAGAGCGGTAATTCAGGATATGTGCAGATTTTTAAATTAAGTATTGGTCATCATAATGGCAAAAACGGACTTTTTACTTTTAAGCCGCTCTATATCAGAAATGGTTTTAAATAAACTTTTGAAATTGGGCATGCTTTTAGAGCACACATTAAAATAAGGGAAATGCATGTCTTCCTCCGACGCCAATTTACATGTTTTTACTATTTTTTTTGTCACAGGTTGATGGGGGGCGTTAAGATCTATCTCTCATCCAAAACACAACCTACTACGTCATTTCGTTAAGACCCTAATGGCAAAAAACTATCGGGTTTCTTTGCTACTCGACCATTGATTTCTCCGAATTTCTCCCATGTTTTCGAAAATATTTTTTCGCGGACCGATAGTGGGTGCAAAGATCTACCTCTCAACAACTTCGTCGCTGCGTTAAGGCCCTAATGACAAAAACTTACATCTCAAGACCGGATCGGCCGATCGGCGCCAAAGTTTTTTGTTGAATGTTTATGACGACATCCTGCATCGCACCCTGCCTAAAAAATATGACCTTGACAAAAGACAGTTGGCAGGCGACTTTTGACAATGACAGGTGACCTTGACAAATGACGTAGCTCACGTGAACGAAAAATGTCTGACGTCAGAGATATTGAGATAAATCGCTCCCCTGGGGAACGGAGGGGACAGAAACGCCATAATCCCTGTATTATAAACACCCTGTATAACGCATACGCATCTTTTTGCTGATTATAAATATACCAGGTTTGATACCTTTATCTTTAAATACAACTGAGGAAATTGACAGAACCCGTGTAAACATCAGCTCCTCCTAATAGCTCAGCGGTATGTAATTGTAAATTTTCCCATTGCGTCTTCGAGGTTAACATTTTTACACCACTATCCTCTATTAGCTCGGCGGTCGAGTTTCGGACTTACACTTAGGAAATCTAGGGTTCAAATTCTAACAAGAGAGTTTTTTTTATATAAATTAATATTCGACGACTAATATTCCCTTTTAGTTAGGTCATTTGCCCCACCCCTTTGGTTAGGTCCTTTATCCCACCCCTTTGGTTAGGCCTTTCGCCCCATCTCCTTGATTAGGCCCTTTGTCCCAATCCTTTGGTTAGCTGCCCACTCAGGAAAGTGTTCTCTAGGGATAGGTGATCTCGAGGGATAAGTGTTCCGAGGGATATGTGTGCCCGAAGGAAGAAGAATAAATTTGTCATATCAGCTAATCCTAAATGTCTAGAACAGTCCAGCTGCTGGAAAATTGTCGTTCCCAAAGATAAGCGAAAAAAATTATTACATGATAATCCGGCAGCGGGTCATGTTGGAATTCCTAAGATATTTTGGAAGGTCGCCGAACATAATCACTGGATAAAAATGAGGGCAGACTTTTATTTATGCTCAGAATAAAATAGATAGAGGAAAAACTGCTTTCAGGCTTAATGAGTAATCGTCCTTATATTAAAGATTCATAACAGTTTATTAGTTTCGTCCAAAGCAAGGAAATACTCATGTTTTAGTAGTGACGAACTATTTTAGCAAATTCGTCGAACTTTTTGGTAAAATTTGTTGAAGATCAAAATTTTTCTCGTTTATGTAGCCCCTTAATTTCTAACTTGGGACAATGGTATTCAAATGAAATCTGAAAAATTCCACCGAGAACAAGGACTTCGTAGAAACGAGTATAGAACTATATCAAATAATTCGTAAAAGAATCGATACCTCTAGACTCAAAGGTAAACACCATTACAATTTACGTAGACTTCCTGTAAGTTATACTTCTACCCAACAAGCAAAAATAAAAGGCGTAAAAAATAAGAGTGAGTCCAACGCCGCCCATTATTGTAACGCTAAATTATCTCCTTGATACGTCTTTATAAAGGCTTGGCATTTGGCTCCTTCAAGATTTTAAACTAGTTCTAATCAAATCTGAATCCGACGGTCCATCTAACTAACTAATAGATTAAAACAGAATGCATGTATTACTCACTATCTGTATCATATTTACTTAATATTACCTTTTGTATTTTTGCTCATCATTATTTTTAACTATAGGGTGTGACATGGCAGTATTTTCTAAAATGTAAGACTCGATGAGTAACTAAAAACATTTGATTTTTTGTATTATACCGATTTTGACTATTTTCCCAGACTTGACTTATTATTTTGGCATGGCGTGTCCGATTTTAAATTTTAAGCCATATCTTTACCATAAGCAGTGAGAGCTGCTATATTTTATTATATTTCTAGACAGACTTATTTTTTTTAAATAAAAGAAAACCAATTTTTTTAATTACCCATCTTGTTAAAATGTTTATTGGTTTTTATCTTACCTTTCTATATTTATTAGATTACACTTTTTTTAGCTGCAAGAAAGCGTCCATATTCTCTAAGAGACGTGGTTTCAAATGACTAAACTATAAAGAAGATACAAAGTCTCGGTCTCAGTCAAAAAAAAATATAATGCGGTTACACGTGTTTCGCCTTTTCAGGCATCATCAGACCTACAATTAATATAACATTCAAGAACTATCACTATAAATATACAAAATTCAAACAAACCTTCGACATTAAATATTGTGATTTTATTTTGTAAATTTATAGTGATAGTTCTTCATTGTTATATTAATTATAGGTCTGATGATGCCTGAAAAGGCGAAACACGTGTAACCGCATTATATTTTTTTTGACTGAGACCAAGACTTTGTGTCTTCTTTATAGTTTAGTCATTTTTTAGCTGTTTGGTCTTAATAGTCATCATCATGAATGCATGGATTTTTCAGCTTAGAATTTTACTTGATTCTGCTTAGTATAACACTCGACACGAGAGTGTTATATTATTTAATTATTTTATTATTAAATATCGGGCGTTATATCTCGTAGTTGGTTTCAGATAAACTCTTGAAATTTGATTTAAAGCACACTTGGGGCTGTTGAATAATATCAAACGGATTTTCGTATCAAACTTATTGATTGAAATCGTTTCATTTTTTTAACAAAGTGTATGAAACGATTGAAAATGATACAATCCTTTTATTAATAAAAAAACATTTTTTTTTCGAATCCGTTGGCGTGTCGTATAATACACGATAACTGCGAAAAAATTGAAATAATGATTTGGAACTTTTAGAAAGCGTTCCTTTTTACGGTCTTGTATTGATTTCTATTGAAAATGAGGGATCAAAGTTTAGGAAGTACTTTTTAATTTTTAAAATTTTTTTGGTCAAAAATAAGGGTCCATTGAACGTTCTGAAAGTTAAACATACAGGCTTCAACACAACCATATATAAACGTTAGGACTTGCTCCGTACAATCACATATTAAACAGGCGTATTGAAATTAAATTTAGTTAATAGAAACCGGCCATTTATTCTGTTTTGTTTATGCTTGGCGTTGCTCTGATCGTTTGTGATGTTTTCTATTTTCAGTTCTTGATATTTTTTTTATTAAACAAATAAAAACGAATTAGAACGTTTGAATTTGATGAGGATGTTTTTGGTGGTTATTTGGTTTCGAGCGATATAGTTTTGTTAATTATATGGATTTTCACTTTTTTAAGTTTTTAAGTAACCATAGGTATGTTTACCTGTTCCAATACATTATAAGGGATGTAAAAGTATTTTCTGTCCGGAGACGTTTTTCTTATTTTTCCAAACATGTGTAGGATTCCAGTATACACGTGGAAATTGTTAAAATTTTGAGTGATTTTATGCTAGTACAGATAGATACACAATCTTCAGGGCTAATTAGGGATCTGGTTAATTATTTAACATACGGAGTGTAATAGAACTGAAAAAGAATTTCATTTGTAATATATATATATATATATATATATATATATATATATATATATATATATATATATGTATATAACTGCTATTAAGGAATAGTATTACTCTACTGAAAGGTTTTATTTACTTCAAAATTTTTTTTTATTAATCATCAATACGTGCTGCTTTAAAATAAAATAAAATATTCAAAAAAAATCAAATTAAAATTTAATACGTTTTAATGAAATTACATTTTAATTATAAAGAGTGTTTTTAAAAATGGATTGCATGAGACACTTTTAAATAAGCTTCAAAATTTCTTTATTGTTTACACCTTGAAATAAATATATAAAAAGATTAACTATCACCACAATAAAATATTTCTAGCTTCGTCTAAATAAACGATGGTGCATGCTGCCGTTATTTTGATGTTTTTTATCAACTTAGAGAATACAATTATTGTTAAATTACAAAAACAATACCCAAGCTAATTTTAGTTTTTAGTCAAAAGGAGCCTGACAGATTTTTATGTCTCTGTTGGGTTTAAGACTAGTGTCAAGTCATTATGTCATTATATAAAGTAGGCCCGATTTTCATCATTTATTTATTAAGATAATTTCGGCAAATATATTTTTGACCCACTGAATGGTCTTATCTGTTCCAAATATATTTTTCTAATATTTAATATGTATCGCAGTTAAAAAATTATCTTTGTTTAAACGTAAAGAAAAATAAACGCCATTTTATAACTTTTTTAATTATACATTAGGATGTGATGTACTGTCAGTATATTCATACACTTTTGCTGCTTCATTAATTCGTTCAGTTAGAAGATCAAGATAACAATGTCGACCGCCTGCACAAGTTCCTTCATACGTCCCCAGACATGAAAGTCCAGAGGTGTCAAGTCTGGGGACCTTGTGCGCCACAATTCTCGTCAGCATCAGCCCGGTAGTTACGAGTAATTTTTCCTCCATATCAGCGTTTAATAAAAATCGACAAAAAATTATTCTTTGTACATGATTGCCTTCTTCAAAGCCCTGAAACGGGGTATAGTGAAATTGATGTTTCCCTTTAATTTTGAGAACGGGCCACACTTTCTATAAAAATAAATTTAGTTCACTGGCTATTTTCCTTATACTATTTGTAGGATCTGCCTCAAAAGCTTGGAGTATTTCTTCCACTTCGGGATTATATCTTTCAGCATGTCCACGTTTTGTGTGAATAATGTTACAGGTTTCACTAATTCGTTGATATGTATTCATAAAAATTTGTACGTTGGGAACCCGTCTAGTGGGGAATCGATTACGATATAACCGTTGAGCAGCCGCTGTATTACCATCGGCTCTTTCGTAGATAAACAAAAACTCTGCATAATAGCCATTAGAAAAAGCGACCATCTCACAAAATTGCAATCACAAATCTTCTTTACTTAACTTAAAATACTATGATGCTAAATCGAACTAGACCACAAGGTATTCAATTTAATTTCATTATAACGTATTAAATCATTTTAATTTGATTTTTTTTGAATATTTTATTTTATTTTATTTTAAAGCAGCACGTATTGATGATTAGTAAAAAATATTTTTGAAGTAAATAAAACCTTTCAGTACGGTAATACTATTTCTTAATAGCAGAAATTACATGAATAACTAATAACATAAAAATGGCCGATATCTCAAAATCGGTACTTCTTGTATAATGACGTATGGTCTATAGGTATAGAATTAACATAGAACGGAAGCTTTCACGCTTTTGATCTATTAAGCAATCGTGGTTCTTGAAATTACTTATCGAAGTCTCGCAGTGAACTACACAGATACGGATCTTTACTTTCTTTTAATACTGTGTAGTCGTGGAGTAACAAATCCTGAAGATGATTCGTGTAACATCGGAAAGTGATTCCGTTCTAACACCGTATAATTCCAAGATCCGTGATTTTTTAACCATATAACTAAAAACTAATTTTCTATCTAAGATAACTATTAACAGGTTACAAAAATCACGTTTTACATTTTCACCTCATCTTTAAAATCAGTATATAAATTCATAAAATAAAATGAATTAGTTAGAAAAAATTGATATCGGTCCACGAATTTATATACACATTATTTGAAAATATTTGAAGAAGTTAGTGAAACATTTTTTATTACTGGACAAATATAGAATCATTTTATTTTTTGAAACGTCTTCTTACTTTTTAGGTATTAAACCAACGTTTTTTTTTATATAAACTTAATAAAAACTACAACACAAAGTTATTATTATAACGATATGAGAATGGATGCTTTTGATACGTAGGTATTACATATACCTAGTGTTTATTATTGCAAACAGTGATTCTTTAAATCTTGATGCAGTATTTATGTGTTGTTTTAGTGCATGCCATGTTCTTAGATGTATTAGAAAATAACAAAGTTACTTGTGATAACCTGTTATAAATTCGCACAACAGATTGCGAACATGATTATTTACAAAAATAGTTTCTTTTTGTTCATTTAATCTCCTAAACATTAAAAATGTATTATTTTTATGAGTACAATACAATAAATTAGAAGTATCAACATAGTTTCTGCTGAAATGGCGTTACAACCGGCAATAATAACACTTCAGGTTAAAAGTTCAAGGTCAATGAGAGCCAAGGCAAAAAATCGTTACATAATACCTACTCTTGGACTATGACTATGTTCATTATTTTTGTAAAATATCTTTTTTTTATGCTTACTTTTATTTTTCTACCTCCTATTTGCTTAGCGAGGTTTGGCTAAGGGGCAACTTTAGAGAGTTTCCAATTCAAGGCCAGTACGAGGTACCCTACGCTTATTTGAGTGTTAGGCAACTCTGGCTCTCACCTTAACCACTTTTATTAGATACACACATATATATATATATATATATATATATATATATATATATATATATATGTAAAGTAAAAGAAAACTTTACCCTATAGGTTAAAATAACAGCTAGTTTTTGTTCCCAATAACTTTGGCATGTACAGCTTTAGAGCTCCTCGAAAATGTTGAAGACGGCACTCTAATAAAAGTGGTTAATATATATATATATATATATATATATATATATATATATATATATATATATATATTGAATAAAACTTAGTAAAATGTATAAATCTGAAAAAATAAATTTACATTAATTATTATAAGTAGTGTTTTAATAACCAAGTAACTAAAAGTAAAATTGGAATGAAAGTAAAAGAATATTTTCATACTTTCGAGACATATCAGGTTATCTTGGAAAACGATTTAATAAATATATCATAACAAATAATATCATACTTTAAATGCTTTCCATTCCTCCTCTATAAGATTTTCTACAGAAACAGGCACCAAATTTTTAATCTGCCCTTCAATGTACTGTGGTTCTTGAAATGCTTGAAGAGAAAACCTGGGGGATTGACTCTGTAAACCTATGCTTCCGGAAATTCTATGTGGCCCAATGCCGATACTTCCGGCGACAGGAGGTAAAGCTAGAAGTTTGCCCTTGCCAGAGAATATTTGACGTTCGTTTCGTAAAATCTGAGTACTGCATACTAAGGCGAAGAAAGATACAAAGCCCACAATTATTTGTATCATGGTTTATTCTGAAAAAAAAAAAGATTTATTAGTTGGAGTTATTCTTAAAGGAAATTTTTAAATATAAAAATAGCAATTCTAACAGTATCATTTTTTATGGATATTAGGTAAATTCGAGAAATAAAAAATAGAATAAAAGCTAGATGAACTTCATATAAGTATACTTATTTTAGTTTTTGGGACTTAATAGGGAAATATCTAATAGCAAAAATTTTACAATCTCTTATTTTTTGTGAAATTACACGTTTCGGGTCACTTAGACTTAAATGAAAAATGTATCACTTGTTTTTCATATAGAAATATAAAAAAATAAATGCAAAAAGCCTTTAAAAATCTTTCAGGTTTTTAAAATGTTTTTTAATAAATTAAATATAATGGTGTAAGAAATTATAATTTAAAAAAATCTTTTAGACGCTGCTATAAACAGTCAGGTTCTATAGGCTGTGCATATTTTTTAGAATACAATCTAATTGTACAGCAATATTTAATGACAAAATTGTCCGAAAGTTATGAACTGAAAGTTGCCAACTCCCAGCTACAATACAATATAGCAATACTGTACGACAAAGTCGTACGATCGGCGACTGGTCCTAGAGTAGGTTTTCTCTATAGCATTGTCGTACCAGATTGTAAATATTTTTCTCATCCGATGATATTTAAAATATTGCGTCGACTTGAAAACAATGTGTTGATTATTTTTGCTGCTAATGGCAGTGATTTTATAATTTTTACTCGTAGGTTTTGTATGTGTTAAAGTGTTAATTTTATCGAATCCTATACCACGATTCAGTAACAGATTTGTTTATTTAGAAAATTGATATGACATTTGCGTGAAGTTTTTATTAGTAAGAATACAATTATAATTATTATATTTGTATTCCCATTGACTCCAGTATGTAGAATAACATTATCCGGTGTCTTTAAAGATCCACCAGGCACATTTCTAATTAGCAGCACGTGACCCAATTGATAGACATATAATATACAGGGCGTTACATTTTAGAAAACAAAGTTGATGTAAACTTCAGGAAATTAAACATCTTCTTTACCTGCGAACTACACAAAAAGAATGTACAATTTTAAGAAACTTTTGTGTTTAAGTTTATTGTTTATGTATAAAAATATGAATTTTAATTAGGGCTGCCTTTATAACCCAAAACCCTACATAAAACATGAATTTTGAACCATATGCACCCACGATAGGCTGATAGACATGACCCTGGGTAGAATATATATATATATATATATATATATATATATATATATATATATATATATATATATATATATATATATATATATATATATATATATATATATATATATATATATATATATATATATATATATATATATATATATATATATATATATATATATATATATATATATATATATATATATATATATATATATATATATAGTAAGTGGGGTTATTTTCTTGGACCTTTCTTGTATATTGTTAGTATTTGTTTCGTGCGATATGATCCTCCAATTAAAAATTAAACAACTATTTTCATGTATTCATGTCTCGTTTTAATAACGTTTCGGCTATAACTTGAGCCTTTATCAAATTCTACAATATTAGAAAGATTAAAATGGGTTTTAAAATAAAATACTAAAATACAGTAGCAAATTTGGAGAACAGACACAGTTTCAAACATATATGGACACAATTACATTGAAAAACAAATTAAAACTACACCGATCAGACTGGACATTTACTTCAATATCTAAAAATACTAGAATAATACGACGTTGTTTTGTGCGGCAGTGATTTTTTTCCCTTTAAATACTTTGGTTGGTTTTTATTTTATATACAAGGACGGTATAATAAAATGGTGTATTTTGGAACCTACTGGGTTTGTTTATTACATGCTGCACATTTTATTTTAAAAGGGTGTGGTATATTTTATTTAAATTTTTTGTATCTGTTCTTGCGTTTACAGAATTAGAATTTTTTTGGATGTAAACCATTTCGTAAAACTCTCTTTTTTTTTAAGTTGGTTTCAGTAATAAGTATTTTAGTGTCACTATAGTTACATACCACACAACTGAAACCAACCATTTTCAGTTGTGTGGTTTGTGACAGCTGTTTTGTTTTTTTTTATCGTACTTGTGACTGTTAATCCGATTTTTTAGTTACTGACTAGTTTGCCCAATATACACTTTATTGCAGTCATTGCACGGTATCTCATATACAATGTTGCTCTTTTTCTTTTGGTATTGTTGTTTTTAAGGGGTATGTCTGTGTGTTGCTTTATTAAGTTCCACTGTTTTTGCACCACCTCTAAAGCCAAGTCTACAGGAACATTTGTATATAATGACACAACATCCGTGTGATCGGTGTAGTGTTTAATTTGTTTTTCAATGTAATTGTGTCCATATATGTTTGAAACTGTGTCTATTCTCCAAATTTCCTACTGTAAGTTTTTATTTTAGTATTTTATTTTAAAACCCATTTTAATCTTTCTAATATTGTGGAATTTGATAAAGGCTCAAGTTATAGCCGAAACGTTATTAAAACGAGACATGAATACATGAAAATAGTTGTTTAATTTTTAATTGGAGGATCATATTCCAAGAAACAATACTAACAATATACAATTAAGGTCCAAGAAAATAGCCCCACTTACAATATATATATATATATATATATATATATATATATATATATATATATATATATATATATATATATATATATATATATATATATATATATATATATATATATATATATATATATATATATATATATATATATATATATATATATATATATATATATATATATATATATATATATATATATATCGAGCAGGGTGAAAAATACTCTCCAATCACAATATCAGAGAAATTTATGGTATTGACACCGCGAAGAAAATGAAGATTTTTTCTAATCTAAGTGCGAAAATAAAAAAACAAAAAAAAACAGAAAAATATTCCTCTTAAGATGTAAAAATGAATATCTTATACCTGTATTTTTAAATTTTAACGTAAAACGTATTACATTAAACTGTAATTATTTGCAAAGGAAATTTGAGGAAAAACTCTTAGCTAAATTTAGAAAAGATACGATTAACTTATTAATTACTGATACAACAAAAAACATATATAAACTAATCGATGAAAAAAACTCCATCGATATCTCATTGAAAACTATATTACCACTCAATATATATAAAGATTTTATAGAGAAAGAACAAAATAAACACGAAATATTTTTCAATAGGATTAAACAGAAAAATATACGTAAAATTGCTTTTCTTAAACAAAAATAAACCAAAAAACAACCTGTTAGACATACAAATGACTGGATCGAGAATTTAACTGACACAAAGATTCCTGATAACGTACTGGATGTATTAAGGACAAAATTTTGCTATTCCAATTAGCCAACAAAAGGAAATGTCCATTCCCGAGATCATCGATAATATTGAGCTATCCATATCTAGTCTCCCTTCTGAATCTAAAGAAACATCAGCGCAAAGTGTTATAACATAATTATAAATCATAACAATAAAGTCAAATCAAATAGCCAGAACAAACAAAAAGGTACTTTTGAGAAAAGTAAACGAAACAAAATCAAAACTTAAAAATTCTAAAACCTGATAAGTCAAATAAAACCGTAATTATGTATTCAGCAGAGTACGACAGAAAAATCAATGATTTACCTTCGGATGGTACAACATAAAGAAAGATAGAAAGAGACCCAACCAATATTTTTTAGAAAAAAAACAACGATCTAATTTCTAGATGGAAAAAAAAACTATATATCTCTCCAAAACATGCTAAAGATCTAAAAATACATAATGCCATCCACCTCGTATATATGGATTACCTAAACTACATAAAGCAGGTATCCCTTTAAGGCCGATAGTTTCATGTACCCAGTCTGTCTTTGAAAAATTATCAAAATTTATAAAAAACATCTTAAAAAATGTAGTAAACAACAATGATTTCTATATAAGAGATTCGCGGCATTTTAAAAACAAAATAAAAATATAACTCTACCTGAAAACCATACCTTGATCTCTCTGGATGTTGTGTCATTATATACATATGTTCCTGTAGACTTGGCTTTAGAGGTGGTGCAAAAACAGTGGAACTTAATAAAGCAACACACAGACATACCCCTAGATGAATTTTTAGAAGCTGTCAAACTCACTTTAAACTCCACACATTTCTTATTTAACGATAAGTATTACAAGCAAATCGAAGGTTGCGCAATGGGAGCGTCTATATCGAGTGTCATAGCTCAACTTGTACTTGAAGATCTCGAAAAAAGAGTCATTAATAACTTGAACTTTGACTTACCCTTTTTCTATAGGTACGTAGATGATTGTTTGCTAGCTATCCCTAAAGAAAAATCCGAGTACATTTTAGATAAGTTCATCAAATATCATAACAAATTAAAATTTACCATCGAGTTTGAGAAAGAAAATCGAATAAACTTCTTAGATCTGACCCTTTACCGCGTAAAAGATAAAATAGGAACAGCTTGGTACACTAAAAATACCTGGTCTGGAAGGTATCTTAGTTTTAACTCTGAACACCCTATTTCCCAAAAAAAATCAGTTATCACCAGTTTGGCAGATAGAGCCATAAATTTATCTGACCCTGAATTCCGAAAAGACGCAATTAACAAAGCAAAACAAGCATTAATCTCAAACTCTTACCCAAAACACCTTATAGATTCGATTTAAAAAAAAATTCATAAACTGTACAACAACCTTAAACAAATACAACATAATAATAATCCAAACCAAAATACACCAAAATATGTAACCTTGCCATACGTTGCTGGTTTGTCTGAAAAAATAAAAAATGTATTTAAGGGCGAATACATAAAAGTAAGTCACAAAGGTTTTAACTTACTTAACAAAAATTTCAGTAAATTAAAAACAACAATACCAAAAGAAAAAAAGAGCAACATTGTATATGAGATACCGTGCAATGACTGCAATAAATTATATATTGGGCAAACTAGTCAGTATCTAAGAAATCGGATTAACAGTCACAAGTACGATAAAAAAAACAAAACAGCTCTCAGAAACGACACAACTGAAAATGGTTGGTTTCAGTTGTGTGGTATGTAACTATAGTGACACTAAAATACTTATTACTGAAACCAACTTAAAAAAAAGATTTTTACGAAATGGTTTACATCCAAAAAAATATTTGTTAATAATTTGTCAGTTTTTAGAAAAATTACTGAACTCCCTTTTTTACTTTAAATATTTCTATTGTATTTAATTATAGTGATTGACCACAGGTTGTTCTTGTATGGAAGGTCAATTAACCGTACACATATGTTGAGTGTTCAATATATATATAGTAGAAAATGGATTCTTTGGGATGACCGCTAAAGCAATGGAATTTGGCTAACCATTGGCACGTGTTTCTGACTTATGGTCTTCATCAGTACTGTCAACTAGTTGAAGGACGAGTACAACTAGCACCAAAATGGATACACAAAACAATACCAGAGTCGTCAACAGGAGCAAAACCGACATTTGTGATTACCAAGAAAACATCCGCAATTGTCGCCGGACTTGATACTCTATTTACCACGGAGCAGCATATAGCCACCTGTGGCGAAACTCATAACCCAAGAGTAGTAAATCAAAAGTAGAAAATATATAACGCGGCAAGAACTAATATATAGTAGAAAATGGATTCTTTGGGATGACCGCTAAAGCAATGGAATTTGTCTTACTATAGACACGTGTTTCTGACTTATGGTCTTCATCAGTACAGTCAATTAGTTGGAAGACGAGTACAACTAGAGCCAAAATGAATACACAAAACAATACCAGAGTTACCAAAAGGAGCAAAACCGACATTTGTGATTACCAAGAGAATATTCGAAATCTTCCCCGGACTTGATATTCTATTTACCACGGAGCAGCATACAGCCACCTGTGGCGAAACTCATAACCCAAGAGTAGTAAATCAAAAGTAGAAAATATATAACTCAGCAAGAACTAGTATATGGTGGAAAATATTTTGTTTGGGATGAACGCTAAAGCAATGGAATTTTCGGTTTTGCTTCTGTTGTATATTCATTTTGGCGCAAGTTGTATGTATGTCTTTCAACTAATTGACTGTACTGATGAAGACCTTAAGTCAGAAACACGTGCCTATGGTTAACCAAATTCCATTGCTTGAGCGGTCAATCCAAAGAATCCATTTTTTATTATGTACTAGTTCTTGCCCCGTTACATATTTTCTACTTTTGATCTCTACTCTATATTTTCTGCGACCTTCAAATATAGATGTGTAAGGTTAATTGACCTTCCAAACAAGAACAACCTGTGGTCAATAACTAGAATTAAATACAATAGAAATATTTAAAGTAAAAAAAGGGAGTTCAGTAATTTCTCTAAAAACTGACAAATTATTAACAAAAATGTTTTGATAGTAATGATAAGTTAACACATAAGAAAGGGGATACATATTTTAATTAGCTGTTAAACAAAAGATTTGTCTTATTGTAAGTTTTAAAAACGGAATAGGAATATCACCCAAGCATGATACTGTATATATTTTTTGTTTGGGTAGAAAAATTGATAAACACTTTTCAAAAGAGAAGCGGGGTTTGGGTAAGAAAAACAAACAAAAGTAGATGGGTGACAGTTATTACTCGAGGAGTAACGAGGTGAAGATTTCAGAATTTCAAGAGCAAGCGATAATAAGTAGTAAACAATCTTTTGTGAATCGGTACAAAAGTTCTATTGAGGTTAACTAGTGTGTTGAGACAATTTGGGTGTTGCTTAAATTAATTGTTGATCTCAAGATCATCAAGAATTGAGTCTCATAAAGTTTTTTGAATGACCATTAATCAAAAGCTTAGAAATGTTATCTGGATCAAATTTAACTATTCTGAATGTGACTGCCAAATGGTGACTTAGTAGGGTTATAAACATGTTCATTAATGCGAACTGAGAGAGGTCTGCAGGTTCTACCTATGTATGTTAAATATAAAATTATTAATTTCAAATACCTGATATTTTTCTATTTAGGCGACAAATTTTTTGCAGGAGTATCTTTCGAATTAAGCTAATGCTCTGGCAAGTTGAAAATCCAAATCCATCAAGTTTAAAAATTCCAATGTAGATTCTAAACTACATAGATCTATATTTCTTTCACTTTGTTACTTGTCAGTTCAGTATTTATTAAATAGATTGTCCGATTTTTGATTTTTTAAATATTAATAATATGTTAATATGACCAGTTTTAATTGCTTACTATGTTTACGAAATATCACCCAAACATGACGAAACAATTCTTTAACAACTCAACATCTAACACTATTCATTTAACCATATCTCAGAACCTTAATTACCAAATTTTAACTTGAAGTCCAAGACAGGATGTTAATGAAATAAGTGCACATCACATAGAGTTAAGAAAAGAAGTAAGTTTAGGTTTACGTAGTATATCTATTAATTTCAGCCAAATGATCTGATTCCGCTGCTCCCCGCATCAGTATAAGATATAATCCAGCTGGAAAATTTATCAAGCGACAAAAATAAAATTATAGCGTAGATAACAAACAAATTTCTTTTTGGATTATTTCGCAACTCAATGAAATATCTAATTTTAAATTGATTGAAACAAATATTTCAGTAAATTCCACATCTGTGAACTAGTCTGTCTACAGAATGTTTTGTGTTTTTTGATACATATAGAATAGGGTAGATGCGAGGTTGGGAAACAAAGCTGCACACTGGTAGCTTTTGATAAAAAGGGAGCCAGATTGCGAACAATGTTGCTGTAAGGGAATCCAATCTAGGCCCAAAAGTAGTTTGTGAGGCATTTTTCTCTATTTAAATAAGAACAAAAATAGCTTCGTAGATTACCATGACATAGTTGTGTTATAAAATATCTAATATTCGATAAACGTCCAAAAATATCTCAAAAAAGTGTAAAAACAGTTCAGACATCGAAACGTTAATTTCAGTTTCTGTTTCACATTTTTCTAATAGTGTTTTAGTCTGAGGAAACTTGTTTCATTGGTAAGCTCATAGAAAAAAGAAACAACGAAGAGTTTCTACGACCATACGTCTGCTGGAAGTTCAACTTTTTTTCTTAAAATTAAATTCATCCTACAAATACGCAACTTTGCTCTGATTTCTGTAATTATCAAGCATTAAAATTAGCTAAATTAAACATTATATTCTAAAAATTCCATTTGTCCTTTAATCTCCCCGCCAGAAATGTTTTGAGAAGAATAAAGAAATTTCATATTTTACACAATTAAGAATAAAGAATTTTCATATTTTCAACATTTATTAAGATTACCTGACGAAAAAATAGACTCCCCCTAAGGGGGATATTCTTCAGAATGGACACAAATTGCTTTTTAATTTCATTTGATAAACTAAATTTCCCGCATTATATTAAAGAATTTCAAATTTATTAGGAATACTTTTTATTAGAAAAATATTCAAAATTCCGCCATTTTTATTTGTTTTTAATACGTTCTCTGTGAAAGCATTGATAATACTTCTTAAAAAATTCATCCGAATTTATCAAACCATTCCGGTTCTGCTACTGGTAATCGGTGTATACACATATACAATATAAAACCAACTTAAAAAATGCACTAAAATATAAAAAATAAGATTGTATTCCATCCTGAAAATTTGACTCCATGAAGTTTGCACCAAACTTAATCTTAATTACTTAATCACAAAAAGATATGTATGTACTGAATGTTTTGATGTCTAATGCAACGAGTATAATGTCTATTTACTGTCTTTATTAGTTTGACGCCGATTTATGGGGTCAAATTTTGTCAGAATCCCGGCACCTAATGTTTTTATAAAAAGGGCTACCTATTCATATATATTTATACTTACAGAAAATCATACACATGGTTGAATGTTAAAATGAATAGTAAAATTAAACTTCATGTCCCTAAGAAAACCCGAAAACTATATGAACATTTTTACTTTTTTATAGGTGGGGAATATGTCTAACGGAATGTTTTATATATTTTGTCTTTAAAAAATGTTTAGGATTTAAGTTAGACAATAGTTTTTACTTAAAATTTACATATTTAAGATTTAAATTAACTTTACATCACGTTATAAATTAAGACTCACAACAATATTCGCGCTGACTAAAAACATTTTATTGGAATCGTGCCGGTAATTGTTGTTACTTTGTTTTATATATATAGTTGTGAGAAATTTCAAATAAATCAGTATCAATTTCTACCTAATCACAGCCTAAGGGAAAACCCTTAACTACAAAAGATTAAGGAGTTAGCCCCTCTTTTGTTCATGGTCCTTCGATCCAACAATCAACCAGCCCCCTAGGGAGACGTCACAAAGCTCCTAGAGAAACAAAACCATACGACCATCAGACGCTGCTATTAGAACGCCTACAGAAGCAATACGAAGCTTCTAGATGATCCAAATTTTACATACGTCCACCAGACGCTGCCAAGAAAAACGCCAACCAGCCTCTAGAAGAAACAACAAACAACCAGTTCCTAGAAAGATGGTAACTATACAAACCGTACAAGCAGCCGAAAACTGAATCAACGGCCATGGAAGACTTCAACAAGCGCGCCCTGGAACATAACTTGCACAGTTAAAAGTCTTGCTTGTCCGGGACCTGACACACGCACGCCTCAAAATTCTGGAAGAACTGGAGGCAGATATGCCCATCAACCGATACGAAGTTTTGCAAAACAGAGTACAAGAACAATGAAGTACGATCAAGAAGCTGCATTTAGAAATAATGCCTCATGCAACTCAATTAGGTAAGAACTGCATGGAAAATTATTGGGTCGTTAAGAAGAAAGTCCAGCTAACAGTAGGAGTCTTACATCCCAAGATGTAAGGCCCCAGTAATAACCTTCCGACATTGAAACTCCCGATGTTTAGCAGAAGCCATGAAGAATGGCCAACCTTCTGCGATTTGTTTACTAAAATCATTCACCACAATCAAACAATTTCCAAGTCAGAAAATCTGCAATTTCTGAACACGCATCGCTAAGTTGATCCTGAAAATGTAGTTAAACAACAACTATGAAACTGCATGGGAATTTCTGAAGCAACGTTATGACAATGACCGCCTTATCATCTCCAAGTTGACAGAATCCTAGACGTCCCAACTATCAACCAGGATTCAGCAGAGAGAATAAAACACCTGCGTGACATAACCAGTGAATGCCTAGAAGCAATAAACAACATGGGCCATGAAACAACAATATGGGGCCTAATTATGAGAAAATGAGAGCAATAAGCTCTAAGAATATGTCCTTAATGAGCCACAAAAAGTTACCATTTTTTAGGAAATATTAAATTTTAAGTATTTAAGAAAATCATATATCCAAATATGTAGACCAATCTGTCTACCATAGTTTTCGATACATAATATAAAAAATACACTTTATGTCAGGTATGGGCAACCTTTGCTTACCCTAAGGCGTAATTTTGGGACTTATTCAGGTCGCGGGCCGTAGGTAAGAAAAAAGTGGGTAGTAGTGAATAAAAAAGCGATAAAAATTCAAACATTTTTTTATTTATTAATTATAATAGCATAATCAATCATATAAAAAACAAATTAATAAAAACGGATAGAAAAATAAAATGAAAATTCATGAGAGATTTGTGTTTGAAGCTGAGAAACAAGATGACCAATATCACTAGTATATAGGCGCAAAGCGTTTTCTAAATTAACCTGTGAGCCGAATATGATGCTTATTTTTATTAATTTTCATGATTGAAAAAAGCTGCTCACATTGATACGTGCTACCGGATGTACAAATTATTTTTCGTGCGAAAACTCTCAGCTGTGGATACTTTCCTTCGGAAAAGTATGTTCTGTAAAATTCGTTCCACATCATCAAATTTAAACTTCAAATATGAGTTTTCTTGATGCTCGATTAACTCCATTTGTAGGTGAAGCGGAGCATCTTTCACATTACACTTGCAAGGATTTGCAGGAAATATTGAAAGTGCTATCCATATTCATGAAATTGGAAAACCGATCAGTGAATTGCTTTGATAGTAGTTTCAGTTCTTCAGCATAGCGACCGTATTCAATGTTTTCGTGACTGGATAATGTTAAAAAATGAAAACAGTTTTTACTTCTTTACAGTATTTACTACCACAAGCATAACGTTCTTCAGTCGAATGGACTTAGAGCACAAGTTTTGTTGGTGAATAATGCAATGCAGAATTATTAAATCACATTCTTGCACATTTACAGCGGTTGCTCTTTCTTTCAGAATTCCGATAAAACCTTTTCGTGAACCGAGGATTGAAGGCGCACCATTTATGCACACTTCAACTAATTTACACCACTGCAAACCATATTAGTCAAAAATACTATGCACGTCGACAAAAATATCTTTTCCAGTAGTAATCCCTTGTAGTGACCGTAAAGCCAATAATTCCTCTGTCACTACAAGTTCTTCATCAAAACCCCGTATAAAAATAGCTAACTGGGCTGTCAGATAAATCGGTACTCTCATCCAAAGCAATCGAAAATACTTAAAAAACCAGCCAATCTATCAGTCATTATTTTTTTGATATCACTAGCCATCATATCTATACGTCGAACAACAGTATGTCGCGATAAACTCACTTTCTCAAACTCTTTCTTCTTTTCTGTGCACAAAAATTCTGCAACATCTACTAGGCACTCTTTAAAAAAGTCTCCCTCAGAAAATGACTTCGATATTTTCGCTATTTTGGAACTAACTACAGAACGAGCTTTAACAACACTGTCTAGAATTGACCTTTGTGAATGGAACATTTGTTGCTGTTTCCCTAAATCGGTAATGAGTTATTTAATTTTATCTTTTCTTAACTGGACCGTAAGTAAATTATATTGAGCGATATGCTTGCTGGAGTAATGACGCTTTATATTGTATTCTTTTAAAAGAGAAATTTTGGAATTGCATTGGAATTAATTACCGAAGTTAACAATTCACCTTTTTTGATGACATGGACTAAGGTAGTTCATAAACAAGTGGAATGGATTATCAGGTTTTTAATGGAATTTCAAAAGTGAATATAAACTATTTTAAGCGACAATTTTGTTTATGTTAAAAAATCTATTGTACAGGGTGTAGAGCCGTAGTAGAAAAAAAGTTTTGTTTTGTATACTACTATAAAGTAATTCTTACTTAAATAATTGTAAAAACCGATTCCTTCAATAAATTTTTCATATACATTTTTTAAAATATATACCTATATATACATTTTTCAAAATATTTTTTTAATGTTTTTAATTTTTATACTTTAAAATTGACTTTCCTTCCTGACTTTTTCATCTAGCAGTTGGGCTATAAAAAAACAACATTTTTATCGACAAATTTCCTCTGTTGGCCAAAAAAAAATGATTTGGTTCATTTTTGAAAATTTTAATTTTTATGGTTGAATCCTGATTTTTTCTTTAAAACCACCGTTTTAACGTAGTATAGGACGTAATAAGATTTAATTTAATAAATAAATTTAATTCAAAATAAGGTTTTACATCTCGTCTGAAGTGCGGTCATGTAAGAAAAGATTGTCATAAAGAATTAAATTAGCCTTTTCTTTTCATTTCGTTTTTTCTTTTGTTAATTATAAATGGTCTTAATCTGTGGTAACTTACTTTTCCATCTAATAGTAAAAAATGGAACACATTTTTTAATTACCACAATATTGTTATCAATATCAACTTTTAAATAATCAGACATTTCATCTACATTTTTTCTAATCTTTGAATAGTCTCTTAGTCCTGATTTGTTGACATTTAACTTTTCTTTGTCATTTTTTGTCGCCCTCAGTTTTATTGCCGAAGACAGTGGAAATTACTGAAAATAGCAATAGCAATTTCATCAATTCCTTGTTCGATGTTATGAAGTTACTCATTATCATTAACGTATACATTTACATCAAAACTTATCAAGCAATTCATATTTTTTCAGTATTTATCGTAAGGTTTAATTCCTTGAGTTGTAGAAATTGCATCAGCTAAAATTTGAACAGAAGTTCTTCAATAACTAAATTTTGCAACTCTTCAGTAGTAGGTGATATCATTTTTTTGTTTATGTTTCTTTCGTTTCGTCCAAAAATAAATATTTTAGGAAGGTCACTAAGAACTGAGTTAATCTTAAGATTAATGAGTATTGAGAATGTTGACATAATGAACCAGATCCAGACAGACCTAAACAATTTTTTGCAGGCCTTACTATTGAAAATATTAAATATAAAGTTTCATTTTTCTCCGTTATTCTCGCTTATCTCACAAGTCGTTAAGAAAAACGTGTTTTATTTCACGTCGGATCCAATGGCTAAAACATTTATATTATAGTATTTATATAAGGTAACGCATTTTTTTGCTTAGACAACAAACATGCATAGCAACGGACAGTGGCACAGCCAGGGGAGCTCCGCCCCCTGGCTTTCTCCAAGCCATATTAAAAACAAAGGTTAGTATTTAAAAAAAAATCGGCTTTTTTTTTCGGAGTTGTAGTTACATTTGAAATTCATAATATACTAAAATGCAGTATCGTTTGGGTCCCCCTCCAAGCGTAAGTTCTGGCAACTTTCAACTGGCAACGGAATTAATATTAATGTGGTTCATTTTTTACCATAAACGGAAAAAAATAGTTAATGTAGAAATGACAAATTTGTTGTTTTTACTCCTTTCGGTTTTCCCAATTTTGTACTTGTTTATATTTAGATAATAGTTACCTATATATTATTTTATAGTAGATGTTGTAATTTTCGGACTAAAGTTTATTAAAAATAAACACAACATATATAGATACGTTAATGATAACCTTTTTAATAACCTAAGATAGATACCTATTTATTTTAGTAAATAATTAAGTACAAATTTCGAAAAGATGTTTAAATACCCCTTATATTTTAATCATAAAAATTTATTTTGGGGGTGTTCTTTTCCGTGTTTATGATTGCCGCTCTATATTATTGAGATCGAGTATAATATTTATATTGTTTGTAGTTTTTAATAATGTGTATTAATTGGCAGTAGTTTTTCAGTAATGCTTACTAATTTCCACCAATACCAGTGCCTACTAATTCTAAGTAATGCGTACATAAATTTCCTTATAATTCTTCGTGTAAGGCCCAGATTTGTATACGTATGTACGTGTATTTAGTGATACTTCCGAGACGAGAGATTCTCGCCACTCTCGTCTCGTCTCGACAACCTAGTACCACCCTGTATAGTTATATACAAAAAATAAAAGAAGTGTCACATGTTTTACCGGTTTTCCGAATACTTTTTTTGCATCCGGGGGGCTGTCTCATTCCTTTATGGCTACCCTGTATACTGGACAAAAGTTATTTGGTTTACAAAAAATTAAAATAAATTTTGCGTATTACTCCGTTTTTGAGAATAGTACGAGAACATTAACTATCTAGGCAATTCATTTCCTCAACTATTTCAATTTGACTGTTATCGGATTCTGGGTTCTCAAATAATGATTCCTTTATACCCCTTAAAAATATGGAAGATCTATGCCCATGACACACAAAATCTAACCCCCTCGAGACACTTACCTAGAACATTTTTGGTGCAAATTTAAAAATAATCAGTTAGACCGTTTTCAAATTATTTTGTTCCTGTTTTTTGAAAAAAATTTGGGCTATCAATACTTCTTCTATGGGTATATTCGATATAATATACTAATAATACAATATTTGGCTGGGGAAGTAAAAATGAATCCAACTTGATGCAAAGTTTATCCAGTTCTTACAATTTAATGTGAGGTATTTATATAGTGGGCTATTTATTAACATATCTATTTACTTTTTAATCAAGACAAAACTGAGAACTTGTTTTTAGTTCTATATCGCTATATCACCCTCCCTAAAAAAAATAGAATATGTTTGTTAAAGGATTGAAATAACCAAATAAAGTCTAAATTATAAAGGAGTATTTTAAACAACTGAGTAAATTTTACATTCTATTAATAAAAGTGCGGTGATAGATTAATTCAGGTTTACTTACATTTGGTTATATTTAGGCACAAAACCATAAATTAAAATAAAACGAGAAAAATGTACGTTAACAGTTACAGTTGAATTTTGGAATGAAGGTATAAAATCAAAAAAGAAACAGCTGTATTATTTTTCAAAAAGAAAAACATTTTTTGAAAAAATTTAAAGTTAACAGCTAAGCTAATTCCAGTTACTTTTTTATTGTTATTTTGCACTATTTTTCGAGCAAAACTTTCTGTAAACTCAGTTTTTAGTTTGGTTTAAAAAAATCTAATATTGGAGGACTTTACCGGTAGCACTCTATATTGAGCTGGGTGGGAGTGCCCTCCAGAACTGAAAGCTTATCCCGTTTTTCAGAAAATATAATGATTGGGAAAAACTCTGAATAATATAAAACTTAGTTATCAAATCAAAATAAACTTTATGTACAGAACAGGTAATCCTAGAGGTGATCTGTGTGGGCGGGAATTCACGAGTCACCCCTATATTCAGAGCAAGAGTAGTGAACAGATGTATGCCCGGAATAAAAATATTTCGCATTTTTCTATACCTAGAAGATTGAAAATCAAAACAACATCAGAAGCCACACTACATAAGAATCTGTTTTGATTTAAGTGTGGTTCTGGCAACGTAAAATAATTTATAAGAGTATATTATATTTATTTATACAAAATTCCTTGACGACATGCTGCTTTCTACTGGCAAGACGACTCACCTTGGCAAAATCAACATGATATGATTACAACGACAAAATTTTGTCGGAATTGTTAAAAAATGTCATTCGCGAAATCGCGTTGCAACAAATTTGTATAACAATCGAAAACAATTCCACTTTTATTTTCAATGTATCTGGCTTCCCTGTAGCAAGGGCGAAGTTCCTGAAGTAGTGGTTTGTTGGGTCTTTTATAAGAGATGGTATAGTTTATTCTTAAGTGCAGTAAGTACAACAGACCAACAAAAACTGATAAAAAACCTAGGAATGCTTCAAATTTAAATCTGAAAATACTTTAAAAAATAATTTAAAATAACTGTTCATAAATCGTTTTTTATTCTGGTTTTTAGATTTTAGATAATTAAAAATTATCCTGCTATTACAAAATTTAATATCAAGCTTTTAATGATAATATTATATGTTAACAAAATTAGGAATACTTTTTTAAATTTTTATATCATGAGAGAAACGAGAGAGGGTCTTTCTCGTCTCGTCTTGGGGCATTCTCGGCTTGACGAGAGGGCACGAGACGGGCCTTCTCTCGTCTCGTCTCGCGACATCACTAAATATAATTAATAAAAAGAAGGCAATATCTAGCCTCACTTTTACCCGTACTTACAGTTTAAACTCTAAGGTACATGTGTTTCTATAGAAACGCATAATTAGATGGTGCTTTTCTAAATCGTGTCATACTTATCTGATTTTTTTTTTAATATGGAAAGAACTCAAATTTTGCAACTTACGCTTGAAGAGTCGGCAATTGCATGTGCCCTTCATCGGGATGGAAATCCCGTGGCTTACACATCGAAGTACAATACAACGAGCTGTACAACGTTTTCAAGAACCAGGTAGTCACACGCGCAGGTCTGGCCAGGGTATAAGAAGAAAAACAACTATTCAACAAGATCGAGTCCTCCTGCAAAATGTTTTAAGAAGGAGAACCATGAGTGGTAGAGAATTGCAGCAATGGCTTCAAAGGGAATATAATAACAGTAGCTCCGCAGACCATTCGTAATCGCCTCAAAGAACAGGAGTATCATTTACCTGATCAGCACGTTCTCCCATATATACCGCCAGACAGGCTATTAAGAGTGTACCGGCGTAGAGGCGAACGGTTCGAAGAACGCAATATTATAACCTGAATCAAGATTTGGTGGGGGATCAATTATGGTTTGGGCAGGAATTAGCTTGAAAGGGCGAACTGATTTAGTTCTGATCCGATGGACAAAGTCTTATTGCTGAAAGACGTATCAATGAAGTATTGACTCCACATGTAATTCCCTATTCTGAAAGAGTGGGTGATAAGGCAAATGGGGTTCGAGCTTTTCTGGAAGGAAATAACATCAACACATTTAACTGTCGGCTTTAAGTTCCGATTTTAATCCCGTCGAACATCTATAGAATGGAAAACATTTTTTGATCGTACCCTATAGTGGAAAGAATACCTTATTGGAGGTCCACATAGCGATAGGAGAAATATCCGCAAAGACAACAGTTTGTCTGAATCTATAGAACAGTTCAAAAGTTACGCGGGTTTAATTATGACTAATTTATTCTCATTGCGATAATTTTTTTGCCAAATTTATTTTTTACAAAAAATTAAGTTATTTATAATAAACACAAAACTTGACTAATAGATATAAATTAATAAGTTGATTATTAAATAATTAACAACAGATTTAAATATCAAAGTTTATTCAGACGCTTATATAAATATACTTAAAATTCTATAATTAGTTATTTTAAATTGGATCTATTACTACTTCATTTTCATAATTCAGATTAGTTTATGTGGTGTTAATTTAAATGTGCCATCTTAGGAACTAAGAAATAGTTTGAAGAAAGTTTGGGGGAGATGCCTGTTGATGTTCATATTCTAAGTTCGTATGCACCTTTAGGATATTTTATTTTTACAAACGCTTCTATACAAATTTTATAAAAAAATTATCCCTGAAATGAAGTTTCATTTAGTGACACAAACGTGTTTAAGGGGATGTTATATACATACAGGATGTGTATAGGGTTGCCAACCGTCCTGTATTTGGAAGGATGTCCTGGATTTTTGTATATTTTTTCGTATTTGTGTTTCGCCATACCGATCTCCCGAGAAGGACGCATTTTGTTCCGAATTTTGACCATTTTTAATTATTCCTGAAACGCCACCTCATAAAATGGAATTTTATTATTTTCAATGACTTCCGGGAACATCATTTTGTTGCGTTATGTCATCTGTCGACTGTCGAAATAATGAAACAAATGTGCACTTAAAGAGCGAAATTCTGTGGTGTCTGCTATTTGTATTTATCTGAATAAGTTGTGAGTTATTAATATCTAAGAAGTATAAGGTAAAAGGTAGACTTTATTATAAGTTAGTTGTGTATTAAGTGATTTTCAAATTTTCTTTTTTTTTTGCTTACTAAAAATATTATTTATTACGTTGATGCTGTTTAAAATTAATAATAAAATATGAAATAAGCTGAGACGTTATTAGTAATAATACGTCTACTACACCAAAATATTATTTGTTCCTTCATAATATATGTTTGGTTTAGTTTTTATTATCTAGTTTGTATTTCGTGTTCGAGCTAATGCTTAAGAGATAAGGTGAGGTATATATATTTTATAGTAAGTTTGTTGCAATGCACTTACGTGTTAAGTGAATCAAATTTAAATTTCATTTTTTTTTACTCACTGATATTATTTGTTACGTTTATTTTGTTTAAAACTAATAAAATATGAAACAAGCAGACACATGAATTACTATAATAATTATACTAAACTATATTATAATAATATATAAAATTATAATATGTTTAGTTTTTATTATTTAGTTTGTACCTAATTTCTTTTTAATAGTTAGTACCTGCCATCTACCTTATACAGGTTCAGGATGATATAATTTTTTTACCAGGTTAAGGTATACTTGATTATAGTACAGTCCCTTTATACAACTTTATAGGAACTTAGTTGCAAGTTGAAATGAGGTTGTATACGTGATTTTCATGATTAGGTGTCTTTTTTGTTACCCTGTGTCCTAGATTTTTTACAGATTTTGACTGATCTGTCCTGGAATATGGAAATTTATAGTTGGCAACCCTAAGCGTGTAACAAAAGTAAGAAAATAGCGAGATATCTTACATGAATTTAATAAAAATATGTGCACTTAGGTATGAAATTATGTCGGATCTAATGGCGAGATCCGCATTGCTGCCAAGTTTACCGTTTTTCTGTTATAAATGAAAACATGTTTTTTTTATTAAAACACCCTATTACTTTTTTAAAATGTGTCTAAAATTCTCAATAGTTTTTATTAAGAGCTCTTTTTATGAAAGTCAACAGTTTTTGCGAAAATAAGGGTGTAATTTTCAATTTAATGTATTACCTTTTATTAAAATACCTGCATACAAAAGGTTACCTGCTATGTTTGGCAATGTCAGTTATGTTGATTAACAAAACTGGATCGTTTAAGTTAGAAGGCGAAACCTGCAAGATGTTTGTAACATTTTTAATGACAAATATCCCAAGAGAAATCTAATAACTAAATCCACCGTAAGTAAAATTAACAAAAAATTTCGTGAAACTGGAAAGGTAAAAGCTGCTGTACGTTCTAGCAGAAGTAAGAGTGCAGCAGATGGTGATAAGGCTCTAACCCCCGTATTTACTAAAAAGGTTTAAAATTTAAACCAGGTCTAGTTGCCATGGTACTTAAAACTCTTAGTTCGCCAGTTATGTTTCGCTTATGTCACTGTCATTTTGTAATTGGGACATTTAGAATACTTATTTGTTCAATTGTTAAAAATGTCATCTTAAACCTATAACTGTCAAGTTAGACCTGGTCTAAATTTAAACCTCTTTAGTGAATACGGGTTTAAATGTTTTAATCAGTTTAGAAGAAAATCCGCACCTTTCTACCAGAACATTAAGAAGAGAAAATGACGTCTCACACATGTCCGTAGACCGACTTCTAAAAACCGAAAAGTTTCATCTATACAAAATAACTTTGGTTCAAGAACTCCCTGAGGATGATCCCGACAGGCTCTTGGAATTTTGTGAGATCATGATGGAACGTTGCAATACCAACCTAAATTTTGTCAATCAAATTATTTTTTCTGACGAAGAAACTTTTTTTTAATGGAAAACTAAACAGGCATAATTGTCTATAGATATTGGGCCAGGGAAAATCCACATTGGGTACGTGAAAATCATACTCAATTTCCCCAAAAGATAAATGTTTGGTGTGGTATGAAGGGTGCAAAAATAATCGGTTCCTTCCTCATGGAAAACACATTAACTGGAGAAATATATTCGAATCTTTTAAAACCGAAATTGTCCCAGCCATTGCAGAACTATTACTAATAACTACTATTAATACCTGCTGAATTAAGCATTTAGACTTGATAGGTAATGGTGTACTAAATGATGAAATATGGTTTCAGCAGGATGGTGCTCCACTGCATTTTGCTCGGAATGTTCGGGAATATTTTGACAATGTTTTTTTGAAAGATGTATGATTGGACGTAGGAGTACAATAGAGTGCCCCCCTCGGTCTCCGGACTTGACGCTCCTCGACTACTTATTGTGGGGACACCTTAAAAATGTGGTGTATAAAATTAAGCTCAATGACCTCGAGGATTTAAAGGGTGTTCGATTTAAAAAAATGATTTTCCTTTTATAACAAAAAAACGGTAAACTTGGCAGCAATGCTGAACTCGCCATTGGATCCGTCATAATTTCATACTTAAGTGTACATATTTTCATTAAATTCAGGTAAGCGGTTCTGAGTGAGATATTTTGCCGTTTCCTTACTTTTGTTGCACGCTTTATGATAATATATTTTCATTTTCACAATTCTGAATATGCTCAGGGTTTTTTTCAGTGGTATCTTTATCACTCAACGGGTATTTTTTAATGTTTGTCAGATAAATTATTAGAACAATCCTATTTTTGATACCCTAAAAAAACCTTTTTCGGTTTACATATGGTAGTAGCTAAATTACTAATAAAATAGTTGCGCAATTATAACAAGTAAAACTGTAAAATATTGGTTTTTACTAAAATGTTAGATTTATTAAAATGTTTTAAAGAAACAGATCATGTCCCTATAAGGACTCTTAAAAATACCACAATATTGTACTGCGTCAATGCTGGTTTACAGTTGATAAACGTAAGATATTATTTATCCTTAAAATTTACTGCATTAAACTTTTGGTGTCTTCTTTAATTAAAAGGAATTCATTGGTTTCGTACAAATATCATCTATAAGAAGCTTTCAAAGAAAGGTGTTATTGCAACAGTTCCGAATTATAACCAACTTTATACTTTTGTCCCTCTTCCAATTCTAACCTGTTAGCAAAATAAAATTACTATTCTCGAACTTTGTAAGTAAAGATTTTTGGTGTTAAAATATCTGGAAAATCTTATGGCCACCTTTGTCCCGCTAGATATATGATTGAAACCACTGAAAACACCTTAGATTTTAATATTGCATGATATAAAGATTTAAAATAGTATAAGAAGATTATCTAAACACAAAAAAAAGAAAACCAAAATTTAGAACAAACAACTTGCTAGAAAGCGTTACGCCAACCCCGAACTAGAACTGATAATTAACCTACAAGGGGCGTTAAAACTACTCTGAGCACTCTGAAAAAACTAGTGCTGTAGTGCTGCAAAGATACATAATATCACAAAAATTATTTTTAGAAATTTTATATCAAATTGATCAAACCAAAAAGAGTAAATACCTGGATTTCCGAATAAAAAACGTTATAGTGGAAAAAGCTGCCAAAAGCAAATGCCCTTTGAACTTTTTTCTATACAGAGAACAGTTATCAAAAAAAAAATAGGAAAAATTCTATTTCATGTTGCATCTCTCAAGAAAGTTTGTTGACCATAACTTTTATTTTTAGAACGTGGTAGAATTTAGACTTGAAAACTCATGTTGTACAACCTTACTTGACTGACCATAAAAATATTTTTAATTACTACCATATTGTATTTATTAGTAGTAATGATTTTAAACGATTTCTGGTTTTTTTCCCTAGAAGTAAAAAATATCCAATTCGACGGGGAAGTTCGACTTTAGAGCGAATAAATAGTTAAAATATTATATAGAGTATTTCTCTATTGGTTAATCCAGACATTTGGATGCGAAAAAAAGTGAATGTCTATCTGTGAGCACGAAAATTTCCAATTTTTCATCATCAGGTCAGAACAAAAAACATTCTAAATAAAAATCAGATAAATGTCGTTTCCTTGGTCAAAATAATCATTACGCTCTCTAAAAATGGTTATTGGAAAAAGCCTGATCGAAAAGGTCAAAGGCACAATTGTTACCCCTTCCCGACGCATATACCTTATATTATATTAATTCATTTGAGAAACTTATATATACTGACACTAATTTTATAAAAATAAAAATAACTGCCGTATTAATATCGATATAAATTCTGTGTTACCAAATATTTCAGTCTTATATGGCATTGAACTTGCAAGTAGTACCAGACCATCTGACAAATATCACGAAGTTTAGGGGTCATTACCTAAGACATTATTAACAAGTAAAAGAAGAGATGCTTTCTCCTCCGGTAATAACACTTCTGACTAACTATATTTAAGTAGGTATAGTTGTATTATTCTGACTCGATCAATATTGAAGCAATAGTAGGTCGATCTTCAAAAACACAAGATCATTGTCACAAGTAATTATTTTAATGAAAAGGTTGACTACATAAAAAATATTATTGTGAAGGCCGTATTCGGAAATGTCACGGTCACTGAAATAAAGAAGTATTGACGGTTATTTTCGTTTGTCCAAAATATCAATTCTATAAGATGATGCAATTAATACATTATATTTTTTAAAAATATGTTTTCTAATTTTAATTTGGAGACCACGTTTATAAATTTAACGACAGGCTGCCGTTCTTTCTAGTTCCAAATGTTCTTTTCTAACCAAATATATAAATATGAAACTATCTCGTCTTTATTTTTAAAGTTGGAAAATAAGGAATTTGCATTTTCTAAAAACGCCTATTTTATCATTTCTCCGTCTTCATACGGTTTCTTTTTTTGTGCAATTATTTGGGACACACGGTATGATGCTTCCGTTACAAACTTATTTTTGTCAACTGCTTTTAAAAATATTGACTGTTGTCCAATTAACTGGTTCTTTATTTGATTCAATTTTTCTTTTCTGCTGGCAGAATGTAATGGGAAATATTTTTCAAAATTCGGATGTACAATTTTATAATGCCATAACAAAATATATATTCTTGCTTCTTGCAGAGTTCTCTCTATTATCCCATTAATTTTAGTTGTTAGTTACTGTTATATAAGCACTCTTCATTGCTGCACTTCGTTTTTTGTCACGGCTCAGCTATCACTTAATATTTGAATGTTTACTAACTTAGGCAACAAGAGAATTAATCTGGCTTGATGATGAATGAATACAAAAAAAATAATTAGAAAAAAAATAGCATTAAAAAAGAAGTTATCTCAATTTAGTTGCATAGCAGTGAGAACAACATTGTCTTTTTTAAATAATGTGCATACAATCTAAAAAACTTTTCTTCTCTTCATATTGTAGCCCTAAAGAAGGTAGCAAAGATTCTTGAAAGCTTAGCGTAGCTAAAAAGCAATTTAAATCCTAGCGCTCATTAGGACCGACACCCCAATAAAATTAATTTTTTTGTTGTTTAACCAAATCGAACTACCCTCCTCTATAATATATACAGGGTGATTCATGAGGAAATGTCAATACTTCAGGTACATATTCAGGACCAAAAAATTAACATAAAAGTCTATATAAATAAGTGTTCGCAAGGCCTTAGTTCTCGAGATACAGGGTGTTAAAGTTTTTATTTAATTTTCCTATTTTTTAAATAAAATCTATGATAATGTAAATAATGGAGTGAAAATTGATATACGGGGGTTTTTTGGTATTGCAAATTCGAATCTAATATTAGTATTGCTCTTACTTGTAGGGGGCGCCACCTACATGTCTTTCTACTCCTTCGAACAATCACAACTTTTTGGTACAGACTTGTATTACATTTTTGAGTAAAACAAATTATTCCCTTGCCATTTCTACGTCAAAAAGGTATACCTGTTAAAAGTGGATACGAGCAACCGTTTTCGAGATATTTGGATTTAAAACAATTTCGGCGCATGTAATTTTTTATCGCAAAATTTTAATAGTTTGTTATTTTGTCCAAATTTAAACACATCTTGGCACAAAAGCTTTGAAATGAAAGACTAACACATTTTTTTGAGGTGTGTATTCAGTGCCTCAGACATAAACTAAACAAAAGGTATTTAATTTTTATTAAAATTGTTATTATTAAGTTGTTTTTAATAAAATCTAGGTTACGTTTTATAATTTTCAAAAATTCCACCATTTGCTTCTAAGCACAGGTCAGCTCTATGGTGTGTGATCCTGTGGATACATTCGGGCGCATTTCTTAGTGTTTGTGCTGCATTTGTTATCCGATCCAATAATGCTTCTCTTGTATTTACGTTAGTGGAATATACCAGTGATTTGAACCATCCCCAAAGACAATAATCCAAAGGATTAAGGTCTGGCGATCTAGGTGGCCAATTAAACGGACCTCCCCGACCAATCCATAGGTTTGGAAAATTTTGGTTTAAAAAATCTCTTACAAGTAAACTGTAGTGTGCAGGGGCTCCATCATGCTGCAAATACATGTTTTCTCTTACATTAAGGGGAACATCTTCTAATAGATTTCGCAAGTGATTTTCAAGCAAGTTTAAATAAGACTACCGTCGATTATAAATGGACCAATTAAATGACCATTTAACATTCCACACCACACATTAATGCTAAATTTATGTTCTACTGTAGCGTGAAAATTTTCATAGGACCACGGTGTTCATTGTGAAGATTATTTATACCATCACGCGTGAACTGTGCTTCATCAGTGAACAAAACATACCTATACAACCTTCGATCTTCATGAATCCAGTTACAGAATTGCATTCTCAACTCAAAATCACCCTCCTGCAAATGTTGAACCCGTTGTAAATGAAATGGGGCTAAACAATTAATGTGAAAATTTCTCCAAGTAGACGATTGTGTGCTTATAGTGCTTATGCTTGGATCATTTTCGACGGCATTGAGTATAGCCTCTTCTACTTCAACATTGGGTCCCGATTCCCTTTCAGATACAATTTTTGCAGATTCTCCAGCAGTAGTGAAAACTTGTTGAAAAGCTCTTCTATCTGGCACCCTTCTATCTGGAAAACGACGCTGGTACTCCGCGACTGCTTGAATTGCGACCCCATTGCAGAAGCCATAGACGAATATCATATCTGCATATTCACGATGCGAGAATATCACAGGCATAATGACGTATTTAGATCTAAAGTTTCTTAAATGATTATTGTCAGATAATAAAAGTTATGAACAGAAATTGATAGTGACAAAATTTGATCTTATTATTAACTGACATTACTATTGCTAAGTAACAGGAAAAACGATGAGAACACCAACCAGTAGTTGTTCTGTCAGGCAAGGCAAACTTCTATTTTCTTACAATACATGCATACTTTATGTGAATTTGATAAAAAAAATCACATGCGCCGAAACTGTTTTAAATCCAAATATCTCGAAAACGGTTGCTCGTATCCACTTTTAACAGGTATACCTTTTTGACGTAGAAATGGCAAGTGAATAATCTGTTTTACTCAAAAATGTAATACAAGACTGTACCAAAAAGTTGTGATTGTTCGAAGGAGTAGAAAGACATGTAGGTGGCGCCCCCTACAAGTAAGAGCAATACTAATATTAGATTCGAATTTGTCATACCAAAAGACCCCCGTATATCAATTTTCACTCCATTATTTACATTATCATAGATTTTATTTAAAAAATAGGAAAATTAAATAAAAACTTTAACACCCTGTATCTCGAGAACTAAGGCCTTGCGGACACTTATTTATATAGACTTTTATGTTAATTTTTTGGTCCTGAATATGTACCTGAAGTATTGACATTTCCTCATGAATCACCCTGTATATATTATAGAGGAGGGTAGCTCGATTTGGTTAAACAACAAAAAAATTAATTTTATTGGGGTGTCGGTCCTAATGAGCGCTAGGATTTAAATTGCTTTTTAGCTACGCTAAGCTTTCAAGAATCTTTGCTACCTTCTTTAGGGCTACAATATGAAGAGAAAAAAAGTTTTTTAGATTGTATGCACATTATTTAAAAAAGACAATGTTGTTCTCACTGCTATGCAACTAAATTGAGATAACTTCTTGGGAAAAATAAGCACATTTTACTTTACAATTTACTGTAACATAGCGTCTCAAATTCCTGTATTCAATAATCTATTTATGCATTTGAACCGAGGCAAATAGATTTTTATTTAGTTCTTTTAACCCTATGCCAAGAATGTTAAAGATAGTGTAGAGATGCAGTCATCCAACAGATCATCCATACGTAGGTATTGAGAAATGATTAGAGAAAACTTGCAATAAGTATTATCAAAACAAATTTCTAAATTTCTAAAAAGTTATTTAAGCTAAGATCTGTATACTGGTTAATTAAATCTCAATTTTTTATACTACTATATTTTGCTAATGTGTAACAGGAGGAAGAAAAGGAAAATGACATCTAGGCTTATTCGGACATGTTTTAATTCCTATTCGTTATTACGTGAAAATCTGGTTTTACAATAAGTGGTATATATGACAAGTATTTCAATATGTCTGCACATATTTCAACATTTTGTCAGTTCGATCTAACGTATTAGGGCTTTTAGTGTTTTGTTGTTAATTTTAAAATGGATGGAAATAATTACTTAAACAAAGATCTTGTTTAATTATTAATTTTATACAGACAGTGTGAACAGATCATTGCAAGAACAGGTAGAATATTTAAACAGATGTTCCCTGATTTATCGCAAATGAACGAGAGGAAGTTTGTAAGAAAATAAAACAATTTCATAAATTACGGTTCAACACTAAAGAGAACTAGAACTTTATTGATACTATTGACTTCAGGCGAAGAAAATATTGTCAATGTATTAGCATACTTTTACGCCTATCCGCAGGGTTCCATTAGCTGAGGAGAAAAAGACTTAGACATAGCTAGCCCTTCTATTGAAACAATTCTAAAAGAAGATAATATACATCCATTCAAATTTATCAAGGTTCAAGTCTTAAAGCCCGAGAACTATGGAAGAAGGATTCGTTTTTGTGAGACCCTTCTCATTTACATTCAAGAGGATCTCTATTTCTTGTTTAACATCAACTAGACCGACAAGGCGAAACAAACATTTTGGGCGGATTAAAATCCAAAGCCTACCAAGGAGATGGGATTACAAGACACATTTGTCTTGTTTCAACGTTTTTTGATTGTTAAAAAAAACAAGATTAGACTCCTAATAATGAAACATTAAAGTCGGAAAAATACATCGAAATTTTAAAATCAGTTGTGAGCATTTGAGTCTCCAAGAATATCGAAGCTATTGGTTCTGGCGTTTAGGACCTTGGCATTGGCTTGCAAGATCACCAACAACCACAACCTTAGATTTTCATTTATAGGGCAACTTCAAAGAAAAAGTATATAGACCACCAGTAAACAGCAAAGAAGAGTTGCGTTAGCGAGTGGTTCAGTGCTTTCAGGAAGTTGATCCAATTGAAATCCAGAGGGCCAATATCAATGCTATAAATAGTCATTTTGAAATTTCTTACATGTAATGAACAGCATGTTCAACTTTTTTAAAGTAATCTAATTATGTAATTTTTTACTACTAAAATTAATATTTGAGTTTTGTCTTTATCTCAAAAACCTTAACATTTTGTATTCATTTGCAAAAAATGTGGCCGTAATCGATGAATATTGTTCTGTATTCTCACAAACTTCCTCTCGTTTATTTGTAGTTTTAATCTGTTCATATTATCCCTGTAGAATAAATAATTTTGTAAGAATTTCATTTGAGTAGTTAACAATAAAAGACTAAAACCCCTAATACTAAATGCAATGGCATCGTATTATGGTAACCTATTGTGAAAAAAAGATTTTTACCTAACATAACCTAACCTAACCAAACCTTAATATTTAGGAATTGACTATCGAACATCGTTTGATAGGATATCGAATTGGCTTCGACTATTCGAAATAATATACAGGGTGCTCCATTAAAAAAAATCTGGCACATTTATAAGTTACCTATAAACATTTATTTCTGGATCACCCTATAGGCTTCAACTAAGGTATGATAAAAAAATCAAATATCTAGGCATGGTCTAACAGTAGTTAAAATTTCAACTTAAAAGCGTTTTAGAGTTATGAGAAATTCAGATTTATTTGAGGGTTTTCTTAAAAAAAAAATGAAATTAATTAATTCCTAAGAAACGGCTACAGATAGGCATACGGAAGTATTCAAAAAAGTTGCTCAGAAATAGATGTAGTTTCAAAAAAATTTAAAATATAGAGAGTGCTTTATTTAAAATAGCTATGTTGCCATCGGTTTTTGGTAGAAACGACAACACTCCACTGTTGAAAATATGTTTAAACGTAATTTATATGTGTAGCAAAAATATTAAAAGAATCCGTTCTCCAGAAAAGTTAAACCTACCATCGACCGTCGGACACCCTGTATATATACAACGAAACTGGTAATGAGAGTAGTAGACATTGATGACGGTCTTAACGCCCTTCGTCCCCCGGAGGGGAGGGATAAAATCTGTCTGACCTTATCTGAACTTTATGATTCAGATAAATCTTATCTAATCCACATGTTTGACCCAAATAAATTATTTTTAAATGTAAGAGCTATTCATGTAACCTACTCAATTAGTTCCTTTGAAATTCCCTGTAACCCAACAACCCCTGTTCTGTCCCAACACCTCGACAATATAATATTTTAAAATTATAAATTCTCTTTAACTCAACCAGCCTCGCCATTATTATAAAAGCAGGTATTCGCTATCCGACATTGATTTACATCAACTAACAATGCGCATTTTAAAATTTCTAAATGCCTGCACTTGCATTATATCATTCTACATATTTGAAGGCCAACAAGACCCAAACAGATTTCGACCCCCAACCCCCCGTGATATCATTTTTACGTACACCTTGACTGTAATATTTTTAAATTATAAATTTCCTTCAACCTAGCACCGCAAAAGTAAAGATGAAAAAACTAAGAATCTTGATGAACTACATCTTTTGCAAGCCATAGAGCAGAGTAAAGAAGAGTTTAATTTACATAGAGAGGCTACAAGTTTTGAAGAATTTTTAAAAGTATTTCTAAATTTTAATTTAAGGAGAGGGTGGTTTTCGGTAAAGGAAGCAGATAAAATAACTATTTAAACTTGAATATACTCATGGTCCCCTAATAACTTGGGCAATTGTTATAAACAGCGATTTAAAATTAGAGACATTTTTATATGGTCAATCTGTTTGTGTTTCAATAACAAATTTAAAATCACCATTTTTATCTAGCAGTTTGGATGAACTAGAAAGTTTAATTGACACAATTGACAATAGGATGATGTCAATACCCATAAATCTTGATAGCGACATTCCTGATCCTAGTGAAACTCGTGATTTACGCCATACCGAGTCAAGTCAACTCTCCAGTACTAGTGAAACTCCCAATTCAGATAAAGTTGAGTCTGACAATGACAATATAAAAAAAATTTAAATTTGTGACTGATTCTTTAAACCTAAAAGGTTCTGACGAAATCACTCATAATCTAAAATTTCTCTCAGAACAGTTAACTTTGTTAAGTACTTCAAAAGAAGGGTATCGAGATTCACCAAGCACCATTGTGTTATGTTCAATTTTGTTTTCAATAAGCCCTCATTGCCATAAATATTTGGGAAGTCATGCTCCTATTATCTTACCTCATCCTAACACCGTAAAATATATTTGTAATAGATTTTTAACAGATCCTAATACCGATGAAAGAATTTTTTTAACCTAGGCTCGTAACATTTTTCAATATTTAACAGATAAAGAAAAATATGTTACTTTACTTTTTGATGAAATTCACATCGAACCCTATTTGGATTACAAGGCAATACCGTAGGAACATCAGTAAACAATAAAGATACCTTAGCATCATCTGCAGTAGCATTTATGACCACTAGTCCCTGCTCAAGCCTTACAGAAGTCATTCATATATCTCCTGTAGCTAAACTTAATTCAGAAATATTATTACTTTTATCAAGACCATTATAGAAAATTTAGAAGAAATTGGGTATATAGTATTTTATACAGTTAGTGACAATAGTGCAGTAAACAATAAAGTAATGAGTAATTTTTCACCCCTTAATCAACTCCGTATAGTATTCCCACATCCTATTGACACAGTAAGACCCTTATTTTACCTTTTTGACTCTGTTCATTTACTGAAATATATCTTTAACAACTGGCTTAATTCAAAACCTGACCAAACATTTACTTATCCTGATTTTGAGGCAGTCCAAAAAAAAATGTACTTCCTTTTCTGTGATCAAAAACCTATACGAACTAGAATAAGACAAACTATTGAAGCAAGGTTATTCACTAAGTTTAAAGGCTCTATTTCCATCATCTCTTGAAAGACAAAAGGTAAAATTAGCTCTTAAAATCTTTAATCCCTTTATTATAGAGGCTCTAAAAGGTTTTGTTTTAAAATTTGTCACATTCACAAGATACCAAAGATTTTATAAGTATTATATTGACATGGTGAAAAATTGTGAACGTAAAAACTCTCCTTAAGGGCAAACATTTGTTAGATAAATATCAGGAACCTTTTACCAAACAAATACTAACAGCCCCCAATGATGATCCTAAATTTTGTTTTTTGCTAAAAATGCAAAATTGGCTAGATACTTGAAGTCCAACTAATTTTACAAATACACGAACTCGACAAACCCACACTGCATTAAACCATACCATTCATGGGCTTCTTGAAGTTACTGAATACTGTTTAACTGAGCTTAATATGAATTTTGTATTACAGGGCAAATTTCAAACAGACCCATTGGAAGGGCGTTTTGGAAAATATAGGCAATCAGCTGGTGTTCATTATCATATCTCACTTCGATAGCTATATGAATCAGAAAAAAGACCTAGAATTCAGTCTATGTTATCTCTAAAATCTAGACATTATGGGGACATTAATATAAATCAGTTCTTCGAACCTCCTGAACGTGAAGCACACCAATTTAACAATTTATTATCTAGAATGTTAACAATTTATTATCTAGAATCAAGTCTGATACCGAAGCTATACAATTAGAACTGCCAGTAATAACCTATTTAAGCAGATATTGCTGCTATATTGTTTTTAAAAAAATTAGTTGTACTTTTTGCAAAGAAAACTTAACTCTCAATGAACCTTGTGTTGTAGAGGATTCTTATAATTTAATTAATTCCTTAAGTCGAGGTGCTCTTTTATATCCTCGAGAACAAGTAGTAGATGTAGTTTCAACCGCACATATTATATTTAAAAAGTTAATTGATGAATTTGAAGATACATTTTTGGATATTTACAACAAAAAATATTTTCTTTGTGGCTGTTTTTAAGTTATTTTAATAAAAATACACTTTAAACTCCTTTTGAAAGTTAATGTTTCAAAAATCATTTTTAGTAGCATTTCAAATATATTTCTTAATAATTATTGCTCTAAACATAATCATAATTTATTAAATAAAAAGAAAAAAAGGAAACTACAGACTTTTAATAAATAAGTAGTTATGAATTTAAAACCTAGCACAAGTTTCGCGTTTTTGTATTGCTAGGAAGTATCATCAATACAATCTTTTTCAGAATTTAACAAATAACAACCTATTATATTCTTGATCATATAGACACAGCACGGGCATATACCACTTACCCAAGCTTGAAACCATACTCGATTTTGATAAGTTAAAATAATAAGCTATTGTATTTTTGATCATCAGGACTCGCCACAGGCATATATTACTTACCTAAACTTGAAACCGTACCCGATTTTGACAATATAAAATAATAACCCATTATATTCTTGATCATATGGACTCACCACAGGCCTATACTGCTTACGTGGACTTGAAACCTTACCACCCGATTTTGACAAATAACTCGGCTTTGACAATTTACTAATTGGCTAAAATAGGATAATTAGTAAGCAAAAAATCATATCGACATCTGGTTGAAATTTTGCGGTAGATCCGGGCAAACGTTGTCGGGTAAGAACACGGAGGGGTTTAGTGGGTAGGGGCTTTACCGAGTCCCACACTGTTCTAGAGGGCCGTGTGTATAATACAGGTAACAAAAACAAAAAAAAACGAGTAATCGCTTAAGAGTCGCCTTTGGCATTTTAATTCCAGAGCGAAAACGAATAAATTTGACAGACTCAAAAATTCATAAAATAAACCCTATACATTGATGCTCATTTAAATATGTCCCTGTAAATAACCCGTACCTTCTAATGAAGGTATTGAAATAACGTTGTTTAGTAGGTATTGTTAAGAAGCATATAAAAGCTTTAGTGGTTGAAACATAGTTGAGTAGGAAACTTGAACTTATTTTACGTGTTTTTTGTGTAATTTATGGGTTGTGAGTTTATTTATAATTTTAATTTTCTTTAACTGGATGTACAAAAAACGTATAAATGATTCTAAAACTCAGTGGAAATATATGAAAGTTGCAAACCTATACATCTCTCTGAAAGTTAAAGTTTAATCTAAAAATTGAGTAGTTTTCAGAATTCAAACGCTTTAAAAAATGTTTAGCATTTTTTATAATCCAAAACAAATCTTTAGATTTTTTTAATTTTACCCAAATATATTCTGCACTTGCTTCATTATATCAGTATTATATGTTTTAATTTTTTTTCAATGAAATACAAGGTATCTCATAGCTGATTTTCTATGATTTTTAAAACGCATGTTTTTTAGCAATTTTGTGATTTAACTATGTTTTTACTGAATTTCTTATCCAGATTAATACAGAAATGTATTGCACATTATATTTTTATACATTTTATACAAAATATATTGATAAAATTTCGTGATATAGATCCAATTTTATGATGTCAATTACGTGTTCCACAGGCTTAAGCCCTTCAAATCACGTGAAAGAGAAATACTTTGGTCCCAAATAAGTGATTAAAGATACACTACAGTCCATGTCATAGAGGGTTAGACTTGTCCAAGACAACGGTAAGAAGTTTTCCTAATGTTTTTGAATAGTTATTCTATCCTTCTTTGAATATACCCTACAAAGCATTTCATTGTTCTAAAACCATCAACATCGCCCATAAAGCGATGCAATCAATGTGCGCTAACTAATCGTTGGACTGGCCATCTTCCAGATTGAAGAGATTTATGCAGAACCTCGGAAAGAACGTCAATAAGCTGATGGAGGATAATTGCAGAAGATTAGATTATCTTAAAGTCAGTGTGGAGCTATTCGGACATTTCATCCTGCTAACAAGAGACAACGGAGGTCAAGTCGTTCAACACAATGTTTCAACTGCCGAATGTGGGGCAGATCTGGAGGAGTTATTTAAACAGTTCGTGGATATCTTCGAGAGAACGGCTTCGAAGTTCCAGAAGGAAAATTGTAGTACGTTTTTCCTTTCATAAATACGTTATATATGTGTTTTAATATTTCAGTTTTTTAATCCTCTTGGCACAACATACAGATAGAATCGCAAGCTATCTGCCTTTTGAAGCTGAGTTGCACTTCACAGGTATGGAATTCCCAATTAAACTTAAAGATGTCTATAGGTTTGAACGACTCAATAATATCTCTGTTAAAGTTTATGGGCTGGACAAGTTATTCGAAAATAGCAAACATAAAATTGAAGTCGTTGGTTCCTTATACTTTACAGAACCGCGAAATGAGATACATGAAAACTAGTTATTAATCAGTAGTTAATAGTTATTATTGCTTAATACGAAATATGTCTTGACTGATCTCCAGTCAGTTATCTTCACGGAAAGAAGCAAAGTACTTGCGTGGTGGTTGTTTGTTGTATTTCCAACTATCGACTTAGAGAAAAATAAATATGGCGAAGTGGTTCCCGAGAATATTCTTAACTTCACAAGCTTCGAAAAGAAATGTTTTTAACCAGGTTGGCTGGTTAATTCTTAAGACCTTTCACTGTTTCCACCGACTTCGAAACCATACTAGAACCCATTGATACCGAGCAAAATGAGTTGGATCCCGAAAACTCATATACTTAAAAAAAAACACAAATGCGATATCGATAATGCCCACCCAATATTCAAAATTTCCAGGAGCAAAATGCACATAAGACTTTGTAACCTGCAAATAAATTGCAAATCAAAGTACAACCAGTTTTTGAAAGATACGTTTACTAAACATAGTTTGGTGAATAATTTCCAAAACAAGAAGGTAAACTGCAAAATACATTTGTTCCGCTTTTTCGACAGTTTTCATTTTATGGCGTAAGTTCAGATAAGTTAAGGCAAAATTTAGATTAATCTTAATATCGAGACGTGAGAAAATATTTATTCGCGGTAGATGAGTTTAAGCTCCTTTGTCAGATGGGCGTTTTCTCATATAATTACGTGGATTTATTTCCAAATTTGGATGACACCAAGCTTCCGTCTATCGATGACTTCTATAACCAACTTAGAAAAGAAGCCATTGAGCGAAAGGATTTTAAGCGTGAGCAGATTGTATGGGATTTAGTTAAATGAGAATATTTAGGTCAGAATTCCGATTTCCAATATTTATTTAAAATCAGACATATTCATTTTAGCAGATGTTTTTTAGAATTCCCGAGACGTGTGCCTAGAAACATATGGTCTAGATCCATGTCAGTATTTTGTCAGCTGTTGAACTTTGACGCAACTCGTAAATATACATCCGTCCAACTAGAGCTACTGATCTAGATATGGCACACTTTCTGAAACGCGGTATTCACGAGGAGTGTCAGAAAAGCTTTCGCGAATAATACATTTTTACCTTACGATGCTTCCGAACTTTTCCTTTAGTGGTACCCAGGTACCACTACTTTATATGGTGCGGCCATGTCTCAATATCCACCAATGGTAATTTTATTTGGCTTTCCGCGGACGAGAGTAAAAATTTTGATTACATGAGAATTAGTAAAGATTCAAACATAGGGGTATGTCGATTTAGAATATCTAGAAGATTGCATGATATACACAATGAGCTAACCTTTTTCCCAAAATCCATTGTCCCAAAAAATTCAAAGGTAAAAATTTGAAAATGAATACCTAATTTTAATATAAAGGAAAAGTATATTATCCACATTCATAATTTTCGACAGGCATTAAAACATGGACTTCTTTCTTTCTTTCTTTCTTTTAACCAGTCACCCTGGATAAAAATATATGTAGATCTAAACAGAGCAAAAAGAAACGCTGCAAAAAATAAGTTTCAAACTTATGAATAATGCTGTATTTGAAAAGACAACGGAAAACATGGAGAAACGGTTAGACGTAAAGCTAATCCATTGAGAAAATATAGGTAGGACGCTGGAGCCAGAAACGTGGATTTCTAAACCGCATTTTAAAAACTTTGGAGAAAATTCAAACAGACAGTTATACAACAAACCAATTTACGTAGGTTTCGCTATTCTGGACGTATATCTAAAGCTATTATGTAAGTTTGGAGAAAATTACAATGGCTATACAGAACTTTGGAGAAAATTCGAATGGTTAAACAGAAAGTCATATATAAAAAAACTTTGGTGTATAGCAATGTGAAGCCAAAATCCGAGGGGAGAGACAACTTACTCTACACAGACATCAACTCGCTTATTTTAAAAGTTGAAACCGAAAATTTCTACACAGATAGGCGAGAAAATTTGAATAGGTTAGACACGTCTAATTACTCGCAGAATAACCTACAGGGTATTCTGAAAATAGCCAAACGTAGCCAGTGGAAATTTAAAATATCTGGACCCCCCTTCCCCGAAAATCTAAAAATATTTTAGTTTAGGCCTGAATCATCTTAATTCTCCTGAGATTTGACAGTTAGGACTGCCCCGAACTGAATTTCTGGTTTCGTACCTGTCCAGAAAATACATCTATTTTAGGACAAATGTAAGATTGATATGCCGGAAAGATCGCTTGGAAGTTCTATGGAACCGGGACGAAAGCATATTGCGTAAAGGTAGATGGAGAGGCAACAAAAAAAGCCAAAGGTGTACCTGATTACGTTACTAAAAAGGATCTTAGTCTAGAAGACTACAAAATAGCAATACACGTAGAAGGTACAATTATTCATCGAGATAAGAACATATTCATATTCCGCTCACATTTCTATGAAATATATGTCGAGCTAAAAAATAAGGTAGCTCTATCATACCCGACAAGCGCTATCTTATATTCGGTTCTGAGTACATGCTTACTTGAGGTCATAGAGATATTGTATTGCATGAGGCATCATTGGGAATTCTATAAGTTAAGGCTGACTGTTCTATGCAGCTTACTTTCATTCTCGCTCCTTCGGCTAGGTATATATGATTTTTTGGAAGGTTAAGCCCTTCAAAATATTTATTTAGGAAAAACATTACTTATATTATTCATAAAGTTTTAATATTTTTTTATGATGTAGGATTACAAATTAAGTAATATAACTGAATCCTATGTTTTTCAAAGCAGCCTGTCTTCTATCCAGATAATAAGACTGTAAGAGCTCATATCTTGTAAAGCTAATTCTCAACTCTTCTCTTATTTGTATGAACTTATATAAATATAATCGCCAATGTAGAAATTTCTGTCACACCAACGGTCATTTACTGACTATATCAAGGAATTCTAGAGGGGTTATATACCCATCATGAGGAAATTTTATAGCTGAGTCATAGACTTTTAAAATAACTTGCTTCACATAATATTTTACCTTTCCCATTTAGAATTCAAGTTTTTTTAAATTAGTAAAAGACTTCTTTTTACTCTCATAAAGTTCCAAGCATGTTCTTAGACTTGAGAGATGTAGTGTACTCTCCATTATTGTTAGATAAACTGATACCATTTACTCAGTAATCTATGATAAATATTAAAATAAATGAATGTTACAGAAATATCGAAATCTATTGTAACATGTGCAATATGTTATTTTATATATCATCATTGAATGAATCGCTCCTGAAAATATATTAGAACTTTAGATTTTACTACACAGGGTCCTTATTAACGATTATGTTGCTGGTGGCGGGCAAAGATGGAGGAGTAATATATACACTACTTTATACTTTAAAAGGTGGGAAGGATCAATTGCTAAATCAGTTTAACAGTGGGATTCTGTCTGAAACGTGTTATTTTCTAGTTACGATGTATGTAGTATTAGTCAGAAGAGTATGATGTATAATATATAGAATGAGTTATAATAGTTAATTTTATCTCTGAAGGAAAAATAAGTCTTAAAAACCGTTTGATAAATGAGACTGCATTTGCCATACATAATCTACCGATTTAGTTGTCTACAGGAATAAAGTGTTGCTTGAGATTTTATACCAGCTGTGAGGTTAGCACATAACACCGCAAATAAATAATATAGTCGTCATCTCTTTTTTCGAACTAGACTGGAGGTATTTTATCCACAATGTCTATAGAAAGCCTTGTATGTTCGGACAGAAGGATCTATGTGAGAATACTCTCAACCTAACAAATTTTACAATGAGTAGTATTTCTTGCGAAAATGATCAGTTATTTAAGGTTGAAATAAATGGATGTATGTTTTATTCATACAATGACTTGATAGCAACTCTAGTTGGTCATTTTCTCTTGTAAATTATTGCACATGCGATACTAAACAATGGGGAAAAAACTTATATTCAGGAGATTAAAAAAAATGTAACATATTCTATTCGAATGAATCTTATTGTATGTTAGAACTGCTTCAATTTGATAATATTGTATGATAGTGGTGAAACCTTATAATTTTAGATTATAAGTCTTGTTGTAGAATATATGATGGACATATTTTATATGTATATTTTATATATTAAATAAAAGTCACCGGTTTCTTATACATATATGTTTTATTTAACATTAATTTGAGCTTATATTACTTCAACTATATTTCACAATACATTTAATTTCTATTATTGAAGTTATGTTATCGAGTCACTATGATTTATCCAAGTTGAATTCTTAAAATCTAATCATTTTACTTTAAACTGCTTTACACAATTTATTTTTCTATGCTTAAGAATTTTTTCTATTAAATATATACTGGGGTGGTGTGTCTTCTGTAACTCTGTTAAAGCATACTTTAATAGGTGAATCATCAAAGTCTTTAAAAAGGTAAGTAAGACCAGTTGATATCATAAACTTTATTAAATACACCCTTATGTTTATTTATTCTTACGATGTTACTAACCTTAAATCTTCCTTTAGTCGGACTGATTTTTGGAAAGCTAAAAACTTTCAAGTTAGTTTTTGGAGTTACTTGATTAGGTTTCATACGCACTGGTTATATGCTTAGTATTATTATTATATCTATTTATTACTTTTACCATTCATGCTTTCCACTGAATGCATATTCTTTGTAAATAATATTTTTTAATGTTCGAATAACACGTTTTACAATAGTTGCTTTCTTAGTACTGGAAGTTGAATAGTGATTAATATTATTCTCCTCCATTATTTTTTTATGTGTCTGTAAAAAATTTTAGTTCCTTGATCTGATTGCAGATTTTTAAGCAAATATCCTGCATTTTAAAAAGCTTATCTTATAGATTTACTGACTTCCAAACCGATTTTATCCTTCAGTGGTTCTGCCCAAACAAATTTTGAATAACAGGCAATGACTAATATATACCAAAAGTCATTATTGACTTTCGCACAGGGTTGCAGCAAGTCAACCTCCCATAGATCACCAAAACCCCGAATAATAATTGTCCTTCTTTTCTTAATGAAGTATTGTTGTGTAACAACAGAAAACTAATAGCAAAAGGGATCAGGTGTAATTTTTATTAAAAGAGAGATTATTATGGTTTTAGGGTCAAAGTGCCATGGAGATGCTGGCACATAAATAATTTAGTGATATTGCTGTCCTCTATGCGAAATATCTTAAATACTCTTCAAACGGGCCTAAGTGCAAGTACAGTTTTTCCTAATCGTACTATTTTGGTTTCTAATTGTAAACAAAGTTGCTGTATTCGTTTTCTGAATTGTTTAGCACTTTTTGTTGCAAAATGAGCGGGCATTTCCCAATATCAGTTAATCAGATAATATCAATTACAACGAAAAAAGAGAAAGAAAACTGGAAATATTCATCAAGATAATGAAGATCTCTCTCGTTCCAGGAAAGACAGAGCATTCTCAGGCGTGTTAACAAAGATAAAAATATTAATATGTCTTAGTTACCTACTTGACACAATAATTAAAGAAATTCATGCATTTTTAATAATAATAGGTATATGTAGTTTTCATGAGAGTCTATTACATTTGAAGCTAGGGTGGCTTTTTCCAAGATATTCTGGGACAATGACAAATATAGTGAACAACAAGACTTTTGAATCAGGCTGATCGAATGTGATCAGATAAATAGAAGGGCGCATGGCACTTACGCCCGCAGCAATTAAGCAGTAGGCAGCATACATTCAGGTATTTTCTATTACTTCCCGGAAATTTAAAAGTCGAAATTTGTCGGAAGACATTTTGGGAAACTTTTAAGATTGGGGAAAAGATAATTAAACTTCTCTCTTAATAAATTGCAACATCTGGTTATATTATAACAAGAGAAAAAAGAGGTGGAATTATGGGCACGAAAAAGTAATAAGTATTATCTATGTGAGAATTTAAATATTCGGAAACTTCAGTCTGCCTTTATTCAAAAAAATAGTACCGAAAATAACATTACCTGTATCTAAATAAAAACAAAATTTTCAAAAATAAATTTGACCTCTCGTTCGGGCCCTCAAGAGTGGACACTTCCTAAAAATGCGATTTGTGTAGTATTGAAATAAAAAAGAGCGACTGATCTCAACGAAAATAAAGTAGGTAAAACTAAAACTTACTTCATAAAAAAGCTTAGTATGTATGCCCAAAATATGATGAGCAGTAACTATAGGCCTGTGAAGTTCCGTGGGTCTGTCTGTTCACGGCATAGCGAAAAAACTTCTTACCCGTTCGACTTCAAAATTTTGGTCAAAGATTGAAGGTCATTTAATAATTCAGTCAAACAATTTTTTTAAAAAAGTCAACGTAATAAAATTTTTGATTTTAAATTTTGCAGAAAAATTAAATGTGATATACTGATAAATTGGTAGAAATTTAAATTGGCTAACAATGGCGATGTGTGTCAATGTAAAAATTACTCATTGAATATGTTTAAAATTTCGCCCAAAAATCAAGTGTGGTATAGGTAGAAACTGGCAATATATTGGTAGACATCCAATATGAGGGAAAAAATGACGGCTAGTAAAAATGTGTCAAAAGAGAGTATGTATGTATGTGTTACTAAATGACTATGTAGTAAACGAAACTGGGTCACACTACATTATTCCTAGTAAAAGGACAGAAAGGGATGAAACTATTGGAAAACGTGGGTGTAACGAAATCGGTTCTTGGATTTTCGATTTCATAACTAACTCTTAATAGACCTAAAAAGTCTTTAATACCCTAATCGGATAATTGCGGTGGTCATGAAGAACAAAAACCAAGGTCATATTGCCGTTAATATTACATTTGTTGCAAAAGGATTCTTTGATAAAATCTTTCATACATTTCCCAAACAGGCCACACATTCCTTTCTTGTGCCAGAGACTTTGGCATAATAGAAAAAAAAGCCAATAAAAAAGCCTAAAATTCTTTAATCAAAATAATTACATGCGCTAGACAAAACAAGCCCTTTACTGCCAAACACACAAATATTTTTTTTGACTGGATGGTCCTAGAGACATTGGAAACTAACCATTTTGGAATATCGCAGGCTGTAATCCTAAAAATGGATAGACGATCACTTGAACAAGGACAAATTTTTAAGGATCATACCAATACTAATAGATTCGAAAACATCGAGGTAAATCTATCAGATTCCTATCCAAAAAAACCATAGTCAGCTTTCAAAATAAAATAAATTCAGAACATGGTTTTATATCTGAAGCCGAAAAATCAGGACTATTATATACAACTTATTGATAATACGAAAGGCTATACAAACTGAAATATTTTAACTTTTGTTCTGGTCAGATTAAAAAACTTTTTATTACAGTTAAATATAAACTTTTTAGGTACTTGGGCCATTTAGATATATGTACTTAAACATTATACTATTTGTTTTTGTTACTTATAAACTTACGTTTTGTAGATAGTAAAAATATTTTGGAAAAAATATGTTTTTCATAATCCTGCAAAGTATTTTTAGACCTACTGCGAACTCACAAAACTGGCACATTTCTCTCTTCAATTAGCAAGAAAAATCATTTAAGCATTACTTTTTATTTATTAGCTGGCTCATGAAACTTCAATACTGATCTATACGTCCTGACTTTGTCTATACCTATCTATATATTGTGTGTTTTAGGATTCCTCCGGTTTACCCGAAAACGTACAGAAAAATCACTATCAAACGATATTTTCTCGTTTTATTTTAATAAGACCTATAAAGTGTGATATAATGACCTATAAAACTATTTAAAATCAAAATCGCCAAACAATTTTAAATATTTTTCATGTTATAATACCCTATGCCCATTCCAAATCCTTTTCACGGCCTAAAGATCTCCAGCGTAGGCTAGTTTTACGACGAGCGAGGGACTGTGGGTGCACAGCGAACGATTTTTGAAAATGATGGAATGCACCGAAGAGAATATATTGGGGGGGGGGGGGATTAAGTAAGAAAAACCCAACGAAGAACAAAAAAAAAGTCAGTCACCCGGTAGACTGTCAATTAACTCTCGAAACACCCCACATGTTATTTTTCTGTATTAATAACAATGGCTTAATGGATATGTCCAAAAAGAAAGATCAAAATGTTATAGAAAGCTGTTTCAAAACCTGTTACCTCTTAAAATATCTGTTTGAGATAAAAAAAAGATCATACGTAAAAATATGCACAATTATTCTTCTTTGAATTCTCGTATCAGCTGCCGTAGACGTAGTCGCATAGGAGGAAATGGTAAAAAGTATCAAAAAATCTTTTTGGAAGACATAAGGACAAAATTTGGCAAAGGTTCGGCAAAAGACTTACAAGTTTTTACATGTACAAGTACATGTTTGCCATGTTCTGATCTGAATGCGGCAAATTTTACGCTATAGCGATATTTTCTATACACTTCTTACTTTACTTAATTTTAGTAAAATGTCCATTTAAAATTAGTCCTTTTTAATTCATTTAGTATTTATACGTTTAATACTTAAAGTGTTTTCGGTTTTTTTGCTTCGAAACTGCTTCGCCTTTTATTTAAGATTTCCTCTGTAGATTCAACCCAATTACCTAAAATCTAAAGAGGCTTATTATTGTACTTCATAAAGTGTACGTAAAGTAAATAGTTAATACAAGTATGTTGTTTTTTATATTTCTCACTAAATAATTTAAACCAACTCAGTAAAGAGCATCTAATGACTTGAGGGAATTTTCTTTGGGTAGGTATGTAAGGTTTGTACTCGTAAAATTCTACAGATGTTTACATACATCGAAAAGCAAGGGAAGAAGAAGCAATTTAAAAGTTTTCCTCAAAAAATGCGTCTTTAAATAAATAGGCCAGAAGAAGGGAATAAAATACGCATTCAGCGAAAATATCTATATGCGTTGCCTGGTGCTATTTAGAGTTGCAAACTAACTACTTGCCACTTTTGTAAAGATTGGCCCCAGTATGCGATACAGGTCATAGTTCTGCCTACTTTATAAGGTAAGTCAAACCGAAACAAAAAAATCACTGAAAGGTCAAAGGTGACAAGAATAAAAACGCTTCTACATTACAGTGAAATTACATTTAATATGTAACTTTAATAGGTCTGCAATTATTTAGTTGAACTTATGTATTACATGAAATATTAATTTAGGTTTATTTTGAAGACATTTGCAATACTTTCATTTTTAAAATTATTTAACTTATTTATAAAGAAGAATATTATTTAAGTTGGAAGAACACGTGTTGAATTTTATTGTCTGTCTTGTTAGTCTCTTTATAAAAAAAAATATTATAAAAGGTATTATTCTAACTATCCTGCTATAAATTAGTTATATTTTTTAATAGGTAGGTATAAGATATGGAATTCAGTGTATTTGGATTCCTGGTGGATCATACCATCTTAATGAAATTAAAACGTTTAAGTATTAAACATGGTTATTCTTCAAGTTTCTTTTGACTGACTATAACAGCTATTCTGTTATATTGATGAGGATGGCGCAAAAGTTGTGTTATGATCTGAAGTATCTTATACCTGTAAATTAGGCTAATAAGATTTTTTTAAATAATTTTGGACATGGAATAATAAAGAAACAAAGAATAATCCATTTTCACAATAACATTTAAATTATTTAAGGCGGCACAAAAAACATACATTACCTCAGTAAAATTGGTAGATGCTCTGATTGCTCTTTTAGAAAAATAAAATTCAATTCCAAAATCAGTTATAATGACTTTCATAGTTACTATGCCAACATAGTATCTACAGATTAAGTTAGATCAGGAAAATCACCAAAAGTGAAGAAGAAGAATCATCGCAGAAATCCTCTAGGATAGGATGGTTCTAGAGGATTCTGGAAGGTCGGTCTGTCTGGTCTTGTGGTCTATCGAGGATCGTTTATAGTAAAAAAGCTCTGATTGAGAACTGATGCTGTACTTTCTTCTCGGCATCCTTCCCCAGGAATCTTGCAGAGATCCTTCATCTTCCGTAGGCACATCCAACCCTACCGAATTTAGGTGATATTTCACGCTACGTATATGTCGGTTTAGGTCATAGCTATGCATCACCGGGAAGCGATTTTACTAAATATAAACTGTTATAACACAAAAAATTGGAATTTTTTTGGTGCACCTGACCAATCATAACCTAACCTAATCCGCATTTTTAATAATTATAAGTTTTGTAAAAAAATCATTCGCTTGAATGAGGATTCGACCACACATGTATCAAATCCAAAGCTAAGAATCGTACTACTGAGCTAGAAAGCTCACACTGAACGTTTCACAAAACTTGTTTATAGTGCGCTGTATACGATTAAATTTTCCGATAGTGTGCTGAGCCAGATTATACATTGAAATGGCATAGTTGGGCAGCGTATTTGTGTTATAATAGTCTATATTTAGTAAAATCGCCACGGGCTGCATTGTGCTTCCTAATGTTGTTAGGAGGCGCTTTATAGCTAGCGTCGCGCCAATGGTTTGGTCGACACTGCGTCTTATTAAATGACAGTTAAATAATATATAATATGCAATAATAAATCAATTAGGGTTTACTTGCATCTTTTGAGAAGTCACTAACGCGTCTGTATATCTACTGGATTCCTGTTATCTCATTTACAATGTTCGTGATTTTTGTGGTAGATGACTTCTCTCTCTCTCCCTCGTATAGATCTACAGGATTCCTGCTATCTCATTTACAATGTTCAAAATTTTTGTGGTAGATAACTTATCTCCCTTTCCCTTTCGCTCTTCCTCTCCCTATACCTATACATCTCCCTCTCGCTCTTCCTTTCCCTCACCCCTCGCTCTCTCTCCCCACCCCATCACCCCTTTTCCCCCTCTCTACAGTTGTAACAGATGGTAAGTTTTCTTGTTATTATTGGAAACACTCCATTTACAAATGTTTTGCTTTCAAGCGTTTGGGCGTCAACGCTGAAAGGCTGCTATTAATAAATTAAACCTTTGGAACAATCTCATGCCCAAAATTGTGCAAATAAAAATTATTGTCGTTTTTGCGATTCATACGGCTTAGCCTAGGGTAGGCCTATCAAACCGCAGCCAATGCCGAAGTCCGTAAGGTAATTACCAGTTGAATCGGATCGAACGACGGTGGCTACGGCATCCAGTTATGCGCGAAGCGGGCCTGTGGTGTTGTCGGTTTTAACGAATACGAAAATTCGAGTTGGATTATGATGGAAATGCTTTTAATGTAAGGGCGTCTTTGGATCCTGGTTCTCAAAGTAATTTTATTACAGATAGTTTGGCCGATAAATTATGTTTATATCGTTCCTTTGTTAATTCTAAGATTGTGTGAGTAGGAGAAGCAGTTTTCAGTATATTATATATGAAACAAATTTGTAATCCAGGTATGCATGTACTACAGAAACCAAGATTTGGCCGGATTGTCGGCGGTTGTTTTGACGTTTCAAATATGTCTAGAAAAAAGAGAGTTATATCATGCCTTTCGTTGGAGATAGTTAAGACCCTAATGACACTTTGGGAAATAGAGGAAGGCTGTGGTACTTTCAAGGCTCTGTCAGAATCCGAGCAACTTTGTAAAGATCATTTTGTGAAAAACTACAAGCGGGCTCCGGATGGACGTTTTGTAAATTTCTATTAGGTTTGCCTAAAAATGCATCACAGGCGTCTAAACAAAGATGTGCGTTAAAAAAATGAGTATGCTGAGTTTTTTAATGAATACAAGGATTTAGGTCACATGACCAAGGTTGAGAACTTAGGCCGTGCTATTATTTATCGCATCACATGGTGGTCAAGGAGTTTTTGACGCCTCTTCCAAAAGCGACACTGGTGTGTCTTTGAATGATATACAGCACGTTGACCCCACTATACAGAACGATTTCTTTACAATTCTTGTAAATTTTCGAGTTTATCCTTATGCCATTACTGCACATGTTTCTAAAATTACCGTCAGATTTTAATAGACCCTAATGAAGAACGTTGTTATCAAAAAAATCCTTTCAGAACGATGTTTAAAGCAGTTGAATTGTTACAACTTCAAAGAGATATTTTTTATATTCTGTCTAGTGGTGGTTTCCAACTTAGAAAATGATTATCAAATAATCAAGAGCTGCTAAATAAAATTGACCTTGATTATAATTTGTCTTCAAGTGTACTTCATTTGGGCGAAAGCGATCAGAATAAAACTTTGGGAATATTTTGGAACTCTGCTTCTAATATTATTCATTACTAAATCAAGTATTTTAATTTTGAAATCTATGTAAACGGAAGAATGATCTTATCTATTACCAGTCAAATATTTGATTCCTTGGGTCTTATAGAACCAGTTATAGTAGTTGAGAAATGTATATTACAATATCCTTGACAAGAAGACCTACCATGGAATGAAAAAGTTCCTTCCTCTATTTCAGACAAATGGATACGTTTTTGTAAGAACTTAGCCGTCTTAAAGTCCATGGCTATCCCTAGATATGTTTTGACCGAAAATTGGAGCAGTGTACCCATTCACGCTTTGGCTCCTTACGGCCAAACTTGTCGAAAAGATAAAGGCTTTTTTAAATATTATTTCCACCATTACATGTTGTTGGATACGGGGATGTCCCAATCGTTGGAAAACGTTTGTTGCCAACAGTATTACCCAAATTTAGAATTTGCCAAGTCCAAATCACTGATTCTACGTGGAATCGGAAGAAAACTTCACCCATTATCTGTCGGGAGGAAGCTCTGCAGAGAATTTCGTCTTCGAAATTACAGTGGAAGGAATCAGCTGATATTTTGGAACATTGATAAACGTATTCAGGTTTTACCACCTGATGTTCCTGATAACTTGGGTAAGAGCGTTCCCTACTCTGCTGTAGCAATGGAAACTTCAGATTTTGAATTTAATCGTTTTTCTTCCTTTCTAAGATTGCAACGGGTATTTGCGTATTGTTTAAGATTTATTCGGTATGTAAGATATAGATATCTATAGGACCACCCACTGCTTCATAACATAGAACGGAAACTTTCAAAGCTTTGGTCAATTAAAAAATCATGGTTCTTGGGATTAGATCGTGTCAAATTGGAATTATTATCCGAGATTTCGCCTTCGATTGTACGAGGCATCTTCAGAGATCTTTACTCCACAAGATCTGAACACTCAATTGGTTCGAGTTGGGAGAAGAATCCATAGGGCAAATATATCTGTTGATCAAAAACACCCATTATAACTGGAAATATATTAAGTTATTATACTTTGGTTCACAACAATTGTTGTATACTGTTCACCAGCGGTTTTGGTCTATTTATACGCGCAGAATTGCACGATCTGTTGTTCGGCGATATATCAAGTGTTTTAGGGTAAAGCGAATCCCCACAAATTATAGCACGGGCTATCTTGCCGAGTATAGAGTTCCTTTCAGCCTGTTTTCACACTCACGGGTCTAGACTATGCCGGCCCTATTTTATTTAAAGACCGTAAAACTCTTTCTTGACTCCGCTTACTACGGCTCATTTTTTGGTGGGAAAACCATTAACTTCCTTACCTGTAGAGAATGTCTCTCTCTCCATCCCTACCTCCCTCCCTCCCTCCAGGGGAAATCAGAAGTTTACTAAATTCGTTCTGTCGGACTTTGACATTGTCACTGAGTGGACATTCTACATTATCTACCACCTTCAAACAAACCAGAACTTTATCTTATGTCAAAAAAAAGTTAAAATCTCTACAAAGTAAATTTTTAGGGGTTTATTAAACTATCATAATTGAAGTAATAACAGTAAAAGTTAAATTAAAGAATGAAATTTTATCAAAAATTAGTTGTATAGCATAATTTCTATTATTTTATATACATTAAATTTATTGTGATATTGCAGAATAATACGATAAATAGCTATTAAGCTAAATAAACTTTGAAATTTAAAAAATTAAACCCAAAATAAGAAACAATACTATTTAAAGTGTTTTATTATTAGCTGAAATTAAATGACATCTAAATTAAGCAGAGATATATAAGTAGCTAAATTGATATTAATGTACACTTCAAGTAGGTTAAAAAGAAAACACCGGTCTACCGGGATTTTCCTAAATACTAGTAAAAACAATGGTATTATCCCGGTAACGAGTGTTCACATAAGTGGCCTCATCAAAACTATCGGTAAAAAATACATTGCCAGTACCGGGCAATGGCACCAGGGGAGTAGGCACAGCAAAAAAAATATATATATATGTATATATATATATATATATATATATATATATATAATGTATCGTTACTTTAAACCGTGGTTGCTTTAACGGTTTAACCCCTATATTAATTACAGGGCGCGGAGTCGTAGATTCCGTAGATAGCCGGGTTCGACAATGCTTGATTTTGATTATTTACACTGATCAAACAAACAAACAACTCAATTATTTCTAATTTGCGTGTAAAATATGGTGGTATGTAGGTTATTGATATTTACATGTATATTTCCAACAGGCCCGGTCCTGGGTCTTTGGCCGCCTTCGTGCGAATTTTTGTTCTGGCGCCCCTGTTACTTAATGATAGTAGGTAAACTTCTTTAAAACAGTAAAATTAAAATAACTTTTGAAGCGGGTGCGCAAAAATGTTTTTTGCTCGTATTAATTTTAAAGGAAAAAAAAAAGTTTGTTGATTACAAATTTTTATATTAATATTATGTTGCAAAACAACTGCCAAGAACCAAAAGTATTTTAGTAATAACACGAGTAAATATTTTGATCCAAATATAGCCTCTGTATAGAAAGTATCCGGAAAAATAAAACTCAAATTTAACACTCAAAATATATATTTCACAAGGTAAAAACAAACAAAAATGTAAACAAACACGGCTGGTCGGCCGGCTTTATCATCCTAAAGCAGGTCGCTAGTCAGCAGGCGTCATTATACTGATTTGTCTAGTTTGCAGATTTTTCTATACCTACTGAGTGGTTTATTTCAAAACTAAAAATAATTTTACCAAAAACAGTCTTACTAAAATAAAAAAAATTAACCCTGATAATATACTTAAGTAAAAACAGATTTCGCATAAAAACAAAACTAATCCATAATGAAACTCTTTGGAGGTATCACAAAATTATATAAAAGCTAAACTAACAGTCTTACCTACTTAGTGACAAAAGCAAAGTGAATTTAATCCTAGAATACAAACATACAGATTTGGAGATTAATTTCGCAAAAACAAAATTCTACAGTGGGACCCACCGTGCTTTTTTTGAAGCAAATTCATCTATAATCAATGATAGGTCCAATCTTTCCGAAATTTCGCTTTCTATGGAAATCATTGCCAAATTTGAACACCGTTCTTGGGTTATTGTAGACCTTAAATAATTCTTAATTAATTTGAGCTTGGAGAAACTTCGTTCTCCTGATGCTACAGTCACTGGTAAGGTTAAAAATATTCTTATTGCTACTGATAAATTTGGAAAACATGGTATTAAATCTTGGCTTATTAAATGATTCAATATTTCTATGGGTTTTGAGTTCGAATATGAAGGAAAAAGATCCCTAAATGACAACAATTCATTAAAAAGCTCCCTTCCGTCCAAATCTTTATATATTTTACCAGCCTCTGTCACCTGAAATTTAATATCCAAATCCATGCAACACTTTTTTAGGTACTCAGATTCTGCGGAATAGAAAGACAGTAAAATATAAAAAAGAGAGTGACATTCTTCTAATAACTGAAATCGTTCACCAACTGAATTAATAGAAATATCCAAAATTGAAAAATAAAAATTTACCCTAAAATTTTCTTTTGCATCCAGAAGATTTTCGTCACGCGACTCGTATTCAAACTGTCGAGGTTTTTTTCTGGCACGTATTTCTGTGAACTGAGGATCTAAACCAATTTCTTTTGCTATATTTGATGATTCATCAAGAAATGCATCAAAACTTTCCTTGCTTCTTTTAGAAAGTAGATAGGATTTCAAATTTTTTAACGCTTCAAGACATTCTGCTAGATCTGTTTTAGAATTCTGCAACATTTTGCTTACAATATTTATTCTTTCTAAAATATCATGCCAAATTACAATAGAAGATATAAACTTGAACGAACTAATTTTGTCTGCTAAGGAATTAGCCATATTTCTAGTCTTTTCATCTTTATTCTCTTTACAAATTTGGGAAAGACTGCCAAGAATAGAATTTAGATTTTGTTTTAGAGGAACTAAGGCATTTATTCTGCTTTCCCAGCGAGTATCACTTAATGGCTTTAAAGTAAAGTTGTTAATCTTTCCTTTTAAAATGTCCCATCTCTGGGTTGACATAGAAAAAAAAATTATAAATTTCTTGAACAATGTCAAAAAAACCAGAGATCTCACCACTTGAATTTGCAGCATCGTTTACAACTAAATTTAATGAATGTGCCGCGCAAGGTACGAACAATGCTCTGGGATTAATATTTAAAACGCCTTTTTGTAGACCAATATTTTTCCCACGCATATTGGACCCATTGTCATACCCTTGCCCTCGAATATTTTGAACATCCAAATCTAAACTAGGAAGCAATTCTTCTAAGAGAAACTTGCAGAGTCCTTCCCCAGTGGTATCTTTTATTGGATAAAAACCTACAAAATACTCAGAAATGTTGGCCTATCCATCAGTTAAATTAACACAACGTATTATAAATGTGATTTGTTCTGTATGACTAATATCAGGGGTACAATCCAAAATCATAGAAAAATATTTTGCATTTTTAACCGTATTTATAATATCCTTTTTTATAGCATCTGCTAAAAGTGAAATTATCTCGTTTTGAAAATGCTTACCTAAATAATGAGGAATTCGAGTTTTCTTCTCCCTATTTTTTTGAATATTATTTATATGTTCTGATAAAATTGTCAAATAAATCATTTCGACAGCTTTTAGAAAATTTCCATTGTTTTTTTCATAAAGATTTGCGCTTGTTCCCCGAAAAGCTAAACACTGACTAGCTAAAAATTGAACAATGGCAATCATCCGCTCAATGATAGCCCTCCATCTTTTTTTTTCAAAATTAAACATATTTTGCTGTTCTTTATCAATAGTGATATTTTTTTGAAGCCTCATTTTTAATTCACACCATTTTTGAACGCAATGTATGTGTTTGGTGCTGTTCTCATGCTTTGAAAAAAAATCAGAGCAATGACGCCAATCTTTAAAACCTGTAATAGTAAGTTGAATGTTATCTTTGCTAAATAATTTACATGGGGCACAAAATACAGCATTTAAGGTACGTGAATATAAAAGCCAAGATCTTTTAACTTTTTCACCATTCTCTAACGTTTTATAACAATAGCCAAAATTAAATTTCCGTGGGAAAAGCAAAATTAGCTGCGGTTTCTTCTAATTTACTCTCAACTATCAATTCGATTAGTCTGTTATTTATTTGAACGGGCCACGTTCCAGGATCACTTACATTAACTTCCCCACTCGATGTCATGGCTGCATTTGCTTCGTTTTCATTTGGAGATTCCAATGATTCAGATTCCGATAGGGATTCTGACTTCGAGATGATTGATTCGCTGAAGAGTCATCCTGGACCTCTACTGACTTGTTTATAAATTTTTGGAGTGAACCACGGAGCATATCCTTCTCTCTTTCCTTCTCTTCTTTTTTCTTTCTGTAAAACGCTCCACTCTTTTTTCTTGGGTTTCTTTCCGACATGTTTCTAGTTCAACTTTAAATCTTAAAGCAGAAAGTAGTATTATAGTATATTTTTTAAGGAACACCCTCTATGTTTTATATAGTTTGAAAGAGCATTTAAAGACCTTTTCAAAAATGTCATCTGCTACTACATCTAGTTTTGTAGTTTTTGAAAGATTTAATTATTATTAATTTAATATTTAAAAAATAAAATTTTTGGATTAAAATATAATATATTTTGATTACAGCTAATAATTTTATTTTTAAAGTCAGGACACATTTTTTAACACTTTGTAGGTTTTAAGAAAATTTTATTCTTCAAAAAACTAGGTAACAAAAATTTGTTGCCTTAATTTAAAATAAAAAAAAGTATAACAATCATGCAACAGCCAATATATACTTACCTTCTTTCTGCAGTAACAGGTATACACTATTAACTACACACTACACATACAGGAACGGGAACGCCACTACGGGGTAAAGAGGTACGAAGTCAAATATTCAGTGATTTGATATGATTCTATCGACAATTCGACAAGTATTGACTCGGAAATCGACCTTCCTTCCCTCCTTTATGCAGGTACACGCTGCGCCACCGCGTCGTCGCTGCCGACATATCACGATCACGGGCAATGCGCCTTAGTTGCGCCTACTATGTTTACAATGGCCGGATTTAAAAAAGATATTGTGGAGTGGCCTATTAATTCTAGGATGTTTATTGAATTCCGTATTTCTACCGTTGAAGTTGGCGCCCCTCTGCTTAGGCGCCTTCGTGCAACGCACGAAATCGCCCCCCGGTATGACCGGCCCTGATTTCCAATATATATAATGATCGGGCCAAAACAAGTCAACACCGAATCAATGCAATACACATATGTTATGGAGGCACAGTAAATAAATGAAACAACTTAGAGCATAAATCAATGGCCAAAACAGCATCCACTGCATTAAGCTTACTTTGAGTTTAAGATAATAATATGCATCTTAAAAAATATACATAATTTATGATAAGTAGTAATTATAAATTCATAAATCATGAAAGTGCTTATATTATTTCGCTTGAACATTAAGGTATGTGTTTAAACTAGTGGAAATCGCAAGCGCTACGTTTCACAGTTTTTTAAGTATTAATCGGTAATTTTATCGTAATTACAAGGCCGCGTTTTATCTAATTTTGAAGGAAATTAGTACCACTTACGCAATATGTCTTATAAAATAATTAAAACGCAGTCATTAATTTATGTTTGACATCTTCGAGACCTCAGGTTACTTTTACACAAATCCGAGAGGTCATGTTAATAGGAATATCTTTTTCTAAAGAAATCTGATTGTTATGTAACACTTTGCCACCTGCACATACTTAACATTTTTATGAAAAACGATCACTTTAAGGTAACAATATATACCAACATTTCGATACATTTCCTTTACTGGCAACTTCCCTCGTTATGAGTATTTCCGTTTATTAGGAATACTGACATGTGACCCAATTTAATTCCAAACATAGTCATTTAGTTTTCAAACATTTTTATTGGGCGATATTTTGTTTCACCATATTGAATTCGTACCAATATTTTACCAGTTTCTATCTATGCCACACTTGATTTTTGAGCATAATTTAAAATAAATTGAATAAGTAGTTTATACAATGATTTTTTAAAGACCGCCATTTTGTTCCATCATGTTAAATTCGTACTAGATTATTCCTATATCACATTTTTTGTGAAACATTTACAGTCAATTGAATAATAATTTTTGTTACGTTGATTTTTAAACATTTTATATGATTTTCAATTCGCACCAAAATTTTACTAATTTCTCTCTATATCACCCTTAACGCTTGCGCAAAATTTGAAATTAATATAATAAGTATTTTTTTCAGGCTAGTTTTTTAAATATTTTATTAGATCGCTATCTTGGATTCGAATCAAAATGTTACCAGTGCAAAATTTGAGGTAAATTGGATAATTAGTTTTTTAGTAACAATTTTGTAACATTTAACATCAAAATGTTGTGTAGGTAATTTCTAATGACCCTTTATTATTGACCAAAATTTGAAGTCAATAAGGGAAAACTTGATCACACCTTATCGAATTCAAGTAAATGGTACAGGACAACATAAGTTATGTAATTGGTATTATTGGTTATTGCGTGTGATCAGCGGATCACAAGTCAACTTTTTTTCGAAAAATAAAATTTAAAGGAGGGTTACTTCAGACATTCGGACATGTTTAATCCTAAATGCGTCTCTGTTTCGAAAATCTCGAATAATTAAAATCGCTTTCAAAATTAAAACTCTTTAAAAACTAACAAACTATCTAAGGGCTATAATGTTGTAAGGAAAATTGTGCAACTTAGGGTTACTGGCTGGTAAACGGAATGGCATGAAATTCTTAATGAAACTTATAGCGAATGTACATTCTGGAAAAATTTAGAAACATTAAATTTTTGTAGTAACTGTATTTTTCTTTTTCTCGCAATTTCAACACAATTGCTTTTCTTTATTAATATATGTATTTTAATGTTTATTTTAGACGTAAATCCAGACAGTTTTTTTGGTTATTCAGTGTTACTATAAAAAACGAAAATAAGATTAGAGTGAAAAAAACTTTTATAGGTAAGAGGATGGGGGTGTAATATGTTAGATATCTTTATATTTATGTAATTGGTATTATCTAAATAGAACAATTCCTAATATTTACAGGTCGAGAGGAATGTGACAGATGTATATTATAAATAAACCTTGTGTTGTTTCTAATTTTGACCTCGGAATTATGCAGTCACCAACAAGCCTGAGGCTTAATTTTTGAACAAAGCACATATAAAAATACTTTTAACTAGACATCAGATAATCAAAAATCCTCAGTATTATTTTTAATAAAATCAGTTATAATGCAATGGCTCCGAGATATGTCAGACTAATATAATTTAAGAACTGGTGCGATTTGTTAATCGGAGCTCTACTTTTAACATCATTTAACCACTCTAAATAGGTAGTTTAGTTCAAACTTAAATGAGGCAATCAAATTAACAGCGACTTGTCAATAACTGACTTTGTTGTTGATGTTTCACTAACTTCTATACACACTATATTGCATTCAAATTCTAGACACAGTATGCTGCACTCATATTTAAAATATGAACTATTTCGTTTCTTCGGAGCTTCAAAAATATAAAAAAATTAAATTTTGATATCAAATAATTTTTTATATAATCCTATTTAATGCTAAAATTACTGATAAATTTTCTTAAGTTTATCCAACGTATATTTAACCATCTCCACTTATTTCAAAAACAATTTTCATTTTTTTGCTCTATTCTAGACTCTAGAGAACCGAAAATTAGAATACGTACTCATATCTAATGATCACTCAAATTAATTATCAGAAATGAAAATTCAATACAATATATCTCAGTGTTTCTTAATATTAAATTCCTTTCAGTAGGTAGTAAAAGAAGAAAAGTAAAACATGAAATGTTGACTTTTCATCACAATTATTATATACATACTCTACAAAAAAAGAACTATCATTAATATTAAATGTGATAAGTCTAATTTCAATACTTTTTCAATAATTTAAATTCTATACAATGGCGAATTCAGTGAGTGTCCTTTGAATTAAGTGTGATAAAGTTATTTTACCGAACTTAAGGAAACAAGTAATTTTACATTGGCATCCAAAAATAATAACAAAAGAACATACACATATTGTAGTGTAGAAACGCACTGCCGGAAGTTATATAGACACATACGTTATGTAGTACGTACCGCCTGCAGTTTAAACATAATATTGATGTCTAGACCGATCGAAGGGCTGACACACGTTGAGAAAGATTCATTATTGTAATTAGCCGGTCGAACGGAATAGGACGAATATTTTTATTCCAAACTATCCCATAGTTTACGGTAATGAATTTAAAAGAATATAGTTATGTAATATTCATAGAATTACACTAATAATCAAAGAAAATAAAGACCATTAGAGTTTTGTTTAAATATTTACATTTAACATACAAAGTGTTATTTAACAAAACAATGTTTTTTTTGTTAAATACATTTTCCAATTTACTTATCCTAAGTTATGAATACGAAAATCATAACACTACATTTGACAAAAAGTCATTCAATGAAATGGTATGAGTGGTACTTAACTCTATGACAATGATACATTACAAGGAAGAACATATGTATGTGTAAATAGAGCCTAGACATTGCACGCATAGCATAACTACTAGAATCTATGAGTATAATCCATAGTAAGGAAAAGACATATCTTGGTGTAAATAGAGCCTAGGCATTGCACGCATAGCAAAAGTGTATAGAGTAATGCAATATTGCAAATGAAAACCTATGAATATGACATAGGAGGAAAATGCGTCATGTTACTTTTTTAAATTGATATTATTTTGTTAATTATTTGGTACAACCCAAACGCAATTTTTTTAGGCATAATCATGCCAAATCTAGCACTTTGGACCCTTTTGATTGCGATGGGAGATTACGTCAATAGGAACAAAAAAAAAAAGAGATCAACTTTACAAGCAGATTATAATAAATGTCTTGAATGCCCAAGCCGGATTATAATCTGCCAGGTGCACACACCAGCAATCTGGATAGTGACGATACAATAAATGTTTATGAAATAACCCTAAAAACACACGAACATAAAATATTGAATTCGAAAGACATGTATTTAGACTAATTAAGCAAGAGACAGACGAAAAGTTTGAAAATTTCTTAGTTTGTTTGAAACATCAAGCGTATAAATGTAAATTCAGCAACATTGACCTCATTGTTCAAATAGTTGAAAATTTAATTCCATGGATCTGCGGGCAAAAATAATGACAATGGACGAAGCAGTCACTATAAACGATGATATTTAGTGAAGAAAATGTTTTGGAGAATGTAATTAAGCAAATGAAAGAATGAAGAGAAAAAAACTATATTCAATAAAATTTTGGCAAAACAATCGAAATACCCTGTATCACAAAAACAGAAACCAAATCATGTTTCCGTTGTGGGTATAGGAATCATACTTTAGTTGCCTGGTAAAATATTCAATTTGTAAAAATATGGCTATAGGGTATCTCACCCCATAATGCAAGACTAAAGTAGAAAAGAGGAAGTTGAACAAGAAACTTCATCGAAAAACGAAAAAAAAGTCAATTATCTGTGCCACATGGACAGTGATTGCAGAGCAACGTGTCAGATTGGTGGAATAGAAATGTGGTAGGTTCAGGTAGTCCATCAATATTTTAAATGACAATACGTGGAATCACCAGATATTAAATGTATCTGTTTGCAATCAGGTAAAAATCTTAAAAAACCTTCATGACTTACGCTAGCACAAAGCCTCTTTTGTGCTAGATGTTTTAGGTTGTTTGGATGCTGGAATAAAAATAAATGATATGCTTCAAATAGCTACTTTTTACGTTGTAAGAAATGGTACAGTGTACTGGGGAAAGATGCTGATTTGCCTTTAGATGTTCTACAAACAGGAATAGAAACTCAAGTAAATGCCTTATCTGCCTTTCCAAATTCAAAAACGTTAATTAAACAAGTCATTCAACCATGCCGTAGAGTTCCATTACCCATAGAAAATAAAATTAATAAAACAATTGAATTAAATATTATAGAACAAGTCAACTTGTCATTCAAATGAGTTTCGCCAATGGTACTTGTTTTAAAACTAAACGGGGAAATTAGAATCCGTATTTATATGAGAAGGGCAAATAAGACAATAATGAAGGAAAAGTATCCATTAGCAACTATCAAGCTTTAGAAAAGCCAAGCTTTTCTCAAATTTAGACATTAAAAATGCTTTTCATCAAATAGAAATAAGTGAAAACTCAAAACACATAACTATTTTATTTGCAGTAAAGGCCTGTTTTGATATAAGCGCCTCATGTTTGGAATATCTTGCTCCCCAGAAATTCTGGAGAGAATTGTCATCATGTGAAGGAACCGTTAATATTATTGATGATATTGTTACTTTCGGAGAAAATGAAATAGACCATATTAAACCTTTAAACTGTACATTCAAAATATTAAAAGAAAACAACGTTCTATTAAATGAAAATAAATGCATGTATAAAATATCTCTAATAAAATTTCTGGAACACCAATAATCAGCAAGCAAAGGATAATAAGCTACTGGATAAATATAAAAAAATCATAAAATCATTTCGCCGCCCAAGTATTGATGACAAATTACAAAGCTTTGTAGTATTAAGAAATTATATTAGTAAATAAGTAGAACATTTAGCCACGTTGACGGAACCACTAGACTTAAATTGGAGAAAAATGGAAATATCACTAAATACTGGAAAAAGAGCAAAATATTGTATTTTACAATATTTGACAAAAATAAAAATATTGGGATATTAGGACCCCAATGATAGAAGACGCTAGCTGGGTTGGCATAGAAAGAGTTCAAGAAGAACCGGAGTAATTGCAGATTGGAATAAAAGTATCTCTGACTGTGTTTGTGACTGAATTTTGAATTAGTCACAGACAACAAAACCCTATATTTGGAGAGAAATCAAAGCTAGTGTGTGCTCGAATACAAAGATAAGTACTTCGATTACAGTCATACAATTTTAATATGGTATGCCGACTGTCACGACTTTACGAAATAATGCCACAAAGTAAATCGTTTGCCAGCGAGAAAAATTATTCAATACTCGCGTTCTGCAGCAACATCATTAACTAAGATAAGGCAATATTCGAAATCAGATATAGAAATTAATAGTTAAAAAATATCTATTTTTAAATGAACTAGATGAAACTTAAATATTATCAAGCTTTTGCCCCTGAACTATATTTTTACGATGTTTTGCTCAAAGGAAGTAAAGTTGTCATTGCACATGCACTAAGACAACCAATTTTTGTGCCCAGGAGGGGCACCCTAGGAATGAAAAATCGAAAAGTTAGTACAAAATTGTAATGTCAGTGTCTATACCAAATAATCCAAATCCAGTGAACCGGCGGGATTTTTGATCTCCATAACTACCGACAATGGCAAACAAATTATTTGCAACGAAATGAAAACATTTTTAAAAAATTCAGGAATACGCTTATAGAACACCATCGCCTATTAGTTGGAGTAAAGCGGTGAAGTAGAAAGGCAAAATAAACACCTTTTGAAACGCCTCAAAATAAGACAGGTTTTGAAAGACTGGAGGCAAGATTTACTGATGATGTATAATGCGATCCCTCATTCAACCACAGAAAAATCACCAGCTAAACTGTTCTTTAGAAGGCAGTTTAGAGATAAGTCCCAAATATTGCCAATTCAGAAAATATCATGATTGATGATAAAATTAGAGAAAGCGGTAACTAAAAAATCAACAGGTAAAGACTGCAGTGACAAAAAAAGAAAAGCCCGAAGATCGTTTTGAACTCGGTGATAAGGTATGTGAAAAACAAAAGATAACAACTTAACTTCAAATTTTAACTTCACTCCTCTCACGGTGGTAGAAAATAATAGAAGTGATATTAATTTTGAAAATGACGAGGCAGGTAAGCAATATCGGCGGATATGTGATTAATTTAAAAAAGATGGAAGGAGAGTGGTCAGTCGTGCCTACAGATGATCACGAAAACATGGCCGAAGAACAAACTTAAATCTTTAGTTTATCGAATCTGGTAAAATCAATATAGAATATAAAGTGTATCTAAAGTGAATTGAGACAACATAAAAACTAAATATCCGTCAACAGTCGGCGATTTCATTATGAAGTATGGGCGATTGATAGAAAGTTTTAGAAAGTAAAACAGATTCATTTCATTTTTTTTCCAATGGTTCACCCATAATATGAGTCATGTATATAACGAGGGATATGTGAAGACAAAAGACCTTTTTCTCACAAGAATTTATTTCGGTTTACCGGTTTCGGGTGCTTTGTATTTGCTCCCTTCTTCAGAACCACTACAGAAATTAATTGAAAATCAAATCTACCAAACCTAACCACACTTGTCAATCCTACTTCTAAAAAAACAAAAAACAATGACTGACTGAGAGAATTGTAAGTATTGTTTTTTGGTTTTTTTAGGATTGACTAGTGTGGTTAGGTTTGGTAGACTTGATTTTCAATTAATTTTTGTAGTGGTTCTGAAGAAGGGGAGCAAATACAAGCACCCGAACCGTTTATTTCGATTCTTGTGAGAAAAAAGTCTTTTCTCTTCACATATCCCTCGTTAGATTAATTAATTATTAATACTTTCTTTTTATTATTTATTCGCATTTAACAATTTTTTTCAATTAGTTTTTTATTTGATCTGGTCAGGGGATGGGGGCGAAATAGCTAGGCTAAATGGAAAAAAATGTATTTTCCGTAAAAAAATTGCATAAAACGTATTTTTATGGGTTTATCGGTATAGAGATTATTCCAATTGTGACCTACTTGATAATATATTTATTTAACAATTACACAGAGAGGAAAAGGAAGGGGATAAAAATTTCAAAGTTTCCTTAAAGATCAAGCAGGTAATATGTCATTTTGGAGAATATCGCGTATATGTATTTCAATTTTAAAACTTATTTGATTTTGAGGGGTTGAGTATTATTTACTAGCTTAAAGTCAAATACTTCGTAAAAAATTGAATCGTTCAGAAATGTTTTTGAATTTGCATATTGCATATTTCAAATTTCAAATCACTTTAATGAGTAGTTTTTAAGCTATGCCGCGAACTGACAGACAGATAGACGTATCGACGGAATTGATAAAACATATTTTTGGCATCTAGGGAAGCTAAAACCTTAAAATATGTAAAATCTGAGAGACTGATTTTTTCACGGTTACAAAGATTTTATTTGGCCGCTGTTTTGTTCTGCCATCTTGAATTAAAACCACAGTTTTAGTAGCTTATCTCTATACCACAATTTGTTATGGCAAACAATTCAAAATCAGTCCATTAAGTAGTTTTTTCAGACTGGATTTTTAAATATTTCATTAAGCCGCCGTTTTGTTCCGCCATCTTGTATTCGTGCAAGGAATTTACCGGTTTATTTCTACAGAATACTTGATTTTTGTACAAAATTTGAGACAAGTTGGATCACTCGTTTTTTAATAATTTTTTTAATATTTTACTAGGACGCCATTTTATTTTGCCATATTAGATTTTTCCCAAAATATTACCAGGTCATCCCCATATGACTCTTAATGTTTGACTAAAATTTGGGGTTGATCTGATGAGTAGGGTTTAAGCTATGCCGCGAGCTGACATACAGACAGACAAACCGACGGAATTTATAAAACGTATTTTTTTTACATCTAGGAGCGCTAAAACGTGAAAATATGTAAAACCTGAGAGATTGGTTTTTTTCACGATTACAAATATTTTATTTGGATGTCATTTTGTTCCGCCATCTTGAATTCGAATCACAGTTTTACTAGTTCATCTTTATACCGCAATTAGTTATGGCACACAATCTGAAATCAGTCCGTTAAGTTGTTTTTCAGGCTGAATTATTTTATTAGGCCGGCATTTTGTTCCGTCATCTAGGATTCATACCAAAATTATCAGTTGTTTTCATCAGTATTATATACTTGGGTTTTGTGCAACATTTTGGGCAAATTGGGTAAGTAGTTTATTAATAATAATTTTTTTAACATTTCACTACGCCGCCATTTTGTTTTGCCATATTCGATTTTTACCAAAATGCTACCAGGTCATCCCGATATGATCCTTAATTTTTGACTAAAATTTGAAGTCAATAGGTTAAGTAGTTTCTTAGCTATGCCGCGAAAAGACAGTTCGACAGACAGACCGACGCAATTGAGAAAAAATTTTTATTTAGGGACCCTGAAACGTAATGATCAGAAAAAATCTTGAAGGGTAATTTTTTCACGATTACAATACTTCCCTTTTACAAGGTAAGTAAAAACATTGAATAGAATAAAAAGAAATTTTTATTCTAGGGCATTGACACTGACCCGAGATCTCTGAACAAGTGCAGGCGACGCAAACGTTTCCAAAAATCTAACCAATTGAATTACGGATATAACCAATCAAAGCGGTTAACTCTAATAATCCGCCCACAAATTTTATAATGAGTCCACGTTGACTGTGTCAGGAAGGTTAGCTGTTTGTACTGTTATTTTCCACTGTCTCAATTGACTTTAGATACACTATACCTGTATACGTAAAGTTTAGTTTAGTGTTTACATATTGTTAAAAAATATAGTATGGATTTACATTAGATTAAACGTTACTGTTAATTTATCGTTGTATATTGTATGAAATAGTTTATATTTAATTTTAGATTTTTCATCTTTATTTTAAATTACTAACTAGTAAATTTCTAATTTGCTAAAATAAGAAGGGATGTAGTGTATCATACTAAAAGTATGTATGACCTGAAGTTAATAAACATAATATCAATGACTAGACCGATGATGGGCTGACGCACGCTAAGAAAAATTCATTGTGGTTAGTCGCTCAAGAGGGATAGGGCTAATATAGAAGCGTTAAATTATGTTTTATTCCAAAGTGTTGAACCAATAGAATACTTACCAACCCCAGCATTTTTAGTTATTAAGTGTCGTTAGTTAAAAAATGACAAAATACGCTGATGGACACATGAAACGATAGAATTTAACTCATGTTCGGAAAAGTATATATATCTGCGAAATAAGTAGACAGATTTTTAATGATTCTTGTGTTATTGCACAGCTACAATATTTGCCTATATACAGAGTCTTCGAAATTTTTATTTCCTTGCCGCCTCTAAAATACAGATGTAAATGATTTTTTTATAAATTTGAAACTTATATATGTAATTTTTGCGGGACTCACATGTTTGACCAAATGCCGATAATAGAGAAAAGTAGTCCCATTCAGCATTTTGCTTTTTAATTTGTCAAAAAAGCAATTGATAACAATATCATTTTATGGAAAGGTGCATAAACATGTTAGCAAATTGTAATCTGTCATATAAAGCTCTGTCACTTTGAAATTATTTTGGTGGATTACGCGACGTTCAGAAAAACTATATGATTTTAAGGCAAAGATTTTGGCTTTAAAATAATTAAAAAAATTTAAAATCGGTCGACTAATTTAGAAAACAAAATAAAAAACCGAATTCTAAATGAATTATAAAGAGCCTATCGAAACTAACAATGTACGTTAACAAAATGACATTAATGTGGCATTCGATTTGGTTCCCTTGGAGTAAATATATGAAAAGATACCTAACATAACAAACAACCGTGAGTAAGGGATCAGTTCCTCCAAAGTTCCACTCTACACCCCGAAAATACCTTTTGATGGTTAGACGAAGTGTTATTGATCAGTTTGAAAAGATGTTGTCACTGAATGTCACTTATGTCAGTCATATTGAATAGATTTATCGATTGGCTTTTTTTGCAATTTTTAGTATTAGTTTAGAGGTTTTTTGGGGACAATTAAATACTATTTACTGCCTTTAATCATGACTAAATTAAAAAACTTTTTAAATGTAAAGTAATAATCTAATTCGTATGTATAGAACATAAGTGTGGGTTTTTAATTGAGATAATTTATCTTATGACCATTACATTACTGATTCAGCTTGTAAAACTTTAGATAAATATCGTATTAGATTTAGCTTGTTTGTATAGTTGGCGCATTACCTTTCTGGAATGACGTCATTTTTGGTTATTTTTGTTTGATTTATGTTAACTGACAGTGACAAAAACATTTTGAAAAAACTCATTGTCGTTTCTTTACAACAGTCAATGCCGGTTTTGGTTATGTGTCTTTCAGAATATATTCGTCAAAATTGACATTGATTTGTTGTGATTCTTTTTAAACTTTTGCAAGATGCCGCGAAGATATAATCAGCAATCACAGCTAATAGTTTTGAATATCTTGGCTTTTTTTCAATTGGAAAAAGAGCAAGCTAAAAATGGGATCCTTCCGCAAACTGATAATATAATTGAACGAGCTTCAAATGCAACAAAACTTAGCCATACAACAATCATAAATATTAAGAAAAGAGGAATAACGAGCGATGAATCCTTTACCTCCAGAATATCTCAAAAGCAAAAAGAGGTAAAAACAAAAATTACAGATTACTTAAAGAACAAAATAAGAGATACGATCTACTGCATGTATGCGAAAAATGAATATGTTACAGACTTTGCTTAAAAAACTAAAAGAGATAAATGAATATTTTAATTTTTCCATCACCTCGCTAAGAAAATACGTAAAAAGTATTGGTTTTGTAAAATCAAATAATAGAAAATACCTGATGGATTTGATCGTCCACAAGAAATCAATTTCTTGAGGGAATATGTCAAAAATCAAAATCTAGGACAAGATGCTTATACCACCGTATTTATTGATGAGACTTGGATTTTTGTAAAGGTTCGTTTAGAAACAGCTGGCAGGATAACCCTATGTCTACAAGTTCTAAAAAAGCTAGTGAAGGTCATCGATATATTGTAGTTCACGCTGGATCAAAGGAAGGATTTATTAAGGGGGCCATTTTAATATTTAAAAGTGGACTAAAAAGCGGAGATTATCATGACAATATGAACAAGCAAAATTTTGAAAATTGGTTTAAAAATCAGCTGGTACCAAATTTTCCTCCAAAAAGTTTGATAGTGATGGACAACGCAAGCTAATTCCGGCCTTTTAGAGGATATTCCAAGAAAATTGGACAAAGCAGAGATTGATTGGATTTGACTTCCCAGAGAGGGCCATGAAGGATGAAATATGGAGCATTGTAGAAAAAAATTGTAACATTGAAAAAACATTCTACCTTGACGAATATGTGAAACCTTTGGGCCACAAAATACTAAGACTTCCTCCATACCATCGGGTCGACTGCGAACAGTAACAAGGCCTCTTACTCAACACATACACTACACGACACAACTGCGTAGAAGGCAACGGGAAACCACTACGTAGAACACATTCCCTAGTATAATGGTCTAGTGTAGTGCATTCAAGAAACCATATACATCTTAATATAAGATAGGTTTCAAGGCACTCACTGACCATCGCCAACGCCCGAATACGGGTACGGCACTTGAAGAAGAAAGTCTTATTTGCAAAATAATTTTAGTTTTTGAAGTTATAATAGTTATTTTTGTATTAAGTGTGCAAAATGAGGGTTTTTTTTATGGCAATGAGAGTGTTAATTTTTTGCCAGCCATTTTCGACAAGTTGCAGCGCTTTCTGTACAGAAAATGCCAATTTTAAATTCGCTTTAGCCAGTGCTGAACGCACCCCTCCTATCTACATCACTGCATACGTTTAGGTTAGGAATCATCGCTGAAATATAAATAATATAAGAAATACGTTATTTGAAACCAGCGTGACGTCATTCCAGAAAGGTAATGCGCCAACTATAAAAGTGGGGTAATCCATTCGTTGTTTGACTGAAATGCATCATCGCCCCTGCGGCATTGCAGGATATGTTTCACGGATAATGTCGTACTTTTTGTGGCGTTGGTGTAACATGAAACAAAAATACATTACAATATTTCTCTCAACGAAAGACAAGCCGGTCGTAGTATTAGCCAGCAAGGTAGTGGTTTCTGTGATTCTATTTTGTAAAATTTGGCTTGTTCAAGCAATTAACAGAATATTTTATGTCGTATATTTTGTATTACCCAATGTTTAGTTCTGGTTTTAAGAATTTAAGAGAATACCAAGAGGATATCTGAAATCTTCGCCGGATTTGATACTCTATTGTCACGGAGCAGCATAAGCCACCTGTGGCGAAACTCATAACTCAATAGTAATTAAATCGAAAGTAGGAAAAGATTAACGTAGCAAGAACTATTATACATAATAATATAGTAAGAAAAGGATTTTCTTTTCTTTGCGATGACCGTTAGTGCAATGAAATTTAGCCAACTATAGACACGTGTTTCTGATTGAAGGTCTTCATCAGTACAGTCAACTAGTTGTTTACAACTAGCGCCAAAATTAATTCACAAAACCACTTCAACAGGAGCAAAAACGTCATAAGTGGTTACCAAGGTTATCAAGTCCGGCAAAGATTTCGGATGTTATCTTGGTATCCGCTGTGGTTTTGTGTATTAATTTGGGCGCTCGTCTCTCAACTAGTTGACAGTACTGATGAAGACCTTAAGTCAGATAATATATATATATATATATATATATATATATATATATATATATATATATTATATATATATATATATAAAACAATACTAAGTGCTTAATAAATTTTAATAAATCACAGTTTTTAGGATTTGTATAAAATTATTACTATATAATTAATATATCCAAATAGATTATTACCTTAAGATATATAAAACTATTTTATATTTATTGCTAAAACGTGGCCCTCAAAGCAAGCTTATTTGTGTAAATGTTTTTGACGCATCCCGCTTGGAAAGCAGTTGTACAAGTCAATATATTTATTTACGCAGCCACGTTCGGGATGTAATTATCTTATTTAAATGCATTAAATATTCTCGTATTTAGAAAAAAAATTTATAATAGAACAGAAAAATCATCAAAGATAGAACGTTTGTGTCTATATTTCAGACATTTGAAATAAATAGTTTGATGAACAAATAACCTAATAAAACTTATTATTCTAGTAACACGTTTTATATCACTGTGAGGCGGGAGCATTTTCCTTAGTTGCCAACAAATAAAAATCTATTGTTGATTGAATATTCTAAAAGAAAATATTTTTTAACATAAATCATAAAAAAAGTCTCAGTGGATTAATTTGGTATTGGGAGTTTCGATAAAAATGGATTTTTTCTCATTCGTGCAAAAAAAAGTGTATATTTGTAATAGATTACCATCTGTTTTATTTGACCATGAAATGGGCTTCTTTTTGGTAGTTGCAAATTTCGCAGATTTAATAACTTTATAGACAATTTAAAACAACCTATATTGGAACCCAAGTAGAAATTCCCTCCTGATTTTTTTCTTTGGTCTACAGAAATGAAGGGAAACGCAATTTAATAGTATGCGGAACGAAGCCGGGGCATACGTCTCTATTCCTAATAAATGGAAATCATAACGAGGGAAGTTCCAGGTAAAGGGAATTTACCGATATTTTCCACATGTCTCAGAAAGATCACAAAATACATTTTTGTTCGAAATGGAAAATTAGATATCAAATTAGTATAAAAATTGTTAAGAAATTGCTAAAAATATGTTTTTTTATTTCGTATAACTTTACTGAGTTGAGTTGCAATAATTTTTTTGGTTATTAAAAAAAAGTAGCTGTTGCGAGGAATGTATTACTGTTATCAATATTACTGTTCATGAAATAAATATTAATCCACTGACTAACTTGCATATATTAACAATTTAATGATCTAGTTAACGATAATTAAATATGATATGTTAAGTTTTTTCGCAGTGACAAAGTAGCTCCGCAGAATATTATCAAGGTTGTAATGGAATAACAAAGATTGAATTCTAGGAGACCATTTTAAATGGCAATATCTTAGCTGGCATCCTACGAGAGACGCAACTGATAATGAACTGATGTTTTATTGATTGGTTTTCTACATCTAAAATTTCGACATTGCCAAATAGGTAACTTCTTTGGTCTCCTTTATGAAAACTTCTACCTGTTCGACCTATGAATATTGGACACAGTCATTTCAAAAGTTATACTCCTAAATTATTATTATTTTAAAATCAATGTTTAAATAATTCCTATAAATTTTTAAGAAATTTTATTTGTCAGTTTTCTGGGTATAGGTTTATAATATATAACATTAATACAATAGTAGGATATTGAATCGGTTGTCTTAAAAATATTTATTCTATCAGAGAAGGATCATAATGAGGATTATCAGAAAAGTTTCAGGTAAGTTGGAATGAAAATAGGCGTTATATTTCTAAAGAAACTTTCCTAGTAATTAAATTTTCTTTTAATTAACTCTGACAAATGTTACAATTTATATAGCGCCTGCCCAGATTTGAATAACAAATGGGTAACTAACTACTAGAAAGAGTAAACTTAAATGCAATTCGTCGATAATACCCTTGAAAAACAAATGGTCCCAAAATTCTATCCCTCAACAAACCATATCATACGTTGACATTCTCAGATTTTTAATTTCAATATTCAACCACCCATTGATAAATTAATTGTACTCCAACACCATTAGCCATGAAGGCTGCTCCGTTGGAGAAGAAAATGTTAGATGCAAAATTAGGATTATCTTTATAGTGTCCCAATCTAGTGACAAAAATAACATATATTTAAACTATGTATCCGGATAATAACACAAGAAAGAAATTAGGTTTAACTTATTTGTAGTAATATTTTTATAAAGAGCTCTTATAAATTTTACTAAGAAATCAAAGTTACTGACTTGTTATCATCGTTACCTGGTTTTAACAATGCAACAAGCCCAGAAAAAATTAAACAAAACAAATTAATTTGATTCATCTCATCATTTTGAATGTTTCATTATTTTCCAAATATTACCAAATATCTATATGCATATTCAAATAAATTGGGTTCTTTGTATATTATAGAATTCATTACAAGGGAAGTTGGCATTTACCGATTTTTATTAATAATATCGTATCTGTAGGTTGAGACTATTAAAAGTAATAAGAGTAACACATATCACAATCTTATACGTACTTATATGTATTATATGTACAGCGTAGTCATTTTAACTTGTCAGTAATCTGCTATAACTTGCCTATTTTTTAAGATATCAAAATGATCCAAAAAGCAAAATGTAGGGCTAGGTATCAATTTTTTTTACTGTTAGAAGAATATTAAAAAAGTGATAATTGTTAAACATATAAATTCGCCTTGCACTTTTTAAAATGGGCCATCCTAAAAATGTTACCTTTAATAGGTAGCCTCTTTTTCCTTTTTCTAAATATATTGGATTTGATACCCTTATCTTCAAAAATAAAAGAGAAAAAGAGGGAGAGAATATAAAGAAGTTTCTCTCCATATTCTCTTTAATCGAATGTATCAAACCTGGTATATTTAAAATACGAAAAAAGAGATCTATATATTGAAAGTAAAATTTGCAGTGTGTCATTTAAAAAAAAAGCAAAATTATATTGTTATCGTTGTCTGATCATTTTGATACCTTGGAAAACAAGAAAGTGATCGCAGATTAAAATATGGTTAAGTTATAGTGAATACGTGGTATATGTTTGTACTTCCCTCGTAAGAAGAAAGTATTGTATTCGTAAAAAAATCACCCTCCAAGATTTTTGCAGATATTTGTGTTTTAGGATCCGGAGATACCGAAAAACATGTTTTCCTTTCTGTCGGTCTGTCGGTAATAATAACAATAATTGTCTTGATTGTTAGCACTTGGTTAAAATACATAAAAACTTAAAAACAATCATAACATAATTAAAAATCAATTCAAAAATAATGATAACATAATTATTAAAACAGTTCTCAACAACAATATATGATCATTCTTTTGAACTAAATTGCCACTGTTTATTCAATATATGGTTTACAAATATTTAAATATAGCTTATTTTGTATTAGCTATATAGGTAAAGTTATAAAAATCAATAGTAATAATAGTAATAACAATAATAAATAAATGAATAACTCCAAAAAATTAAAATCCTACATTTTAAGGGTAAATATAATTTTGTATAAAGTAATTACCAAGTAATTATATCCGTTTAGAGAGAAATATGTGCGTAGTGAAAATCTATACGAGGAAAGTTGTGGGTAAAGGCGAATTTACCGATTTTTTATTCTTACTTATCGTAATTTATCCAATTCCGAATTATTTAATAAGTATAACAAAATAGAGCAAAAAATATAAATGAGGTGCAATAAGAGTGTTATAGATTGTAAGTTTATTCCAACAACTTTTTTTGCCGTACTCCCCAATACGCTTTCTATACTTTCATGACTAATTTGAGCATAATACCTTATTTACATCAATTTTTAGATAATTGTTATTTAGCTATTTAAATAAATTATTTAGTTCATTATTTAGTGATTTAATTATTTCATTAATTTTGTCCCCGAATATATATATATATATATATATATATATATATATATATATATATATATATATATATATATATATATATATATATATATATATATATATATATATATATATATATATATATATATATATATATATATATATATATATATATATATATATATATATATATATATATATATATATATATATATATATATATATATATATATATATATATGACTTTCTAGGAGTGGAAAGATCAACATATTTTACTATTTATGTCCTATTAATTATATATTATCTAAACCATCTAAGAACTATACGTCCAAATCCATATTGTTCCATTTTACATCATAATAAGTCTCTCTGTTTATTTTTTTAAAAGCACATTTAAAGCCCGCGAAAAACCACTCCAACCATCTTACCTTCCTCCGAAGCACCTTTCCAGTTCAACAAAATTGCACTTTCACACAAGTTTTTAGTTCGGAATCCTGCTTGATACTCATTAGGAATGTTATTGTTTTCAAGATATTTCACATCTCGTCGTTAACACAGATTTTAAGAAGTTTTTCGTAGTACGGAACCATATCGATTGGCCTGAATTCTTCAGCTTTTATAGTTTCCCTTACCTTTTCAAGCAGTGAAGCAAGTGTAATCTTTCCAATTTTTTGAAAATAAACAAACCATTCTGCATACTGTTGTATGTTGTATATATTATTTCGGTCTGTCTGTGCGCGGCATAGCTCAAAAACTACTTATCCGATTGATTTAAAATTATGATCAAAAATTAAAGTTCATATGGGGAGGGCATAATTAAATTTTGGTAAAAATCCGATTTGACGGAATAAAATGGCGGCCTAACAAAATGATAAAAATCGTTATTAAGAAACTACTTACCCAATGGACCTGAAATTATACATACAAATCAAGTGTGATAATATAAGGTTAAATTGGTAAAATTTTGGTGGGAAGCCATTATGGCGGAACAAAATGATTCTGTAAAATTCCATTTCCTGGAACAAAACCTTTTTATGAAAAAAAAATAATAAATGACATCCTTTATTTTGTATAGACTATATAAATAAAGTTAAATATAAGTTAATAATAATATAAAAATAAATTTAAAGAAATCTATAAATTCGACTTTACCCTCAACTTCCCTTGTACAGAATTTCACTACACACAGAAAACATATTTTATGAGTCCATACGAGTACAAATAGTTGTTTGGTAATCATTTAAAATAAATTAAATAAGTAGGTTTTACACTGATTGTTTTAAGATCGCCATTTTGTTTCGACATCTTGAATTCGTACCACAACTTTACACCAGATTATCTCTATATCACACTTAATGCTTGCACAAAATTTGAGTAGTTTTTTCAAGATGATATTTTATATTGGATATCTTCGATTCATACCAAAATGTTACCAATTCATTCCTATAAAACACTTGATTTTTGTGCTAATTGGATAATTAGTTTTTGTTGAGCCATATTGGATTTTTACCAAAATCAAATCAATCGGTAAGTATTTTTTAAGCTATGCCGCGAACTGACAGTTATATCGATAGACCAGCCCAATTGAGAAAACATATTTTTTGGCATCTAGGAAGGCTAAAACGCGAAGATATGTAAAACCTGGGAGTGATTTTTTTGCGATTAGAAAAAATTTACTTTGTTCCGCCATCTTAAATTGGTACCAGTTTTACTAGTTCATTTCTAAACCACAATTAATTATTGCCCAAATATGCTGCGAATAGACAAACAGACTGACAGAACTGAGGAAACATGTTTCCGGCATCTAGGGACCCTGATATGAAGATCTGAAAAAATATCGGAGGGTGATATTTTTTCATGATTACAATACTTCTCTTTTACGAGAGAAGTAAAAACATAACAACAAATATATCTAATTAAAATTTAATGGCTTGTCTTGACACCTCTTGGCTATGAACTATGTTTTTGGAATAATGTTTTATTTTTCCAAACGAGCAATCAACACATCTCTCTGTTTTTTTTATATTTTTTAAGAAAGTATAATTAAAAATTGTTAATCATGCAATGTCTCTGTTTTTTATCAGTGTATTATGTTATAACTACATGTGTTATATACGTTGCTATCAGCATCCCAAATCTTCCTGTTTTATTTTCTTAGATTAAAAATATTTTCAATTATGCTTTACCATCGTGATAAATTTAAAGATATTAATTGATCCAGATCATTTAATAGGTTTAGAAGATTCAAACCAAAAATGTTAGTTCTCAGTTTTTTCAATATATGTCTCAAAAAGGTCACAAAATACTTCTTTTTTAAAATTAAATTTCCTATTAAATAGTTGTTACAAGAGATCCAAATCACTGGCGTAAAAGTTATTTTTGTAATACATTATATTGTTACGAGTAAAGGGTTACAGACAATTGAGATTTCAACTTGTCACCCGGAATGAATAAAATGAGTGTAAATAAATTGAAAAATGCAGAATTTTTATTTTTTAAATTAAACAAAAGCAACAATAAACACGAAAACAGCTAATAAAATAAATAATAGAAAAAGTAATAAAATTTATTTAATTAAAATTTAATTGCGTATCGTGAGACCTGTTTGCATGATAAGTATAGAAAGGTCATTATAACTACTCTTAGAATGGTATTTTATTTTCCCAAAAGAGCAAACAGATATCTATCTAAATGTAAACTCTGTTCTTTTTTTTTTAGTATCATAATGATATTATAAAAATCAGTGAAGTGGCAGTTACTTTAGTATGTCTGTCGGCAAAGAGTTGTAGACAATTAAAATTTCAACCTTTTAAACTAACTAGAAAATAGTATGCAGAAAGTAATAAAATATATCTAACTAAAATAAAAGTGATTAACGAGTCTTGACACCTGTTCATACGGTAACTCTAAAATTTCGGAGTTATATTTTATTATTATTTTTTATTTATTTGTTTTTAGTGTTATTGTAAATACGAATGAATATTCATTTCATATTTCAAGCATAAAATTCTGTTTTTTTTTAATTAAGTATATCTTCGATAATGGATAAGTATACTTCATGCAGCGTCACCCCTCTGGAAGATTTAACGGATGCTTTTTTGGAAAATTCTACAACAAATAATAATAAACCTTACAGGCAGCATGCCAAACAGGTGTCAAGAAGTCCTAAGAATAAGGGGAGGACAAATCCTTTACCAAAGTGTTTTGTTTAACAGTTTTTCAATATTTATTTTTCTTGTTACATATGTAGTATTATAAGGGCGGTTTTCACTTTTATTGCTTTTGTTGTTAATATTTTTACAAATTCCGCATAGTATTAATTTTCATTCGTGTATCCAGAAGTTTGAGAAAATAAAAACTGAAAAACAATTTCTATTACATACTTTTTATCTATAGAAATACAATATATTGCATAAATAACTGTAGCTATATTGAATTTTGCAATAGTATAAAAAACGGTAAATTTCCTTTACCCGGAACTTCCGCGTGGGGGATATTTTCTTTTATTAGGAATAGTGAAGTGTGGCAATATCCAGTTCCGCACATTGTTAAATATGAACACATATAAAAAACGTTTTTTTTACATTAATTTGTGAACATTTTATTTAGCCTCCATTTTGTACCGAAATTTTACCAGTTCTTTCCATGACACATTTGTTTTTTAATGACAAATTTAAGGTAAATTGAATAAGTAATTTCATTAATTAGTATCACATATATTTAGCTACTACCAGCTTCCATTCAATACTGCCACTCATATTTCATTTATAACCACCTTCCGTAACTTACTACTACTCATATTTCAATTAATACATATAATTAAACTACAGCCTTCTTCCATTGATTACTGTTACACATATAACATTTACTACAACCTTCCATGAATTACTACCACACATATTTAATTTACTACCACCTTCCATAAATTACTACCACACATATTTCATTTACTACAACTTTCCATTAATTACCACCAAACATATTTTAACTACTACCACCTTTTATTGTTTATTACCACACGTATTATAGCTACTAGCACCTTCGTTTGATTACTTGCAGATATATGTAATTTTCTATCATGTTTCATTTAACTACTACCGTACATAATACCACCTATCATTAATTACTACCCCACATTACCAAAATGTTGCCATGTCATCCCCATATGTCCATTCCATTCCATCCATGTCAATCGGGTAAGTAGTTTTTTACAAACATGTCTTTTTTGGCATCTGGGGACTCTAAAACGTGAAGATCTGAAAAATCTCGGAGGGTGATTTTTTCACGGTTACAATACTCCCCTCTAACGAGTGAGTAAAGAACAAAAGATCAATTCAGGGTATAAAATTAAACTAAATATATTTTAAAAAGTTACATCGTAAACTACACACCTCACGAAACAAGGGCTAACTCTTCATTTTGTTTGTAAAGTTTAAATACACTTTACTTAAATATTGTATGTTTGTCTAATAACAGGCAGGATCAATTTTCATACAAAACATACATTTTGAAAGTCGTTTGATATAACTCATATGTCAAAAAGCAAATTTAGACCAGACAAAGCACCATACATTTGGGGAAGTTAAGTTCTCTTTAAAACTGTAAATTATAATATTTCAATAACTGTTAGGTATAGATGTGGTTTTTAAAATACGTGCAGAATTTACTAAATAATATAGGGTGTTTCATTTATAGACACCCTGTACATAAGTTTTAAATGTCTAATCTATTAAAATACAAAGACCATATATTTTTAAAACATTTATATTCTATTCTATAAAATAAATGTTAAGTAGGTTCCAAATCCGGATTTAAGTTAAAAAATACTGATGTAAACATAAAATTTGTACTTACTTTAAAAAAAAAGAAAACGGTTTGCCGAAAAAAAAACAGTCACGAAAATCACTGATTAAAATTGCCGCGATATTGCGAAGACGTTAGGTCGGCGGAGGAAGCGGATCTTCTGTTGCTAAAGAATTTGCCTAACGATACGGTATCAAACTACACTTCTTTTACAATTTGAATCTCTGACGTAGATGCTTGATAGAACACGACATTCAATATTATATTAGGCTGGTTCTTATATGTTTTCGCTCCTAATCTAATGCGTAATGCAAGATTGATTAAATGATTCCCCATAAGAAATAATTATTAGACTAGTCTGCAGATTTTACCATTAGTCACTTATTGGTATTAGAAAAGTCCTATACATGAGTTTTTTTCCTAAATAAATTCTATAATTTGGATATACTTATATGTGTGATGTATAGGGCAGCCATCGTGGGATTCTGAAATGGCAGAATACTGGAATCCCGGTAAATTTTGAATCTCGGAAATCCCCGGATTTTTAAATTGATCTCAAAAATATCTTGAAAATTATTTTTCATGAAACATTTCTAAACCGATTGCTTTTTTGTTCCCGGTCGCATATAATCAACACCTCCTACAAAACAAGGCCAGGGTGCTGACATGAAATTTTCTAGTGACGTCAAAAAGTTTATAAATGCCTCAAATTCATTATTAATTCATGGTTAAAATAATTTTTTCAGCAGTATTCTATTGGGGCTATTGCATGATGCTAATTTTTCTTACGAATCGTTACACACTTATTCAGAAAGCAACGTTAAACGGGCGTAAGGCTCGGGGTCCTTTGCAGGTACTATATCGCTTCTCGCCAATGCATTCAACGAAGGTATAGTTCTCGCCCATTCATATACTTTATATTTTTATTTTAGAGTCTAAATTAACATTAAGAATAATAATTATTCTGAATCCCCCATGAAATAAAATGAAACAGTAAACTCGATCTGGCATCATTGCTTTGTACCGTATCCCCGTTGGACCATACATCTGAATGTAGGGGTTGCCGTTCTATTACATTTTAATAGATCTATTTATTACTATTGTGAAGGAGCTATTACTCTATTACTTAATAGACCAAATTTATTAATATAAAAGCCAAAATCTACATATATTTTAGAGATGCATTTATAAACGTAGTCACAAGTATTTGTTGGAACCTACAATATACCTAGTTATTAGTTATCGTCATTATTTGTTATCATTTTTGTGCCGTCGCGATTGCCTCGTTGTTTAATTTTATGGTTTTGGCCGATCTCTATTTTACACTATTGTTTTTAAATTTTGGATGTATTATTTACCATATAACTTGTAACTCGGAGCCAAGTTAAGCCAGGGAAACTTTGTCGGCTCTGTCTGTTCCCAGTTTTAGCGTAAGTAAATATATGCATAACATTAAAAAATTAGATTTTAGCACAAATAAATTTTAAGCAAACTATGATCTGTTAGTATTTTTGAAAATCTATTACCTTTTTACTAACCAATCTATTACTTCAAATCGCTGTGGCTATGGCAGCACTGCTGACTAGTAACTATTGTTCTTAATGACTAGTGAGTTCTTCAGTGTTAAATGGGATAATGGATGCTCGTGTCAATAAACTCGATATTATTGATTTTGTTATATTTAGGGAAACGAATCGGTTTTTGATACGTTTATAAGTGTTTTATATCCCGGTTGTAAAGATAATTAACAGAACGGTCCAACAATGCGAGTGTTTCGTTTTCCGAAAACTGAAGAAAGCCGGCTAAAATGCCAAAATGCCATTCATCGCGATTAATTTGTTCCTAGTGATAGCAGCCGAGTGTGTGAGTGTCATTTTGAAAACGAAGATTTTATTTGGCAGATATCCTAGCAGGACTCCCAAACGGGTGAGATCGTTTCTGTAAGCTTAAATATACCAAGATTGAAAGAACACAGCGCACCAACTAAATTTTCTAATTGTCCGAAATACTTTCGATTGATGTTCTTTCTTTAGAGACCGAACAAGACAATAACCCTCATTATGACCGACCCTGAATTTGAGAACCGAAGAAATAGCAGTGATTTGTATATATATCGGACTTTTGCAGCAGCGAAAAAAAACGACGTGTTTTTAGCACTCAAAAAAATGCATTATTTAGAACAAAACATGTTACTAAAATTTGGCTATTTTTTGAATTTAAAAGCTCTATATCCATCTAACTTTGGCAAGACAAAATGTAAAACTTTCATTGAAAATGTTTAATTCTTTTGTAATTGAAGGCCTACAAATTTTTGAAAAAGATATCCCTAATGAACAAGATACAGCCGATTTTTGACAAATAATACTCAAGTGGTGAAACACAATAAACGTAAAAACATCTTTAAAAGGAAAACATTTGCCTGACGTTTTTTCAGGTAAAAGGCAACGTTTCAAGGGATCCAAAACTTGAGTTTTTAGAGCAAATGTTAACTTGGTTAGATACCTGGAAATCGGAAGAATGTTTTAAAAACTCAAAAAGCTCAAAGCACAAGTTAAATATCGTTTTCCTAATAAAACTATATTTTATTAGAAAAATGGAAAACTGATCCCTTAGAAAATTGCTTTGAAAAGTACAGACAATATATTTGAAATAGTTATGATTTCTTATATTTTATTCCAGAAAATACTAAGAGGCCTTGAGACTAAATTCTTAGACATTTTTTCTCGAAAATCATTCTTGGCTAAACTCATATTTACTTATATCCTTAAAGAAGAATTTTTAGTTTATTTCGAAGACTGCAATACGCACTCGGCATAAACAATTATTGAAATTGTACTTAGCAGTATTACCAACACTTTGATTAAAAGTTACTGTAGCAAAAAAATAATCGATTAGGTAAAGGTCATAAAAGGAAATTAAATACATAATAATATTCATAATAATATTCAAAATAATTGGTCTTAGTGTATTAACTTCAACTAAATAGTGGCTGAGTAATCCAATGATGAAATGCAGAGACATTCTGCTATATGAGGATGCACATTATCTAGACTCGTCGTTTCACTGGGTGAAAACGGCTTTAGGTAGGTACCTATTTATTTCGAAAAACTACAATAGAACATCGTAACTATATAAAAATAATTGTAACAATTATTAAAATATGAACAGATCCAGGAAAAAAAGCGCATACTATTGCAATAATCAACAATAATTCGTTGTTTTCATATGACTACGGGCGATGACGTCACAAATCAGTCCCTTGGCCTTGTCTTGTAGGAGGTGTTGATGTAATTCGTCCTTGCAGCCTCTAACGGTTCTCAGCTGCGCCTTCCCCCTACCACAGACGAGACCACTGACAATGTTTTAATCCATGCTGAGAGAGATAATTAAAAGAGTGGAGAAGGATGGGTGGCTTCCATCTCTAGCAATGTTATGAGTAAAGTTTGACACAAGAGTGAGTCTATGAAAAAAGTGGGAGTAACTATGGAAACGATACATTATTTATTTGCGCTTGGCTACAAGCATATCCATGAAAACAATGAAAACAGTCTGCTTTTAACATACATCTCCCTTTCGTCGCGGCGAAAAGGGGAGTTTAGTTGGCCCCCAGTCCGAAGATATCACTTAACTTCTCGAGCTCACTTGTCCACTATTTTTTAAAGTAAATACATTCTCTCCAACTCCTCTTCGCGCAATTCTGCAATACCGTATCGCCAAGTTTCATTGTTTTAAAAGATTATACATCTCCTTCCTTGCAATACAAGGGCCATAGCTATGCTATTAGGGTAGGGCTGGGAATGATATCCTCGGACTGGAGGCTTCCTAAAATTACAATCGAACATCACAGGTGTTCCAAGGAAAATTAGGCTACTTAAGTCTTGTTATTGTTATATTAAATGGTTAAAAACACTTAAAATGTAAATTAACAACCTTAAATATTCGTAGTAAAAGAAATAAAATATGTATTTTGTACGACTACTCAGTAGAATAATTGCTAATATCCTACTTATACACAGCTCTTTGTAGCTTACATATTTCTATAATTATCATATGCAAGATAAATAAAATAAATAACCTATATCTAAATAGAAACGCTTATTTGTATATTAAGTCAAAATTGATTTTGAAAACTAAAAGTGCTTGAAGATGAAGACCATCCTGCTGTCCAGCGAATAATATCCACAGAAATACAGGCTTGAACTGCTTTAAATGTAGAGGCGTGTCTAGTGGAAAGAGTTGAAAGTATAGAAACTTCTATACCAGCGTCGTTTAAGGTTTATTTAACCCATCTGGTGACAATGTCTTTGGATGCTTTTCGTCTGGTCTTGGAATAGTTTGTGTTTTATCTATGTAAAATCTTAACGTATTAGCGACGCAAAGTGAAGGTTCTTCCTTGAAATAAAGATATATATATATATATATATATATATATATATATATATATATATATATATATATAAACATGGTTGCATTGAATTATTTCCGGATATTTTAATCTTGCCTGCTATGAATATTTTATAACCTACAGGATCATCCATTATGTTACCCAGCTTTATGGGAGGGATAGTTTTCATTCTATGCCCAGTAGTAAGTAAAAGCAGTGTTGCTAGGTTAGCCGCTAAGATTTTAAGTGAAAGACATGCTGAAAGAAAAAGACTATTTAAATAGTTCAATATGGGCTTGGTATCCCACTTGAAATTATATTTCGGAGTCCCTAGTCTTAAATTCGCTATACCTTTTAAAAATCTTTTTAGCATATGATCTTAGCTAATATTTCCTGGTAAAATGAAAACTATCTATGAGAGTTAAAAGTACCGTATTTTTATGTTTGAAATGTTCGAAAATGTTTTGTAAAAATTCAATGACTTCTTTTGCTTTAGCATCAAATACTGGATAATTATTAGTTTTACAAAATTCACATCATAGTTTAAAGTTGTATCGTACTGTACCATAGTTGTAGTAGATATGTGCCGTAAAACCGTATTGATGGCATTTTCTGAAATGCTTCTTAACCGGAACGCTTGGCTGACAAAACTGCGGCTGCCTGGGTACATAGGACGTTCCTGCCTCTTGGGACGAGAAAGGAGCTGTTCATTAGATTGTAATATTAAGTGTTTACCTTTTTTATATTTTAAATAATAAAGGAAACCAAGGTCGCGTTGGCCATCAGGGAACCATGATGATTCTCTCGGCTTTATCACTCAAAATTTCTTAGATAACTCTTAATATCTACTCAGAGGAGGAAATATATAAAAGAAAGTGTTCAAGTTTAATATAAAAGCGGCAGAATTGGGATTGGGGATCCAGGGTACGTACATTTTATATTTATAATTTATATTTGAGGCAAATAATTTTTCATGTGTTTCAAACGCATTAATAATTTTTTGAAATGAGTGAACAGCAGGACTCCATTCTGTTTCAATTAGTAAAACGCGTGATTCATAATCGGCCTTTCAGTTTTTTGTGAAGTTAAATAGGAAGTGACCAAACAAACCTCACAAAATTTCCAAATTTTTCTAGTTAGCGTGTGTAAATTTTTATGTTGTACACCTCCCATCCGATTTATATAAAATAAGGGGGTTGTGTTGTTAGTCCGGATCAAAACATTACAGTCTTTGTAATAATTACCAACATTTTATGTATTTTTCCTTGTCTGCCTCATACCACCAGCCATGCATGCTCTGATCATTTGTACATGCACCCCAACCTTTTAACGAAGCGTCACTACAAATCTCTAAAGAAAATGATGATTTTGTATAGCGTTAAATATTGAAAATATCCACCAGAGAAAGTCTAGAAGAACTCCTTCCGATAATGTCATAGGTACGTAATAATTGATGTTATTCCTGATTAAATTTATAATTTTCTCCCTTTTAAATAATTTCGTATGCAGCCAACCATATTTGGCCGCTGGGCATATACTGATCAATAATCAAATAAACTGTCTAATGAGACACGAATTGCCTTGAAAATTTTCTATTAACTTATTTATTTTTCCTGTAGGTAAAGAAACACTTAGGTCCCAGCTGTTATAAATAAAAACCAAGAATTGTAATTCTTGCTTAGGTAGTAAAACACTCTTATCCGTATTTACAGTGAAACCGAGATAGAAAATGATCTAGGTATGCTACGCAAATGATACCTGAGTTTGTGAGTTTTGTTACGACGGGCTTTCTTATTTTGGTAAAAGTATACGGTGCTGACGATAAGCCAATTGGTAAAGAGAACAGTGAGACTGTTCAATAGGTATTAAAAAATACGCATCTTTTAAATCAATCGTGCACATGAACATGTCTTTTTGCAATAATCTAGACACTCTTCTAGAGTTCTCCATTTGAAATGTAAAGTTTTGATAAAGGTCTTTAGTTTTTTAAGATTCAAAATGAATCGCATTTTACAATTTGAGTTTTCTGCCAGAAAGTAACTGGATAAATACTGTTACTATACGAGTTTTTCCAAATTCTTAATTTCATCTAAAAGAGTAAATTATTCTTTTTGGGAATATTTCCGGGAGGGTTGTACCCTGAGTTGTACGGGAGGAGATGGTAAATTTATTTTTACTCCTTTAATCCAAGATAAAATAATTCTATTAGATATAACTCTTTCCTATACGAAGAAGCTCCCTAGCCATCAATCAAACACAAAGTAGTTCGGGGGTAAGTGCGAGCGCAGAGCATTGCCTGCAAGTATCGCCAGCTGCTAGCTCAAATAGTAACAGGCGTTAAGGTGATCATACAAAACGTAATATTACCCCACCTTGACGAATTTCACCTCGATCTCGAACGGTAGATCCTTGACCTACACTGGGGCTTTGTAGGTAAAGTCCCCCAACATTTCAACTTCAACTTATTTTCCAAATCATTTAACCTTTTTAAAGGTCTCTTTTGCTGATTCTTTCCCTGCTGGGAGATCTACTTCTGTTCCTGTATTTGCCCATCTAGAAAAAGATTATTCGATAGAAAATAAAAAATACTTACAATTTGTAGTCTGGGTTTCCCCACGAATGTATTCGAACACGTAGCACAAAGAACTAAAAGTCGGATGAAACTTGGCGACACGGGATCGCAGGATCACGGGAACAGAAGATGGAGGGAATTTGTTTATTTTAAAAAATAGTGGACAAGCGAGCTCGTGAACTTGAACTGGTTGTTAAGTGATATCGAGGGCTGGAGGACGAGCTAAAATTGATTCATGTTGTGTAGCCGATTAAATGAATAAATAAATACTACAGCTTATTAGTATCGATTCATAGAGGACCTTCTCCTCTGCAGGCTTTTTAGTTATCAAATTTAGATTTATAATAAGTGTATTCTTATTTTGTTACTTTAGTTTAGAATTTGTATTTATTTCTGTTTTGTATACTGACTAAAAATATATAACTTGCACTCTCAAAAACTCCCAGATACTTATTTTTCGTCGAGTCTACACAAATGACAAAATCTGTCCACAATGTTGATGGCGTCATTTTGAATGCTATAAAGTTAATTAAAAATTCATAATTTTCTGTCTTAAAAATCCTCTATACCGATTTTCGACCGAATCTGCACAAATGACAAAAATGTGTTCCGAGGCACCTTTTAACATACTTTTGAGTATCCATTTGGATAAGCAGGCGTTTCATTTGGATGCCCAGTAATCATTTATTGTTTACAAAAATTTAGGCACCGGTCGTTTGTTATATTTATTAATATTATTATTTATTATTATTATATTACTCTTAATTACAAAATAAAGGAGAAAAACAAACGTAAATTATAATTTTAATTCGAGAAAAACATAGAACATATCAAAATAACAAAGATACTCTTTAATCTAATAGAATAAACAAAGAAACAACAAACAAAATATAAAAAGACTTAAACAAATCTGGAAATCTAACTAGAATACTTTTTGGTATTTAAGCCGACAAGAAAAAAGTGAAATATCAAAATATATTTTATTTTTATAATTACTACATATTTTTAAAAAATTTTAAAGGAGAATATAACTTCCGGTCTTACTGCTAACCAGTGTTGTGTACCCGTTATAATGTATTTATTACACATTTGCTGGTCGAGGCCTTTAAACCATTTTGACTAAAATCATGGTCAATATCAGCTAGTAGCTGTTCTTCCTTACCTCCTGACCAAGGGCCAGCATATTCAATTTTCTGCATCTCTAGCGATTATTATATCGGGCAAATTCAAATTTGTTTTCTGTATCAGTTTCTGTAAAGTTTGAAAAACAAGAGTTATATCGGCCATTAGATATGTAAGCATCATTTATTGAATATCAATTCTCCATGTCTTAAGCACACCATTTGCAATACTTTTATCATGATTTGAAACATCGCCGCTGGCTTTAAATTCTTCCCAAACAAGTCTGCATCCAGGTAGATCATTTAAAAATTAATATAAGATATTTAACATGTTCCACAAATCGAACTTCAAAATATCCAGGAAAAGCCTTATAGTCAGAACATTTTTGATGAAGTCGTTTTAAATTTGAGCGAGAGGCTCCATAGTAGAAAACCACTGATTTCAAATTTCTTAGCCAGACATTCAGTTCTGAAACAGTGGAAAAAGCAGATTCCATTACACCCAACTGTCAATATGTCATGAACTAAGTAATCCTGTATATTTTCGATAGACCCCTATTCTTCCCCGTATTCGCAGACACTCTGTTCGTGGTAATTCCTATCAGTGTTAGGAAATTCCAGCAGCACCTATAAGCATTTTTATAACTCACAATAAACCTTGGGCTCCATGGTCTTCCGTTTACGTTAGCCCAACAAAAACATTATGTATTTCTGCTGGACTTTCTGGTAACGCGTATCTGCGAATTAAAAGTGTGTTGTCTCAATTTTGCCTGTGTCAATTTCGCAGAAAATGTTATTCCTGATAAAAATTGGCGCTCGGAAAAAAAATAGTTTTGATCATGTCAAACCTGAGTTCAAATATACGGGGTGTTTCAAAAATACAAAAATGTGAATTTTAATCTTAACTAAAATTCCAGAAATTCGAATTTTAAGGCGGCAAAATTAAAGAGCCTAAAAATACATGCACAAAAGCCAAATAAAGTTTTTCTTATAAACTATGGTTACTGCAGAATTTGAACTTAAAAATCGCTTTTGTGGCATTTTTTCAATTTCTGACTTCAAATTACGCAGAAACCACTCTCAAACATTCAAATTTCTGGAAATTATCAAAATTAATACTCACATTTTTATATTTTTGAAACACCCTGTACATTTGTCTTCAGGTTTGACGTTGTCAAAAATACTTTTTCCCAAGCGCCAACTTTTATCAAGAATAATCTAATACATTTCTAAAAAATGGAAAAATTACATTATTGTCATAAACGCAGGTTGTTAAGAAAGCCTTCCTTAACCTTAACCTAACTATTATTCAGCATCACAATATAAAAGCATAAAGCTATAAAATAAAAATTTCTTAAACATTTTATAACAATACATAGAAATAAAAAGAAAGCGATATCGCATGACATGTGATGTCGATGTGTTTGATGTGATGAATATGAAAAATCCTAGTTTTGAGACAGTTAAATTAAAAACACTGCAATACAAATCAAAAAGCCTTTAGAAGTTTTTTGATAATAGATTTGGCAAATTAATGGTCAATATATAAAAATTACGCATTTGTTACATATTCACCGTTAATTTTCTCCAAAACTAAAACTAGTATCAAACAAACATTCAAAAGTTGACCATATGTTATCCAAATCAACACGCATCCAGAGGTGCAGATTCGATCCCCGTTCGTACCATAACTTTGACTGTTAATCAAGTATTTCTAAAAAAATATTTTCACAGTTTAATAAAACTGATACGACGGTTCGAATAGTCTCGTTGCGTTCCTTAGGCATAATAAAATACGCTATACTAAGCTAGGTTAGCAGTCCGAATTACCTTGATTGCATTAAAGCTTGACGAAAGTACCCGAAGATTTCACAGCTACCGAACGGCAGCCGAACGTGATAGCAAATGGAATATGAAATCGCGATTTGGGTCACCAGCCGGTCTCTTCTCATAATTCGATGGATTAGTCGCGACATCACGTCGGCATGCGGCAGTTCAATTGTTCAGAGGTCGCGCGGTCGATATTCTAACTCTATATTGTTTCGTACGTTTTTAATCCAAGAAAATTGATTTATATACTGTTTTTTGTAATATATATTTTTTTATTTTTATTATACATGTGTGAGTTGGATATATACAGGAAATAAAATGTTGGTAGTGACTAGTGCAAAAAAATAAACAACTAAAAAGTGCTTACGAACTTAATTTTGCAAAAATAACCGAATTCAAGGTAAGTAGTCGCCCTTTGCCAGAACTTAGTATACGACAAGCTAGTAAAGACAAAAATAAAGAGGTTCATCGAAACTTTCTTTTGTATGTACGATTCAGCTAACTGGATATGTGGTTGTGAAGGCTCTAACTCTGTTGACAGTTATGTTTGTTTCTTGTTTTCTAAGGCCTCGTCGGACTCATTATGGTGCAAAACCGATGTTAAAGACTTAAAACACTTAAAAGAAAAAATAAAAAAAACATGCGTTTTCTGCAGATCACATTAAATGTTCGGGGAACTATACTACGGTCGGAAGTGTTGATATTCGCACTCAACCAGACACAGCTTATAGAAAATCCCTTAGAGATTTTAATAAAAATGTGTCAAAAAATCGCTATATTTTAAACAAAATTATAGATTGTGTAAAATTTTGTGGGGCATTCGAGCTGGCTCTACGTGGCCATGATGAAACGGCTTTGTCTGAAAATCCAGGGGTTTTTCGAGGGCTTATAAATTTTGTTGAGGAGTTGTATCCAATTTTTAAAGAGTATATGCAGAATACAACTGTCTTTAAATGAACATTTAAATCCATTCAAAATGACCTACTGGACTGTATGCTGGCTGTAGCTCAAAAACAAATTAAGCAAGACATTCAGTCAGCTAAATATGTTGCTGTGCAAGTAGACGAAACAACTGACAGTTCCACCAAAAACCCAAATGGTTATTATAACACGTTATATTTTGTCTGGAATTGTCCATGAACGATTTTTTAAATTTGTAAATCCTTTAGGGACCACAGCTTCGCACCTTACAGACGCAATTCTTCATGAATTAGAAAATCTTGGCACTAATAATACCCCCGAGAAATTAATTGGGCAAAGTTACGATGCGGCGTCCACTATGAGTGGAAAATTAGGAGGCGTACTAAAAAAAATTAAAGAGCATTATCCTGCCACTAATTTTATACATTGTTATGCCCACCAATTCAATTTAATATTAAAGAAAGCTGTAGGTCAATATAAAAATGTAAAAGTTTTCGTTGCAAATTTACACGGTTTCTCAACATTCTTTAGTCGATCGCCAAAGCGCACAGTAGTTCTTGATGAGTTAGTTAAAGTTCGCTTACCTAAAGCTGCTCCCACGAGGTGGTACTTCAATGTACGTGTAAAAACTGTTTGTTTATCAGGCAGACATTTTATTATGTTTAGAAAAAATAATTAAAATGAAAGAAGATGCCAACACAATTAACTTTGGGTTAAAAGGCTTTTTACAAAATGTAGATTTTTTATTTTGATTGAACTTCTTCCATCTTATAATGCCCCATTGTGAAATACTTTTTAATGAACTTCAAAAACGTGTTATCGATGTTTTATCAGTAAAAAAAATATATAGACTCCTTTAAACGTTCAATCCAAGCGGTTCGCGATAAAATTCTAAACAACATATCTTCAGAAATGCCTTCAATTTCATCTAATGCTAGTAAACGGCTACGTAAAGATGAAGATTCTCAACGTCGAGTGGCTTTGGAGGTCTGTGACATAATAATTTCTCAAATGCACCATCGCTTTAGTTTCAGTGATCATTTAGTGCTCAGCCAACTATCTTATAGTGATCAGTTTGAAAATTACTACAATAATTTTCCAGATAATATTTTAAATTTAGTTAAAAAAGACTTTCCTTGTATAAATTACTTAAAACTAAAAACTGAACTGCAAGTTATTTATGATCGTGTTGATTTTCGTGTAAGTTCTGGAGCTATTTCGATGCTTTAACTTTTTATAAATAATAAGTGATACGTTTTCTGAAATCGGCAAAATATTAACTTTACTATGTACTTTGCCAATGAAAAATGTAGAAATCCAGCGTTGTTTTTTGACCTTAAATAGAATAGAGACTTTTCTACGCAACACCATGGGCGAAGATAGACTATACCCTTTAGCAATGTTATGTATCGAGAAATCGTTTATAAAAGGAATGTGCAATATTAACGAACGTGTCATTCTGCATTTTTCAAATTCTAAAGAACGAAGAGTAGACCTGAACTTCAAGAGAATTTAAAGCTCAATTTAAATGTAAGATATTTATTTGTATTTTAAGTATGCCTATTTTTTAATTTTTTTATTGACCTCCCAATATAATTCACCACGAGCCGCCACGGGGCTTTATAGAAGTAAACCATAATGAAAATGCGAACTAGGTTAGGTCAGGAATCAAATATATTCCTTTTCAACCTTTTTATTTCCAAATATCCCTATTCCAAAAACTTCTACAACCATTTGTATTTCTGGCTGGGGGATGCTTTTGAAACGTATTTCTAAATCGCCTTCTAGTAACTATGATTGATTTTGACTCGTTATAAAACAGTATCGTCTTAGCATTTTGACAGTTTTCCAATTCCAATTTTACGGTTACCTGTGATATGTTTTGATCTTTATTTTTCTCAAGCATGATAGTTTCTTATTTATGGTTTTTAATTACGCTTAGAATAGTGGAGATTTTCGCGTTTAAAAAAAGGGGCAAAATTATGTAGTATAGTAATTACAAAAATGAACAAAACGTAAATAAATCTTTAGGCCAGCACAAATCATTTTGTAAATATGCTAAAAAAATTAGTTTACGAAAATACCAAGATTTCTTGGTATTTTTACTGCTAAAATTTTCAGTCCGCTGGTTATTGGTACATGGATACCTTGGACAAGACTCTTTTTTGACGTTGTGATATACAGGGTATCCCATTAAGAATAGTTGAGAATTCCGATGCTGAAAAACAGCAATTTTTCACCCGCTCTGTATAAGTGTCATAAAAACTTTGGACCAAGACAAGCGGAATGAAGCAAATCGTAGATGACTAGCACTCGCCTGGGATATCCTGTATATCTTCGACTTCTATAGAAGACTGAGCTATAGTGTCGACGTTATCAGCAAAAGCAAGAGTTATTTTTGGACCAAGTGCGCAGATATCCAATGCAAGGTTAAACAACAATGGAAAGAGTTTATCTCTGTCTGAGTGCAGAGTTTATGTCCAAATCATCCTCCTATTCTAACAAAAGAGTTATTTACACACATTTGTGTTACTGAAACGAATCTTTTGTGCATACCCAATTTCAATTTAAATCAATACATACTTAGTGCACATCGCGGTTAAATGTTTATCAATGCTTCATCGTATAAGATTTTTAATTGACAGTGTAGAGAAGTTATTTAACTGAATTAAAATTAAAACTGATTTTTTTCTAGTTTGCGAAATACGCGGTGACGGGGCAGGGCAAGTATGGGTGTATTTCGGCCATTTAAAATATCAATCATACAAAACTGATATAGGAAGGACTTATTCGAACAAATAGATCACATCCTTTAAAATTTCTTGCAAAAGGTTGAAACCCTAATATCAATTTAATAACTCGAACTTGTAAAGTATTGGTTTTACGGAGATTTTACACAAATGTATAACGTTTTCACGGCCTAACTAGGGTCCTACTTATGAATCCAAGTAATGACCTATCCATCTAGAAATTTTATTTATTTTTATTGAAACAAAAATAATGTACGGGGAGCCCCTTTTCAGTTGGGGGCTTTAGGCTTCAGCCTACTCACCATAATGGGAGATCCACACCTGTATACAGTGCCAATCAGCGAAATTCCCCTACAATTTTTACACTCATTTTTTTGTCACCTTTCTTGTGTATTCCCTTTCATTTCTCCGGCATTACCTCTTGTTCCCATGTGCCCTTTATAATTTAGTGTTTTTTTTATTTTAATACATAACCGCCCTTTTTAATTTATTTGGATTACCTGGATTTTTGTCGTTTTTCGGGGGAAACTCTAGCTTCCTTAATTTTTTTCTAGAGTTGGTGGGTGAATGTCATATTTGTATTGTTATCAGCGTGGATATTTCAATTATGTCATTTTCCTCCTCCGTTTTCAGTTATCGTGAAGTCTAGTGTTCTCAGTGGCGTAACTATATATGAGCAGGAGAGCGCAAAGCGCCCGGGCCCATCTGCTAGGTAGGCGATTGGGTATAATGATGATTGATCTTATTTTAACGTCCTGTGGTTGAAATTATTTATAAAGGGATTATGCAAAACTACGAATGATCTTTTTTTTAGTCATCGTTTATTTTCAGTCGGTAAGTATATAAGGCCTTTTGTGGAAAGCTGCGGGGGAGGGGGCAAAATTTGTATTTATGCCACTGTGTGTTCTTATATGAACCTCTCTTATATTGACTTACTTTTTCTTTGTAAAATGCTTTACTCCGATTTTATCTATGCTCATTATCAACTTTTTCAGATAGCCATTGTTATTTTGTTGTTTGTTTTAGAACATTCTCCCAAACCTTTCTTTTCTTTCTTTATTCTTTTTTAATTTCTTTATTTCATTTTATACTGTTTATTTCTGTTTGATACTGACGTTCTTTTTCCCTTTCTTGTAATTTTTTAGTACCTCACATTTCGTTTAAACTCAAATTTAAAAATGTTTATTCGAACATAATAATATTAATAAGATTACAATGATTCCAAAAGAAAAACTTGATTAGCAATGCTGATTGACGTAAAAAGTATTTTATGAAATGGAGCTGAAAACCAGTCAGCGTTTCTTAGGTTGGTATCATGTTCCTGCTTTCTCCTTATTAACAGTCCACATAAATATACGAGTGTTTTTCTACTGTAGAGTTGCTTACAGAACAGGAGGGCAAATTTATAAATAGGTGTTACATTACCACTATATTTTACATTGTAAGCCAATTATTTTTTAAATGTGCTCTCGCAAAACCTCGCCCAACTCAAGGGCCTCTGAAATCTTATAGCCCCAGACCCCATAATTACTTAATCTGGCCTTGCAAACAGGAAAAAAATTAAACTAAACAGACGAACAGTAATCCACGTGACACAATATCAAGATGTTTAGAAGTTACCAGTTAAAATCACATGAAATAGAGACATTTTTTTTATAGAATAACTTAAGCCTTGAATAACCTAGTGTAATTTTTTTATTCACTTGATTTAAGAAGGGATCAAGGTAGGCTCCTATACCTTTTATTGTGTCCAACACTAGTACCTTTGTGTGGTTAATTTTAAGTCTTTACTTTTATTATTAGGCACTGTTTCCTCACAGTCGTTATTCTGATACACATAGCTATAGATTTGGTGGGATTTACAAATAATCCATTATTATAGTAGACCACTGATCAAGTCTTGCCAACGTGCTATTCAGTCTATCAATTGCATCATTATGCCCCACAGTTCCACAAAGTTCTATAATCGGCGGACTAACGCACACCATCGGAGAAAAGTGTATGCAGGTCAGAAACAAGTATGGAAAAGAGTACATCGCTGCATTTCTCTGTGGATCTCCCTTACCCACCGGTAAACTCCCCGCTACCACTCCATCCACCCTCACAACCTGTGACGTCTCACTGAGATATACCATTTTAGCTTAGATATAAAGAGAATATAATCAATAAATCAAAAGCCTTAAAATAGTCCAAGCCTGGTGATCATGCTCTAATCAACTGCATTAAACATATCAATCATAATTTTGGTTAAAGCTGTGGCTGTACTATGGTTCTTGCGAAAATCAGATTGTCACAATGTTATTAAACTCAAATAAAATAACATTTTCGTTTAGATGGGCAAAAGACTTATCGGTTTGAGTTCATCAAGTTTTCTGGCAGTTGTTACTTAGATACCACAACCGCCTGCTTCCATGCCATTGAGATGTTACCAACCTCCAGTGAGTTATTTATTATGTAGGGGTAATTAGGGGAAAACAAGTTTCATCATCCGTAGCTCCATACCTGAAGCATCAGAGCGAAGACCATTGTAACTTCATCTTATGAGACAGGATGGAAGGAAAACTTACGTAAGGGATTAAACTTACTGAACTTAAAATGTTTTAGAACTTCTGCATCTATGGCAGTTGAACAAAACGCCACCAACGAAAAAGATATTTATGACTGAAACATCACATTCGTAAAAACATACTCTGACTAATAATAAAAAAATCAAGTTTTAAAATATTTACTTCCTTATGATGCGTAGTTGCACTGCACTATAGTAAATATTGGATTTATGTCACCTAGGCGTCATTTTGAGATAAAAAATTGAAATAAGTCGCTGATTAAAAATACTTCCTCCCTTAATTTATTCCCAAAATGTAAACCCACAAATGATGTTTAATTATATTTAGTTGTGTGGAATTCTGAAATGATTTTATTTAATTTATGTATTTAAATTTAAATAATCATGCTTGATTTAAAGTCAATTCGATATAGAACGGAAGCTTTCACGGCATTGGTCAATTAAGAAATTATGGTTCTTGGGATTAGACTGCGTCAAACTGGAATTACTATCCGACGTTTCGCCTTCGATTGTTCAAGGCATCTTCAGGAATATTTACTCCACGAGATCTGAACACTAAATCAGCTGACCCTGTGTTAAGATCGGTTTCCATGTGTGATGTAGACGGTAACCTGTATCTCTTTTAAAGTTTTCTATACGTTTAAAAATTTCAATTCATTGGTTTGTTTTACATTTATAATAGGGTCAGAGGTATCTGGTGTTCAGCTACAACAGACTAAACAATTTGTTTCTTTATAATACATCGTTCATGTTCCTTAAGTCCAGTGGATATTGAGCGTCCTGTTTCTCACACATATACTTCTCTATAGAAAGGAATTTTGTATACTACTTATATTTGAAAAAGTACAATATATTTCGGAGATCGCAAGCATCTTCTTATGTGTATTGAAGATTGTTCTATTTTTCTGTAGTGCCATGTATGTAGGAAAGAACAATACTACCTAACCTATCATTCTGCTTTCGCGGAGTTGGATTATTATTTATCTTCTTTCGGATGTTAAAGAATCTTGATCAGAAATCAATAACCGATTTCTTTTGTGCTGGATCGTGGTGGGAATTTTCATTTAAGTATCTATTCGTATGCGTCGGCTTTCTATTCACAGAATTGTCCTTCGAACAAATACATCTAGAAAGGGATTCGTACCATTAGATTCAATTTCTATTTTGAATTTAAAATTATAGTGTTTCTGATTAAAATAGTCCAGAAATATGAAGAGATTTTCCTGTCCATGAGGCCAAACAACAAAAGTATCATCTATATGTCTAAACCAAGTCAGTGAACTGAAATAAGTAAAGTAAGGCAAGTATTCACTAGGCCTATTAAGTTATTGTCAAGATTGATATGTTCCAAAATGTCTGATACGTTGGAAATTGAGTCAAGGAAGTCAAGGAACAGTTTTGTATAGTGATTCTACATCGAAATTGACCAAAATATCTTCGGGATCCAACTGGATTGCCTTAAGTTTTTCCACGAAATGTGCAGTTTTTTGTTGGCTAGTATTAACAATTTTTGAACATCGCGAGTCTTTAATAGAATTATTTGAAAGTATATTGGAAAAAAGCGATAAGTGAGATACAGAAACTTTAAATAGCTCTAAAGGATGGTAGATAGTTAAAAAAACGATTTTAACTTTAACTTAAAAATGTTTTCATTTTCTAATAACTGGTTTAATTTATTACAATGTAAAACAAACGATATCGGATTCTGTGTAAAAAAAATTGTCAGTTTGAAAATATAATAAACAAAAAAATAGATGACTTTAATAAATATAGAGAAAAAACGAACAGTATCAGTTGTATCGGTTTGGAGCCACAAAGAAAACGCGTGCTCGCGGATAATGTTGGAGATATTAAAACGTGTTATCGACGACTTTTTTTCCAAATTTTTGATCAAATTTATCAAGATCATGAAGTAGACAACAGGTTTAAAAACGTTGAAGACCTAAACTTTTTCGAATTATGTAATTTTTATTCGCTTAAAGGAAAACCAAGTTACAATGTTTGATGCATCGTTATGGGTAGTACTTTGATTTAGTTTTGTTACGTTCGGAACTAACAGTTATATATGAGACTGAAGACATCCGGGGAATGGCTATTGCACTGAAGATATTATGCGTTCAATTAAAAGATATAGTAATCCAACTCCGCGAAAGGAGAAAGATAAGGCGCTACCGATAGGTAATGTTGTTTTTCCATACATACGTGACACTACAGACAAAATAGTTTACATGGTTAACACATTATAGATATTAAAAAATGTTATTCAAATGCAGTTGTTTTATGGCAATAAGTGTATGAGGAAGAACGGACATATTCCCTTCCATAAGTGGTAAGAGCTATCGATCTGCCGATATTTTTGTTCTTCGATGTTTGAAAAGATATGAAAAAAAATGCGAGAGTAAAAAACATTATGTTTGATTCTTTATCGAATGACGCGATCGAAAAAATTTTCAAAAAATATTTAGTTCTTCTGTTTCATAAACCACTGTAGCTGCCAATCCGTCGGCATTTTCTTTCTTGGTCATTTGAAAAGGTGCAGCAGAAAATGCGAACGTAAAAAGAAAATGGTTTTTGTTTTTTAGACAACGGCTAAGTCGAATAGAAATTTAAAAAATATTTAGGTCGTCTCTTCGATAAGCCACAATGGCTACCGACTCGTTGGAATCTTTTTCTTCTTTGTTTAAGGAGCTATAACAAAAAGTGCAAGAGTAAAAAAATATTTTTGCTCTTTTATGGCCTTAGTGTAGGTGCAAAGATCATTATGACGATTTCAATATCTTGATCACTTGGGTCAAGTTTTGTACGGCAGTGTAACATCAAGCGTCAGTGGGATTCAGAGGAGGACACTAAGATCAACTACACAACTCGGTTTGTACAATTTTTATAATAATATTGAAGCACAGTCATGGAATTTTGTCAAAAACATAGATCTCAATATTAGAGCAAGGTTTGGTCTTTTCATGGATTGTATCCAAGGAGTATACTTGCAGTCATTTCCAGGAAAAACTTACACTGTTAGAGCGGGCCGCCCTGAGAAGGTCGACTGGTTTAACCAGAATCTTAGGAATATGAGAGAACATCTTCATTTTCTGGGTGATGTTATGAAACAATACAATACTCCCGGAAATAGACAGGAGTATAGTAGATTCTGGCTCTTATATAGGGACATGATCTTGCATGCCAAATCAGGCAAACGACTGATTGGTTCTTCTTCGAATCCTGTTAGATGTATGTGGGAGATTATTAACAACAGTAGAGGTTTCGGTAGATCTTCGGATCAGCTCAATATTTCACCAGATCATTTTAATAATTCTCCTCAGTTGCTCACGATCTTGTTAAAAATATTCCTGTGACGGATGTCAATCCTTTGGGTGGCTTAAATACTATACCAAGTATATTCTCCCTTACAGAAGTAACATACAAAGAGGCACGGGAGGTTATTGATGGACTTAAAAATAAGAACAGCTCTGATATCTTTGGTCTTAAGGTACGTATAGTAGAGTTAGTAAAAAATCTCATAATTTTTACACTTACTTACCTAATAAATGTTTGTATCAGAGAGCACTGTTTTCCTGATGTTCTGAAAAGAGCCATAGATGTGCCGATTTTTAAAAAAGGGGATAAAGATGTTAGGTATTGCCAAAAAAATCACATACTATTTTGAAAATTACAACTTATTTTGCGATGAGCAGTTTGGCTTTAGAAGGGACAGGAATACAGTACAAGGTGTGCTGAGACTTCTTTCTGAAATCTATGATTCTTTTGAAAATATGGAGTATAATTATGCCTCCATGTATGATGAGGCTTTTGACTGTGTCTCCCATGAGGAAGCTTCATTTTTATAGCTTTGATAGTAACAGCATTTCCTTTATTAAGTCCTACTTGAAGGATCGAACACAGATAGCCCGAGTGAGTAAAGTGGCAGCGGCAGAAAGGGTGATAGACATTGGGGTTCCCTAAGGTTCCATCTTAGGTCCACTTCTTTTTTTAGTTTTTATTAATGACCTCCTAATGCGAGAGCCCGTGGCAAAGTATACCCTTTTTGCTGATGACACTACAATTCATCATTCTGGTGGAACTCTTCAGGACGTTCTAGCTGTGTCGTGCGAGGCGCAGGCAAGAGCAGAGGCCTGGTTTAATGCGAATCAGTTACTAATGAACAGAGGTAAGACTCAGCAAATAATTTTCTCAATGAGGGATACGAGGGATGAGAATGCCCACTATGACAATGTTAAATTCCTGGGTATTCGTATAGATAAAAAACTAAAGTGGGATATTCACATTAACAACATCTCAACCAAACTAAGCAGTACTGCCTTTGTCCATCGAAACCTAAAAGGATGTGTAAGCATGGCGGCGATGAAGTCTTCATATTATGCACTTTTCCACTCGGTTATGTCATATGGCATTTTGGTGTGGGGGAGTGCATAAGATGTAGATAGAGTCTTTGATTTGCAGAGAAGGGTTGTGAGAATACTTGCCGGTCTAAAGTACAGAGATGACTACAGACAGGCCTTTATCGACCTCAGAATATTGACATTCCCGTCTTTGTTTATTATGTCATGTATTTTATATATTAAAGAAAACTATCATTTGTATATACAGTATAAGCATGTGCACGAATATAGTACTAGACATAGGGACGATATTGTGGCTTCCTTCCTTTTGTAGGCTGCGAAGAAGTCAAAATAGAGTAGAATTCCAGGCTGTTAAGTTTTTTAATGAACTTCCAATCAGTGTAAGAGAATTGCCATTAAATAAGTTAAAGGATAGGACGACAAAAGTCTTATTTAAAAATGCATTTTATGGCTTTAATGAATATTTGACTTCTGATATTGATTTTAATGTGTAATTTGTTATGTCTTTTTAACATTATTTAATCTGTGTTTGAGAGATCACAGGTGTTTGTAAATGTTTATTTTAATTTGTAATTTGCAATGTATATTGATATGTATCTGAATGTTTTTTGTATTTATCTTTAGCTATATGATATAAATTTTGCAAACTAAAAAAAAATGTAATTGTTATATTTTACTTCTCATTGACTTGTCTACAAACTCTTTCTTTTTGACACTAATAAACAATTTGAATTTGAATTTATTGAACGGCGCAATCGAAAAAATTTTCAAAAATTTATTTACTTTTTTGGGTGTAGCCGGGTCCAAGAAAAAAAATAGAAATTTGATCTGACTTATTCCGTTTGGCAGCTATAGGCCAAAAAATTAAATTAGTATCGCTTCTTGTGAAAAAAAAATAGAAATTTGATCTGACGCATTCCGTTTGGCAGACAGGCCAAAAACTGAAATTTAGTTTTTGGCCTACAAGTGCCGAATGGACCATTGTATCCCCAATTTGTAACAGGACACGTATACGCCTCTCTACATTTTTAGACGTATAACTTTTTCCGTAATTCGCACGGTTTTTGAGTTATCGATGTTTTTTCAATTTTCTTTTTCAAATGGAAAAGTTTTCACTACAACTACAACGCGCTCACAATAACTCCTGAAAATACCGTAAGCCCATTTAATTGTCTCCCTATTAACGTTGCATAGATATGAATTGCCTGATGATGGTCGATATTTCGAAATCTATTGCTCATATCTTTAAATAAATAGACAACAGGAAAGAGCCCCATGTATTATTTTAAATTAGCAGGGTTTTGACAGAACTACGTCATTTTTGGGACCTTATGTTTCTGATGTTTACGTTTTGGTTTGTTGACGTGTGTTGTCAGATCGTCGTTTTTGCAAATTTAAGCTTAAGTTTTAGCAGTTTATAAACAATTCACAAATCGAATTAATATAAAAGTTGATTAATAAGTTGTGTTGTGTGTTATAAAATGCAACAAACACATTTTTGATCATTTGCATTAGCCTGAATACAAAAAATGGTCAATTGTGTGGCGTGCGGTCATACCAATATTAAAAGTAAAAGTTCCTTCCACCGGTAATTACATTTGTATTTTCGTAAGTAAAGAAATTAACTAGACAATTTTAAACCCGATTTAAACGCAAAAGTAATCAAAATTCTTAAGTCTGAAACAGTTAGGTTAGGAACCAAGTGGTATATAAAAACACAGTAGCGTAACACTTCATGTAATATTTTGTTTGGTCAAAATATGTAAATTACCTTAAGTATGTTTTAAAACGGAAGAAAAAAGTTGGAGTTATGAGTTTCTACGAATAATTTTATGGAACAAAATAAGTTTTAATATCTACATTGTATTCTTCTTTTTTTGGGTTTGATACTGTGCTGAAGGAGAGAAGTTTGATTATATTTCTCAACAAATGTTATTTGTTTTACAGGCAGTAAAGGCAAACAAAAAAATATGAAATCCTTTTTTGGAGATTTTTTCTCATATTTTAGGCTTTTTTTAGGAAAAATAGAATATACTTGTACCTATAGGTACATAAATTTTTTTTTATTTCTATAAACACTTTAGATATTTTATTTTTTGCAAAAATATAGTATTTTTCTTGTATTTATTAATTTATTTATTTATTGCAGGTAACCAAAATCTAACCTTACTTCGTTTAAGATATCTCAAAAGTACTAACAAAAAAAAATTGGATTTCGTTAGCGTAAACTAACTTATTCAGACCTAACCTAATACTATATAATTAAAAGCAAAAACCGAAAAATTAAAAAAAATACATGTTATATATGAAATACCTTGCAACGATTGTAATGACATTTATATTGGTCAAACTAGCCAGCTTAATTACCTTAACAAAATCTACTTTAATCTAATTTAACATACAATAATAGCATGAAAAAAAATATTGGCTTATAAAAAAAATAAAAAAAAATGTAAATATAAATTTCAACTCCATTCAAAAATAATTAAAAGAGATGTTTATAACGAAACTTTTATTCTAATTAAGGAAAGGTACCTACCTCCTTCCTGCAAGGTAAAAATATTCTTTCCGGCAAAAATCGATATTCATATTTCAGTACAGTTGACTCCTGTAAACACACAACAACAGTGTTTTACAGTCGAAAATGTGGCTCGTTTTAAACAGAATATATATGTATTAATGTCGTATTGTTCTATGTTTTTATTTGGATATATGTGGTATGTACTTACGTTCTAGGGTAAATTAATTTTATATAAAAGATTGTGCATGTTCCAAAATTTTAATTCGTTTTTTTCATTTATATTGTAGTTTTGAAAAAAGCAAGGATTACCTGCCGAAACGTCAAGTTTTAAAGTATTTCTATTAAATATGACTACACACTAGGTCATATAATTTTTTCATTCCGAACCAATACCCAAGAATTAACCTAAAAAAAAAATATATATATATATATATATATATATATATATATATATATATATATATACATATATATATTATTGTTTAAATATTTTCTATGTACCCATTAATTCCACAAAAATTAACATATTTTAATTCATGCTTAGTCTAAGTAAGTTAAACAAACAAAATTTCTTGAAACACATAATCAAACTGTTTCCCCTTCAGCACAGTATCAGACCCAAAAAAAAAGGAGAATATAATATTAGATATTAAAACTTATTTCGTCCCATAAAATTGTTCCTAGAAACCCATAACTCCAACTTTATTTATTTCGTCTTAAAATATACTTAAGGTAATTTAAATATTTTGACGTAACAAAATTTTACATGAAGTGTTATGTTACTGTGTTTTTTATATACCAGTTGGTTCCTAACCTAACTGTTTGACACTTTAAGAAGTATGATTTTAATCATAATAACAATTATTTTTGCCTTCAAATCGGATTGAAAAGTGTCTAGTTAATTTCTCACTTACGAAAATACAAATTTACTTACCAGTGGAACGAACTTCCTTTCTTGCTTGTACTTTTAATATGGGTTTAAATTGGTTAAACCATCGCGATATAATGAATGAGTCGGTTAATGTCATGATATATATAAGAAGCAAATACACAATATATATTATAAAGTGTGCATGGATTTAGGTAGATAAAAAGTTTTGATTATTAAAAAATAAGATTCACCACAAAAAATATTCCATATAATATATAAGGTGCACAAAAAACACGTAACCGCAAGTGAGTAAAAAAAATTGAGAAATTAAAATTTCTAAGATAACCTAGTTAGCGAAAGATGAGATAAAAAGTCATTTAAAGTATTATGTACGAGGTGTAGTTTGTAGGTAATTTAATAGCCAATAAATAAGTAGGGAATTTCAAATTGGGACACTTTTTACATATTCACCACTAATTTTTCCAAAAACTATGTCTGCTACTACGGTAAAAAGAATAAATTGCCCTTTCTACAAAAATCTAATTAAATGAAAATATAACACTTCTGCTTGTTTTTATTTAAAACGTAATTTAGACTGTATTAATAAAATTAGTTATGGCCTGTTGCATCTTAAATGCGTTGATATTTTTTATCTACTTAACTTTTTTAAATAATTTTAGTTACATAGAAAAAATAACCATTCTGCTTATTAAAAAAAAAACATAAAATTTTATTTATTAAATTCATGAAAAGTAATAAAAAGAAAGCAGAAATACAAACGGACAGTCTAAATCCCATGCATTTTACATTTTATGAAAGCATAATATAACTTTCAATGAGCTGCAAGTTTTTCAAAATCTGCTCTCATATGGTTGCGCCGTTAAATTATTAGTTGCAGATATTTGTTAGTAGCAAGCTTTAGATCAAATTATTGTAATTACTGGGCACGTGTCCCGACAGCTCATCAGCCAGAATGCGTTCCCGCTATGTTAATTTATTTTGCACAGGAAGCAAAATTTCTTTATAACTTTGGTAAGTGGCTCTTTCAAACCCAGTGTCAATTTTACAGCATCAGTAACAATAAACGTTAAACTTAAATCCCTGAATAAAGATAACCATTTTTTTCTTAAATTGGCACCTGAAATAATGTATCACACTAATTGGCTTGTTTAATTTAGTCCATACCTTAATTATAATTCTCTTTCAAAAGTATCAGTTTTCAAATTACTTTCTAAATTTCAAAGTAAAAATCAAAGTGGATACGCCGCTGAAAACCGGAAACAAGGTGTTGTCATTTTGACGGGCCATCGTTTTGAATTTTGGGACCTTCTTGGTCTCGTCAGGGTCATTTTTTCATCCGATTTAAGGGTGAGAAACTTAACGGACCTTAAGAACCTCTCTTTGCCACCTATTACATACTCGGCCTATTATAACGATAAAATTGCCGTTAAGATTGTGACATAACAAATTATGTGTAAAAATTTATATTTGAAAATTAACTAAAAAAAGCTGACAAAGTCATTTTAATAATGATAGTTATCTATTATTTATTTTTACTTTGCTGTTTACAACACAAAATAATTTTCCGATTTGGTAACTTGTAAATTTTATCTTATGAAAGTCCTTTTTAATACTATCTAGGAAAATATAAAAATAGTTACCTTCAACTATTAAAATAAGTTACTCGTCATAGTTCAACGTGCATCGTGCGTGTTTAACAAAATCACCAATTCACCAATACAAATCATTTAACATATCCATCTATCATAATTACCGCCACATTACTTGCAGTTTTTAATAAAGGAATTCCGCTGTAGCAATACCATCTTGTTTTACCTTTGTTTTTGGCAATAAATATATTTTATCAATAGCGACTTTTTTGTGTTATTTTCTTAATAAGAGCTAATTATATTATCTACAAAGGTGTTATCTTATATATTCTGTACTCAATGAGAGTGTACTGTAACTAAGCTTCTCTTTAAGATGAGAATCATTCGAAATCGACATTCAAAACATCAATGTAATAGACATAAAAAAACAAAAAAGGGGGCACCCACCAAAAGATCAAACCGCCTTTTAGAGTGAAATCTATCCCTATAAAGCTACTGGGTCTAGCCACTAGGCTTCCCGATTCCCAGAACGCCTAAGACAACAAAGTATTAACTATCAACTGATGATTAAAAAAAAGTTCTCGCCTTGAAGTTTTAAAAAGATTTGAATGAGTGATGTTAAAGTACTATATGTCATTTGTATTTTGATCCATCGGTATAACCTGCGAATACGTGATATTCCCGATTTCCCAGATGAATTATTTTTTAGCCTCGGCACTAGACGTGATAATCGTTGCTAAATCCTAAGTTTATAATTAGTTAAATAATAACTTAAAATAGAAATGCCAGTAAAAAAGAGTAGATTTTTACCAGTTATGAACAAAATCACAATACTACATACATTTTGACAGTTTCAAAATACAATTTAAAATTATTTAAACATTATATACAAGCATATTAAGTCAATAGTTACCATATTTTATAAATATTTATTGTTTTACTCAATCTTTTATACTTTGAATAAGATAAACTTATTTTTTACATTTTCAAAAAATATGATTCTACTTATTCAAAAAAAAACAAAATTTCGAAAATAACACACGAAATATGAAAAAAATTACGCTATTTATCAACTTGATGCTTTATGTATTCTACCTTGGTAGATTTTTCTACACATATATAAAACATGTTTTCTACGGTTTTTCACCCAGGGAGATTGCCTTAGGCTTTCTACTGACCCAACCCTGGCGGTGAACGGGGGCTTACGATCAACCCGTGAGTAAGACAAGACATTATTATCGATATTTATTTAAACAAATTTCTTGCGTGTAGATGTAGATATATTGCTTTAATTAATAGGAAATTAAAAAAGAAGAAATAATACGTTTGTTTGAACGTTAACAAAATGCGATTTTTTTATCGTTCGTACCTAAATATGAATTTTTAGTTATTGTTTTCCTAAAAATTAATTATAATATGGATTACGTGAGTTAGTAGCTAGATGGTTTAGTCCCAAGGTATATACTAAATTTTCATACAGCCGGGAATGAAAATATTAACTTTAGTCTCTTGTAGAAGGGAGTAGTGGAACTAAGCCGCTTATAAAATTCGATTTTAAACTCGCTGTTGGTCAAATCCTTTCAGATAATTTTTTCAAAGTAGTACTCCCTCAAACCCTTTTTCTTAGGAAATTGAACGAGAACATGATCACCCATAGCGTATGAGCTCGAAATAAACTGCTCTCTTCTTCAAAATTGGTGATTTCTTCGATCTATACGTCGGAATCAACGTCATAGTTTAACAAAATTTCCCCTGATTCATCATCGGAATCACTATCAAAAACTTTCTTGCTTGCCTTTTGCTTAGTTTTTGCATTTAAGCTGGAAAACCTTCTTTATTTTCGCTGTTTAACTTCTTCCATTTCAGGCGTGTCTCTAATAACGCGAAAGTCTCCTGGTTTTCTACCTTTTCTTGAATTCTTTCTGGGAGCAGCATTTGGGTATGATCAAACAAGATCCGGGGAAACACTAAAACTAGAATTATTTGGAATGGGAGAAGCTGCCTTTCTCGGCAGGATGGTCCTGGAATTGACTCTGAACATGGACGGATATTACAATTGCTAGTTGGGGAAACACCAGACGGAAGTGCTAATTCATTCTGTTACATATGATACCATGAAGTCTTGCTCCGAAAAAACGCCGCGATCGAAGGGTTAAATTCCTGGCTTTTTGAATCCACTCATAATATTACTAGTAGTAATTCTCGAGGGTAAGCTTGTCCTAAAGCCTCAGCAATGCAATAAATTATAAAAGTTTAGCTCGGATTATTTCTCAACCACGCAACAATAGATTGGCTATAAAATGTTTGTAAGGGTCCATACACAGAAAGGTCCAATAATAGGAAATCTTGCTAGACGTGTTAGGTGGACACGTTAACATAACAATTCCTTCTACATACGCTACATATATTTGAGAGCTTCGATAGACAAGTGGGTTTCGTGATTGTCCATAAGGAGTAGCACCAGAAAAAGGCCTAGTACTCCATCCAGAGGTATTTTCACCTCCAATGGTTCCAGGGGAAGCACCACTAAGCATAAAGTCTTTGAAATTAACCCTTGGAAAGATAAGCATGGGAGCCAATAGCATTTACTGCTGCAATAGGAGTAATCAACTGACCACGTTGAGCTGAAGTTACACTTCCAACCTGTTTTTCCTCTTTAGGGGCTAGAATTTTAGTGGGTTTTTTAATCATCGTTAATGCAGTTTCATCTGGCGATATTGGCCTAAACCGGTCAAGGACATATTCTAAATTATTGAAAAATGTATTAACGTGGTTTTCATTGAAACTTAGTAGCTTCGGGTTTCCTCACTGAAAGGATATTGTTGTGATGTTTCATAAACCAGCGCATCCATTCTTCTCCCGCAATCTCATTTTTGGCCCAGTTAAAAGGAACTCTTTTATTATTTACCTTTGCGAACTTGTAGGCTAGCTCACGAACACATTTTTTACTCAAGCCATATTGCATTCTAGCAATATTTTTTAAATAATTTACCAAACTGGTACCTTCTTTACGTGAAGTTTTATGGAATAGATATTTGTCTGCCAGACTCTTTAAATTCTTTTAAATGTCTGGATAAACTTGCAAGTGAAATTTTAAATACTCGCATGCTTCCCTTAATGAAATACCATTGTCGGACATAACAGCTTCAACAGCTCGTTCAAGTGAAGCAACATCAACTGCCGTTCCTTTTTCCAAGTTTACTTCTAGGCGTTATAATTCTGTAAAAAATATACCCACTTCCAATTTCCTGTATTGAAAAAGAAAAATCATGTTCATATTTTAACACCTTTTGTACCTTGGAACACGTTGCATGGTTCACGAAATCGCTTTGTTTCGAGGTACAATATGATTCATTTTAGTAAACAAGTGGTATTTTATCCACAGGGTTGAAAGACTAACAAAAGCGTAATACGTAAAAATACTTACCAGAATACCCTCTTAAAGTGCGTACTCAAAGCTTTTCGCCTCAGTCTTATTAGTAGAAATTATAAACTATAATCTAAACCTTAAAGAATTTACTTTTTACACCGGCAAAATTTCGTTGCGTACTATCGAAAACTTAGGTTAGAGCAAATGGCGAGTTCCTCTGAAAAATAAGCGTTTGGTACAGTGTTGCCAAAATGTAATTAATTATTCAGGATTATTAACGATATTTCAGATATTATTAATTTCGTTCCAAGGTACACTATGCACAAGGTACAACAGTCTCTCCTACCAAAACCAAAAATGAATTTTCTGTTAATTTATAAATACATTTTACAAGATTTTATTTACCTAATTAAGGTTGGTTTATTCTGAGGTTCGATGAAACTAAAAAGTATGTAAATCATATATCGTAATTAATATTATAAAACTTACTACTTACGTTTTCTCGTCAGATATACCGTTTAAAATTTATTTAGCAAAATATCGGAATTTTTGGAGTTTTGTTAATCAAAATTGGCTATGCACGAATGATCATTTTGTAAAATAACTTCTAAACCGTAGAAAGACTAAAAAGTTGGGGAGCAGAATAGAGAATTTGAATTTTAAATTCTTTGTTGAAAATAAAGGGCAGTTTGCTATAAACGTTGAGTCAAAGGTCTACAATTAGGAAGATATTGCGGTACAAAGATGGCGGAAAAATAATATTTTTATTTTTATCGTAAAAACGAAAAGCGATAGAATAATGAAATTTCTTGGGAGTACACTTTTTTAAAATGAGTGGAAGGGATTGAAATAGTCTACCCCTATTATTCTTATTAACTAAATTTAAAGAAAAACTTACGCAACGATTTGGAAAAAATAGCAAATTTAGATAGCCTGGTTTATTTAAAAAAAAATTTTACCTTTTGTATTTTTTTCATAAAACTTACCAATTTGAAATTAAAAAATAAAATGTAAATCATTACGTGTCGGGACGGCGAAATTTTTTAGAAAAAAATCTAGTTGGCCGCTGTCACTTTTTAGTGCGTTTTTAATATTGCTTTATTTGACATTGCTCAGTTAGTTTAAATACAATATTTTACGATTGATTTAATCAAAAATGTGTTATCTGGGGTGCGATTTTTCCCTTATCATTTCGTTAGTTAACGAATCGCTAAATCACGTGATTTAGCGAAACAACTGACAAAGGTTGGAAGTAGCATCCATTTCTTAAATGGAAAATTGCATGTATTTTTTGACGTCAAGTAGGCCAGTTATTCAATACGATTTGACAATTACTGTTAACCTTAAAATTATTTTGATACGTTGAGCAAAAACACGAAAAGTTTGTTTGGTCTAATTAAGTATACTTTATTCTTTTGGAAATAATTAAAAGGTGATGGACAATTAAAAATCTGAAGCTTCTAAGATCTATCTGAAACTCCTTAATACTTGTGTTTCTTACACTTCTAAAAGGGAAGATACAGCAGCATTGCTGACCTCAATTGGTGATAGAATAATTATTGTACCTAATACCTACTAATTTTCTAATAAAACAGAAGTTAAGAAATAAGTGGTGATTTCAAGAGACCTAAATTTGACTTTAATTAATCGATACAAGTGAGTGCAGTGAAAAAAGGTGAATATTTTAGTGGATAATATATTGTGCTTTTCCAGAACAGATTTTAATGTTTTTATACCTTATTATAAAGGCGTAATATAATATTTTTGCACTTGTAGGAGGTATTTTCAGATATTTTAGAGACATTAGAGAATATGATATTCTTAAAAAAACTGACAGGTATTTCGAGGTAGGAAATAACTATTTTAAGATATATAACACCCCTTTAATAAATAGGACACTAAGCCAACCCTTGTTAAATCAACATTAAGTTAAAATCTAATAAATTTAACAGACAATTGTTGAATACCTTAGTACTTAAGCCATATTTTGAGATTGAGTTTAAGTTTTTTTTCTGTATTGTCTACAAATTCAATGTACTGTAGTGATAAGTGCATAAATATCTTTATTCGAGTGGACTGGTTTTAGATGTACTAGTCAAACTGTTGTTATATTTATTCTGAATTAAATATTTTTTCATAATGAAACTTCCTACTTTAAATTCTAATAGATTTGTTTTCTATATTTATCTATTGAATTGTTAATAAAAATATGTTTTTATAATAACTTTCCAATATGTATTGTTTGTATAAGATGATTTTTAATAAAATGGTAATATGGTCTAAATAAAATAACACTTATTCTGTGTTAAAATTGTTAAAATGCCTAAGAGGATTTATTAAATCATTAGAAAAGTATCATTATAAAAATAAACAAATAAAAGTTAATACTTTTACCGTTTAGTTATAAAGTTTAAAATAAATACAAGCCCTTATTGAAGAAGGCTAACCAACAGCATTTAGACCAGTTTACAAGAGTAAAATCCATATGTATATATGCATTTTCAACAATATCAACACACTGAGTAGAGCTTAATATAAGATTTTTATTACAAAAACATAAGTATTTAGAGAGAATTTACGTATGGTTAACAGAGCTTTAATTCCTTCTACTTCCCGTAAAAGTTAAGTACCTATTATAATCGTGAAAAATTAACCCTTTGACATTTTTGCAGAAATTTGCATTTTAGGGTGCTTGAGCCCCATGTTTTCCCACTTCGGTCAGTCTATCTGTACGCAGCATAGCTTAAAAACTACTTATCAAGTTGAATTTAAGTTTTCAAAGGAATGGCAACATTTTGGTAAAAATCGAATATGACGAAACAAAATGGCGACCTAATGAAATCAAATTTCATAAAATCCAAGTTTGAAACAGAGACAGACGGTCTAATAAATTATTTGAATATGCAGTAAATTGAAGTGACAATATGTACGAGGGAAACTGATTGCCATTTAAAGTAATCCCTCTCTAATATTTTTATTCCCTTTACTAAAAAATATTACATACAGTGAATTTTTTTACATGGAATGCTCTGTATAAAGTTTAATATTTGCAGAGTTCAAAGAATAATGGCAAAAAGGTCTGTTGTTACTTAAATTTACTTACATATTAATGAATTCGAATGATTCGTTTGAAGTTAGTTGAAAGTAAAAAATATGCAAAACAGTTTTTTATAAGTATAATGTTTTTGTTTATATTTTGACATCTAGATACATAAATAAAAACACAATCATTGTAGGATTATTGTAGTAATAAATATTACTGAATGGAAGAAATTACATAACCTATATTTTTTTTAGCTGGCCCCATTTAATGCAATCTGAAGTTAGCAATTATATCAGGTTTGGTACCTTTCTCTTTAAAGATTACCCAAAAAATTGATAAAAACTATTTCATAAGAGGCAAGGTATTCATCCTCTCTCTCTGAACTGATATATTTATAATCGGTATGAAAAGACCAATTTAATTAGATAATAATATACAAGGTGTCACATTTAAAAAATCCATGTTATGTAGTTTTTTCTACTTTTCAATAATTTTTAAAAATATTTGATATTCTTAGACCATAATACAGGAATAATCCTACAAATTTTGAAATTAAAGTTTTTTTCAAATTTTCTGTAATTAAAGATGTAACTAGGTGTCAAAATATAAATGAAAGCCCTGTACAACAGTCACACTTAAATATTTAAAGGCACAACCTTTATTCATAACTGAGGCAAGAAACAATAGTTTAAAGGATACAAAAGTTGAGAAAAAATACATGTTTAAAAAAATTTATAATTTTGTTGAAAACACCCTGTATATAAAAACCTAAGAAATTAAAAAAAAACAAGGAAAACTTTTACAAAACACTCTGTAAAATAACTTATTGAAGACCTCTGCATTTACATCCTCTAGGCTATAAACTCCATACTTAGTGCTAGACCATAGGGGCGTACTTAGATTCCTGTTAATGAATGGGGGGGAGAGACAAAAGGAATTTGTATTGATAACAACAACCAACCAACATTAGCGCTCGGAGGGAGGGGGAGGGCGGGCGCCCATGCAATATCCCAAAAAAAAGACATCGCCTCTATCTCTATCGCTAAACAGTGTTGAAAACCGTAACTAAATATGTTAATTTTTATTGAACAAAAACTGAGACCTGAATGTTGTCCAAAAACTTCCATGTTTAAGTTCGTCATTTATAGGTCACAACGTCACAATCTAGTGGTATTCTAAAAATTATACTGAACAAAGCCTTTAAGAATGGGTGAATTGCGAGGTGGCTACTAGGACCACACATAAATCTTATAAAACTAGCTTGTGGGAAATTCCCTAAATTTTATATATGTTGTAGTTGACTTGACTTTCTGCAGAAAAAATCGAGAAAAAAATATTTCTTGTTACAAAATACAGTTTTCACTTTGAATAATCTTAATTTTCATAGACTTTAGTCAGTTATACTTTATTTGATATGATCAAAAAAAGGCAACATACCGATGTTTCAAGTAAATTGAAGTTTAAAAATTAAAATTTTTAAAAATTCCTATCCAAAGCATAGTGACCTGCACTCACTGAATACTAGAAATGCAGATAAATTTCATATATCTCCTTATAAGTCTCAGATTATGTACAGATCGCCTAACATCATAGGTTTGAAAATGTTTAATGTGTTGCCAAATGAAATAAGGTGTTTGACTAATGTTCATTAGTTTCAATTACAAATTCCTTTCTTAGTTCTATGTATGGTCTTTTTTAAAGTATTAAACTTCAGTTTACCGAATTACATATAAACCAGATGTTTTATTCTTTAATAAAACAAAATAGTCCATAATAAAAAAACAGCAGCTGCACCTTATCCACATTTTTGGGGCATCCTGTATAAATAAAAATATCCTTATAAAATGTACTTTTAGCAACCTAGTGTCTTCCAGTACCTAACAAGGTATCTCAGGATTATATTATAATGGATTTGAATTAACCTCTTCTGGTCAAATATGGTAAACACAGTAAACTCAACTTACAAAAAATAAGGTTTCTTCATGATATAGGTATAATGTACGTGATGTATCATTTTTTCTCTAAAATTAAGTTTGGTTCACTTTTGTTCCTTTTTGTATATCAATGTAGTTTTTTTTTTTTTAAATTTTTAATACATTTACCTTATATTTTATACAGATTTTATGTACAAGATGTCTGGTTATATTTTAAACGGTACCCTAGAGACTTTATTATGAGTTATCAAAAAACTTTAAATATAAAAGTGTTTAGGTTTGGAGAATTTACAAGAAAATCAAACAAAAGGTAATTGGAAATTTAGCAAATGGGCAAGCAAATGGGCATCGACTTGATTATTTTAAAAGGCACACCCTGTATAATATATACACCTCAAATGGTCTCTTATTGCTGATTATTAATAACAGACTAGGTTTAAGATCTTTATTTCTAAAAATAATCAAGAAATTTAAGCAAACCTCTATCATAAGAAGCAATGTCTTCCCAATGACTCCACTATATTGGAGCTTTCTCCATCTCTCTCTTACACATTGCTTCTTAGGCAGGATTTTTCTAAAAATTTTCTGTTATCTTTAGAGATAAAGTTTAAACCTAGTATATTTATAATCGGCAAGAATATTAATGAATGATGATTCCATTCAAACCCAAAAACATTTGTATTTAACGTTTCTTGATAATTCATAGAATAAGGCCTCTAGGGTACCGTTTAAAATATAACCAGGCACCCTGTACAATTTTACATAAGAATAAACACATAAATTCTTATAATATAATAATAATATTATAAATTCCATTAAAAATAATGAACTTATTAAGTCATATAATTCATAAATTTGAACAAAAGACTAATTTAAAAATACACATTAAAAATTGTAATTAGCAAAACCCAAAGCAAAACACACACTTCAAACATATTTGTGTCACACTGTAAGAAATTAGACAAACATATAAAACATAAGGTGTCTAGCACATAGCTTAATGGGTGACATAATAAAGAAAATAAGTGCACCATTCATCTGAGTTGGTATGCATTATCTTGCTGCTGTTTTCCGACAGAATATCAGTGCAAAAACAATTAGTCAAATCAAACAAGGTTTCAGGTGTTAAATTCTGTTTGATACTGCGAACTGATAATTTGTTATAATAACGAACTCATAGGTATGTTTTGCAGTAGACCTTGCTAAACATAAGCTTATGAATTATACTAGCCTAACCTGTTTAAGTCTAATATTATATTAAGATTCTTTATAAAAAAAACAAAATAATCAGAATTAATACTTACACAGGTATATATCTACTACAATCAAAATGGTCGAGTTTAAATTTCAATCAACAAAACAGCTTATCGAGGAATTTGTAATTATGCTTCAGTTATTGTTCTTCGTATACTGACTAAGTATGTAAAAGGTAAATGAAAATACTATATCAAATACTAGACATCATTTCTTGTATCATTCCCTTCTTTTTAGTGTCATATTCTGCAAAAGCTGTAAAAATATTACTATAATCCATAAATGTGCCATACACCACATACTTTGTAACATAACTAATTATTTCCCTTCTCTAATAAATATAACATATAATTCCAACTATAGTTCTTTTAAAGAAAAACAAAGATTATTTCATTTCGCCCTCAACAGTGAAAATATATAATGCCAAAGAAAATAATAGTTTACGCTATAAAGCATAGCTATTATTTTTTTTTTTTTTGATAATACTGATAATAATAAAATAATAATTACAAGTTATACATAGCCCTCGACATAGACAATGAAACATAATTTAAGCAATTACATTCTATTTGCTTAAAAATATACAAATTCATGCCTACCTGCAACAGTTTCAGGTATCACCATTGTGATAATCTAGATTCAACTGCCCTTATTGCTTCTTTAGTCTTTCCATCAATAAATAATATTATTCTTAAATTGGTTCCTAGTTACCGGAATTTATGTCCAATTTTGCAATACTATATTACAATAATTATACTTATTAAGCCACTGTTATGTTTCCGTAAGTGATCCATCAGCTGTTCGAATTCCTTGTTTACTGTGTATTTGTGAACTAAAAAAGTTAGGTTAGGTTACGAGAGATCAAAATTAAATAAAATACTGCCGTATTCTTAAAATAGGGAGGGCCATTCCCCAGTAACAACGGGCATTTACAACCTAGAGTAAGATTTTTATTCTTACTGTAAGTTTAAAACGCTTTGTTCTCCCGAGGAACGCATTTCGCCTATATTATTATATTATTTTTCTATGGAACGCGCGCCCCGTTTCAAGGGCGGATAGATGTATGATGTTTATGTGGTTGCATAACAGCCGCGGTGCTGGCTTAGAATAGATGGAATAGATATTAACATAGGTCCCCCTTTTCTTTTAAAAATAAAATACGTAATATAGAATTTTGCACCATATAGCAATTAATTGATATATAAAGAGAATATTCACAACTTTGTTAAATATTTCTTCAAAAGAAGTACATTGTGAGAATAGCGTTTTATGTTTTTTCCGTGCTTCTAACAAAAAGATCAAATCAGGAAAGAATTCACTGAACTAAAACTAATGATTCATTAATAACTCAAAATATACAGGTATCGTAATAATATGACATATATATAATATTTTTTAAACAGATTAGCTTACCTTGTTTAATTTGAAGGAATTTTTACGAGTTTCGTATCTTGGCTACCTATTTGAAGGTTCCATGTTTTCATGATTTTCTTGAATATTTTGGCATCTGTTGATTACTTACGGTATGATGTATATGCTAATATATCATGGCTTAGCTTTCAAGTAATCAAAACTATTTTTTATCTCACGAAATTGAACTCCAAGGCACATTAAATTTAGATATTATCAAAAACTCAAGAACTGACAGATTCGGAAAATGGCGGCCTTAGTACTAGGTTGGTTTTTAACGAACCAGGATCGGAAAATCCGATTGGCATGCCAAACAGCTCTGCGAACGGAAAAAATTTTCGTTAACTAACGAAATGATAAGTGCAAAATCGCACCCCACTGTTTAATTTTGCAGTAATAAGAGCTTGGGTCTTGTTAAGTGTAAGTATTTCGGATTTTACGATTTTTTCAAATTTTAAACGAAAGCCTATGTCTCCTAGTACAAATTAAAAAAATAAAATTTGCGGATGAAACACTTTTGACCCAGAAAATAAAATAAAAATTGACCAAATTTCTTACAGTTTTCAAAACATTGCAGTGCAAAAACTTCTTAATATGGTATTACAAATAAAAGGAACGTCACAGTGTCGCCTTGCCACAAATTGCCTTACAGTTCTTGATTTATGATAAATATCTTAAACTTCATTCTAAGTTTCCAGTGATTGAGCTGTACCGTTTTTATGTTATGGCTTTAATTATGATGCCTTCGGCGCCTAGACGGGTGCGAATCTGGTACCGACTTACGGACTGTATCAACGGCTGCCAGCTTAGCTGGCAGCTTTTGTACTATAAGTTTTTTTATGTTATGGCTTTAATGATGATGTCTTCGGCGCCTAACCTGGTGTTAACCTTTTACTGTTTCACCTTGTGCGCCTAATGACACCGTTTCAACTATGCAACAAAATATTATTAGCAACCCTAATAAAGAGTCATGAATTCTTCGCTGATACAATAAAATTAAATTTGGCAACATCGCTGCTTGAATTAATCATGAAATGTCAGAATTGTCAAATGTCTGTTTAAGAATTTTTTAGTCGAATAACATTAACATATTTTGTTGATACACTTTTAACATTAGTTAGTAAAAAACTTAAGTTAAAAAAGAGTAAATTGTATAATAATATACTCTAATTATCTATTCTGCGTACAATTTTAACATAATTAAAGTAAAAGTAGACGTTTTTAACTATGTAGTGCCTTACAAAGTTACAACTATTTGTTTTTCTTTTTTTTTGCAAGAAAGTGCTTCATCCGCAAATTTGTTTTCTGAAATGTGTTTATTTCGCAGTGAGCTCTACAGTGAATCCAAAAAAAGTGAGAATATTAAAAATACCTAATCTCTACAAGAGCCAGAGTTTTAATTAAATCAATAGAACAATAATGGTTAATTTCACGAACGCATAAATGGCAGATATGCATTTTATGTACGGGAGTGCAAACGGAAATGCCTTGGAAGCTTGTCGTTTTTATACACAAGCGAATCCTAATCGTAGACCTTCTCATCACAGCACGTTTACCAGGCCTCATCAAAGGCTACATGAATTTGCAACTTTCGAAAAAAGAAGTTTCGATACTGGCCGACACTGCGAAATTCGAGCATTCAAATTAGAAGTTGCTGTCCTAAATATTATTGAAGCGCAACCTTAGACAAGTACCAGGAAAATTGCAGCGGAATTAAATACTGATGCATCCACGGAATGGAGGATATTAAAAGAACAACAGGTATATCCTTACCATATACAGAGGGTCCGAGCTCTCTTACCAAGAGATTTCGAACCGAGAATGATTTTTTCCCAATGGTTTCACTGAATGAATACAGATAATCCCTTTTTTGTTCAAAAACTCTTTTTTCAGACGAAGCTAGTTTCTCAAGAGATGCAATTCAAAACTTTCACAACGAGCATGTATGTGCTGAAGATAATCCACATTGAATAACAGAATCTAGACATCAATATCAGTTTTCCGTTAACGTTTGGATAGGAATTGTCAATGAACATTTAACTGGTCCTCATTTTCTATCTCTAAGATAACTGGTGAGTCATATTTTTCTACAAGAAGAATTGCCTCCTCTACTAGAACATCTACCTCTGAGAACTAGAAGAGACATGTATTACATGCATGATGATGCCCCAGCACACTTCAGCTTAAATGTGCGAAGGTATGTAAATCCTACCTATGAAAACCAATGGACAGGAAGAGGTGGGCCTCATCTTTGGACGTCTTGATCCCCAGATCCTTTAGATTATTATATCTTGGTATATCTGAAAGAATTAGTTTACACTACCCCACTACAGGATATCGAAGTCCTGAGAAATTGCATAATTGCATCATGTGATGTTATAAGAAATAATCCTGCGTAGAATAAATGCATGTATCATATCGCAAAGCAGGCATGATCAACACTTGCTATAAAAAAATGTACTTGCTTCTTCGTAGGAAAAAGTGTTTTTATTTAAGTTGCATGTTTAAATCATTTTTTTTAAAGAACGATTTCATTCATAGTTCATGCATTAATACATAGAGGATAGGTTAGTTTTAATTTTAAAATTAATTTTTTCCAAGTCGTTGCACGAGCTTTTCTTTAAATTTAGTTAACAAGAATAATAAGGGTAGTCTATTTCACAAATTTTAAAAAAGTGAAAAAATATGCAGGTAGTAGTAATACTCCTACAAAATTTCATTATTCTATGGCTTTTCGTTTTTAAGAAAAAAAAATATGTTCCGCCATCTTTGTACCGCTAATGTCCCTAATTGTTGACTTTTGACCCAACGTTTATAACAAACTGCTCTTTACTTTGAAAAAGGAATGTCAAATTCAAATTCCCTATTCTGCTCTCTAAGTTTTTTGTTTTTCTACGGTTTAGAAGTTATTTGGCAGAATATTCGTGCATAGCCAATTTTGCTTAACAAAACTCCAAAAATTCCGACATTTTTCTAAGTAACTTTTAAACGGCATCCGACGAGAAAAACGAAAGAGGTAATTTTTATGTCAAAATATCTAGGCTATCTAAAAAAATATGTCAATGGCCTAACATTTTTTTCTTCAAAAATATGCAATGCAAATCCCGTACGGATGCCACTGGCAGAAATAAAAAAATGTGTCTTGATGCGTAGAAAATGTGTACCAAATTTCACGAAGATATCAAGAATGGTATCCCAAATATTATAAAGAAAGATTTTTTTCTGAAAAGTGTACAACCCTGTATCTCAAAAGTTATGAGGTTTAGCACGATATGTTCATATAAGTTTTTTCTTAAAATAAACTCAAAAATGTGCTTAAATTTAACGGTTTATTAGAAAATTTAATTTTTGACATACACTGTTGCACGTGGTAAAAACAAATTTGTCATTTTTAGGAATTACATCAGATATACAGTGTGCGCAAAAATAGAAAAATGTCGTTAACTAAATTTTGGTTTAAGTCAAATTTAACCAATTTAAATTTTAGATTACTAAAACTTGGAAACGTTTCATTTTATTTTAACTTCTAAGACAAACGAATGTTAATGAATTAATGAAATTAATGAAAAATGAATAAAAAAATTCCTTTACCTCGTTATGAATCTTTTCTTTTATTAGATATAGTGAAATGTGAACCAAAACTTCGTCTTTTCAAACATTTTTATTGGGCGTCATTTTGTTCCACCACATTGGATTCTTACCAAAAGTTTACCAGTTTATTCTTATATCACATCTAATTTTTGTCCAAAATTTTAAATTAATTAAATAATCATTTTTTAAGTTGATCTTTTAAACAATTTATTTGGCTGCCATTTTGTTGCACCGTCTTATATTCGTAGCACAATTTTTTTAGTTTTTCTCTATTTCACATTTAATTCTTGCACAAAATTTGAAATCAATCTAATAAATAGTTTTTTTCAGGCTGATTTTTTAAATATTTTATTAGAGCGGCATTTTGTTTTCCTACCTTGGATTCGTACCAAAATGTTACCAGTTCATTCCTATTTAACATTTTATTTTTGTTCAAAATTTTAGGTAAATTGGGTAGTTTTTTAGTAATAACTTCTGTACGCCTTTTATTCCATCATTTTTACTAAAATGTTACCAGGTGATCCCCATAAAACCCTTAATTTTTGACCAACATTTGAATTCAATCGGGTAGGCGCGAACAGACAGACAAACCGACAGAATTGAAAACACATGTTTTTTTTTCATCTAGGGAACCTGAAACGTGAAAATCTGTAAAAACCTGCAACTTTTACGAGCGAAGTAAAAAATGTAAACAATTTCATTGTGAGTAAAATGTTAATGACCAATCAAAGGCCCCTTTTCGTCTGTAAAATTTTATTACCATGAGTTATTTATGAAAATAAGTAAAAAGAATCGGTAAATTTTCTTTAACTGGAACTTCTCTCGTTATGAATCTTTCCTTTTATTAGAAATAGTAGAGCGTAACACAGTTTAGTTTCGCACATTGCTATTTCTTCTCAGTGGCGTATACAGACATTGCTTCTGGAGGGGGGAGACTTTAAGACGATGAAAATTTTCGACAAAAAAAATCATTTTACTTTAAATACAAGTGGTTCTGGGGGATTTTAACCCCCAACCCCCACCCCTTATATACGCCACTGTTTCTTCTCAAACATTTTTATTGGGCGTTATTTTGTTTCATATTTGATTCGTACCAATATTTTATCAGTTTCTAATTACGCCACACTTAATTTTTGAGTATGATTTAAAATAAATTGAATAAGTAGGTTTTATACTGATTTTTTAAGACCGCCATTTTGTGCCTTCATGTTGAATTCGCAACAGTTAATCCCTGTATCACATTCAAATTTGCTGCAAGATTTGAAGTCAATTGGGTAAGAAAGTAAGAATTTTTATATATTTTATTTGACCGCCATTTTGTTTCGGCCTCTTAAATTCGTACCACAATTTTACCAGTTTATCGCTATATCACACTTAATGATTGCCCAAAATTCGAAATTAATCTAATAAGTAGTTTTTCAGACTGATTTTTAAATAGGTACTTTATTAGGACGCTATTTCGTTTTGCTCTCTTGGATTCTTACCAAAATATTACAGGTTGATTTCTATGTAACACTTGATTTTCGTGCCAAATATGAAGTAAACTGTATAATTTCGTTTTTAATAATATTTTGTTACCCTTACTTAATTTTTGACCAAAATTTGAAGTCAATCGAGTAAGTGGTTTTTAGCTACGCCGCGAACTGACAGCCAGACAGACAGACCAATGAAATTGAAAAAACATATTGTTTGGCATCCAGGGACGCTAAAACGTAAGAATATGTAAAACTTGGAATTTTCATGATTACAACATTTCATTTGGCCATCATTTTGTTCCGCGATCTTGAATTGGTACCACACCAATTCATTTCTGAGTCTTACACAAAATTTGAATTCAATCTACTAAATAGTTTTTCAAGGCTGATTTTTTAAATATTTTATTAAGTCGCCATTTTGTTTCCCCTCTTTGGCATTAATACCAAAATTTTACCATTTGTTTACTACGTAATACCTTTTATGCGAATTTTGAGGTAAATTTGGTAAGTAATTTTTTAGTAATAATTTGTTTAACATTTGGTTAGGCTGCCATTTTGTTTCGCTATATTGGATGTTTGCCAAAATGTTACCAGGTAATCTCCATATGACTTCATTTTTGACCAAAATTTGAATTCAAGCGGGTAAGAAGTTTCTTAGCTATACCGTGAACAGACAGACCGACAGAATTGAGAAAACATATTTTCCAGCAATCTCGGAGGATGATTTTTTTTCACAATTACAATACTTCCATGTTATAAGGAACGCAAAAAACAATTTTTAAAAACATTAATTTAAATTACATCCAATCGTAGATAAATAAGTAGATACATTTTGTTTAAAATTTGCAAAAGCTGTATTAAATGTAAATAAAAGAAATCTTTAATATCCGATAATACAGCAATAACCAATCATCGCGAAGCGGCCACCCTAACTTATAACGAAATATTCCTTTTTCTTGTTCCTTCCAAATTGGTTTTCTTTTTTATCTTTTGATTCCTTACCGAGAATTGTATCGGTATGCAGGTCCGAAGTAAAATATAAATTATAATGGAAGCAATAACTCGCTTGTATCGAAAACCGTGCAGTAGCCCCTAATATTAAATTATAACCCTTCAAAAGGTCGGATAATCCGAACAAACCAATAAAGACGTATGAGCTAAATACAGTAACTTACGTTACGGCTGCCGCAGCCTTTTTGGCCATACACTGTCTGCACCTGAGAATGCGAAGATGACGTATTGTCATTGACTTTGACTTTGTCATTGACTTTAACTGAACACGTTATTCTCTACAAAGTCGTAGCTATTTTTGATCCCTTGGGTCTCTTGAGTCCCTGTATAATAATCGCTAAGGTCCTGTTTCAAAAGTTGTGGTCGGAATCATCCTTGATGCGTATATAAATTTTTATGGAGACTTGAATACTTTAAACGAATTGAAAATTCCCAGAATGGTGATCTACAAATCTCCTGTCTACATTGCATTACGTGGGTTTGACGATGCATTAGAAATTAGTCATGGTGTCTGTGTTTACATCTATCGTATAATCAAAATAATCGAATTTCAAATCTTCTTTGTGCAAAGTCAAAAGTTTCACCTGTGAAAACGCTCACGGTTCTCCGGACTGGAATTATGTGCAACCGTAGTCCTATCTAAACTAGTGTCAAAATCCTTAGAAGCATTAAATATAAAATTGGACGGAGTTTATTGCTGGACAGACTCAACAATCGTGATGGGTTGGATTAAAGCTACTCCGAATATCCTTTAATCATTTGTGGGGAATCGCGTAGCCACTATCGTTTCCAATGGCAGCATGTTCCATCATATGAAACCCCCCCTGATATTGTTTCCCGTAGGCTTATGCCCTACTAGCTCATTCATTCCACAACTTGATTTCACGGGCCTCCTTAGTTATGCGGTCTAAGTGAGTGGCAAATTTGAAAATTTCTGTATCTGAGTTACCAGAAAAGCGAAAAACCAGCAGAAATTGTTAATCGAAACTCGAACACTATAACTTGTTGAAGAATTTAACCAATATGTCTATGTTTTAATTGAAATTTCACAGCGACAATCATTCTTTGACGATTACACTATTTTAAAAAAAGAGGTCCTGTATTACCATGCAGTAGCAAAATTTAAGTTTGAATCCTTTTATTGCAATGATATTTTACGAGTAGGTGGAATATACAAATTCCGACTTACCATATTCGAAACTGCAGGACCAACGTGCTTACTAAACCAACTGAATTTTTTTCCTCTAGAGGAACTAATTTTTTCTGAGCTAACAAAGAGTTAATAGAAATAGGTGAATTTAATTTATATCCGCAAATTATTCGAATATCTGTAATAGTGCTGCTGACATGGGTATACGATGACATTTTATCCCTACCAATTCTCCACATTTCGCTAGAATATGCAAAAGCGGGCGTCACGGGTGTCAAACATAAATTAAAAACATATTTTAAAACGTGTTGTCCCCTGCTTTTTTTCTTTGACTTCCAAGCTCTGCTTATTCAAACCGACGCTATTCTTATTTCTCGTCCCTCCTCTTACGCAAGCACATTTTTTAAATTGGAAAATCCACCACGCATCTTCATGAACTCCCGTTTTAATGTTGGTCAATTAATCCCAACTGTGGCGCTTGGAAACAGTCATGGAGTTGATATGCGGCAAGGATGGTGTATCCAAAGTTGCATCCTTGAAGACCGCTAATGGTATGGCTCTCAAGCCATCGTTGGACACGTTCCATTACCATTGTAAGTCAAGACTTCCAAAGCCGGGGGCATGTTCAAGCTTCTCCTGTACTCCGTTTATAACACTACCTTTTAAGGTGCCCACAAAAAAGAAGTTCGAGGTGAAGGTATTAGTGTCATTTAAAAAAAAAGAAACTCAGAGTCGTCAAATTTAATTTAATAATACAATACGTTTTGTAAATTATGAATATATCCTTGGCGGAACCAGCGAATTATTTGTCCACGGACACAATATAGACACAAACCAACAAAAACCATATTGTCATAAAAAAATTTTCATATTGCCTTCATAATTTTACTGTTTAATGAATTTTGACAAAAATGATGAACGAGTTATGAGACCACCAATATACATACTTCCCACGAGAAACATAAACGTTAACGTTTTTCTAAGAAGACTGCATCCGTCTGCACAGAAGATCCCATGAGAAACATATGCATCAGCATTTTTGGAATAAGTTTTAAATATAGGTTAAATATCATTTTGAAATCAGTATTATTCATATTGTTGTAATAAGCGCTCAATAAAATAGTTCTTAAAATGTTTGTTTTTTTTTAAGTTACCAAACTTTCCCCAAAAATTAAATAACGGTACTTTCAGTAAGTAGTTACTAAAACGGCTAAAAACTACAATTTAATTTGAAAATTGTCGCATCTGTAGGTTTTACGAAAACCAGCAAAATAGGTAGTTTTTTATATATAGGATTTTTACTTCCTTCAAATAATATATATATATATATATATATATATATATATATATATATATATATATATATATATATATATATATATATATATATATATATATATATATATATATATATATATATATATATATATATATATATATATATATATATATATATATATATATATATATATATATATATATATATATATATATATATATATATATATATATGTATATTTATTACTGAAATTTGATTTTTAAGAAGATTTTCGATTTGATATTCATCATGTGTTATTTTTTCTATACAGTCATTAAAATATTCGTCATCGGAGGCATCTAAGTTTCCTGTAATTGCTTTCCAAAATGTTCCTATACCGTTAAAAATTCCACGTTTTTCTCTAAGAATATATTTTTTAGATTCTGCCATTATCTTTGTATATTTTTGATTTACAGCTCCTGATATTTGTCTAAGGAGACTAATGTGTTAATACTTCAGATTTAAATGCTTTCATTCATGGTACTTCTTCGTTGATATTATTAATAAGGTTTTTATGATTATTTACAATTGTATCCTTAATTGGTTCTAAGTCTTTATATACAAGTAATGTCCATTTGTCATTAGAGATTCTTATTTTTGCTTCTTCATGAAAGAAGACTCCTATCGTGTTGTTAATTGGACTTATGGAGTATTGGGACTGGACGACTGATGACAGTCCGAGGATGGTCCTGGAAGAGAAATTTGCTCGTAGTATGGTTTTAATCTATCAAAATTTATTTTAGATTTTTGTTTAGTATTAGGATTTAATAAGAGGGCTGAGTTTTGATAAATTTCGAGAATTTCGAAAGGGCCATTAAATTTGTTTTGAGCTTTATCTTTAATTTGGGATTCGCGTACATATACTTTTTCACCTATTTTATATTCATGAGGATGTTTGGGAACATATTGATCAAAACGTTCTTTTGCTTTTTCTTTTTGTTGTTTCGTTTTATTACGAGCAGATTTATAAAGAAATTGCATACGATTGTTTAAATCACGTATGTATTTTGATATAAGGGTTTTCTCATTAGGATTTCAAGGGGTCTAAAAGAAGTATGTCCGAAAATTAGTTCAAAGGGCGTAAAACCGTGGGTTTTATTTTTCGTGTTGTTGTAACAAATAACAGCATACGGAAGTACGTTGAATGGATGTTCATGTGGGTTTTGATTGGAATTTTGCGCATTGATTAAAATGATTAATTTTAATTCTTGCTAATGCGTCTGCGTTTTTATTGATCTTACCGGGTTTGTAAATTATTTCATACTCATATTCTTCGAGCTTAAGTCTCCAGCGTGCGAGTCTACTACCTGGGTCTTTGATTGAAAAAAGCCAAGTAAGAGGGCGGTGGTCTGTGGTTAGTTTAAATTTTCTGCCAAAAAGATACGGGCGAAAATGTTTTACTGCACATACGATTGCAAGGAGTTCACGTTCAATAGTTGAATAATTTGTTTCGGCTTTACATAGGGTTTTAGATGCATAGCCAATTGGTAAATCTTTTCCTACAGGTCCTTGTGATAACACAGCGCCTATTGCAAAAGCACTAGCATCTGTGGTCAAAAGAAATGGTTCGTCAAAATTTGGGTATATAAGAATCGGGTCAGAAATTAGAAATTTTTTCAGTTCGTCAAAAGATTCTTTGCAATCAGAATCAAAGTCAAATTTTATTTCTTTTTTGAGTAAACGAGTAAGTGGTTTAGAAATTTTCGCAAAATTAGGAATGAATCGTCGATAATAACCTGCTAAGCCAAGGAAAGATTTTATATCCTTAGGATTTTTTGGTTGGGGAAAATTTTAAATACATTCAATTTTTGCTGGATTTGTTTTAACACCGTCTTTAGTTATTACGTGTCCAAGATATGCTACTTCTTTGCGTAAAAATTCGCATTTGTCTGGTTGTATTTTAAGATTAGCTTTTCTTAGTCGTTTGAAAACTTCGCGTAATCGATGGATATGTTCGTCAATTGTAGCGGATTAAACTATAATATCGTCCATATAGACAAGACATCGTTTATTTAAGATTCCTAAAAGAATATTGTCCATTACACGTTGTAATGTAGATGGGGCATTCTTTAGTCCGAAGGGCATTCGTATAAATTCATAATGACCGTTTTCTACTGAGAACGCTGTTTTTGAAATGTCTTTAGGATCTATCTCTATCTGATGGAAACCAGAAGCCAGATCAAGAGTAGTGAAATATTGACACTGTCCAAGTTGGTCAAGTAAATCTGAGATATTAGGAAGTCAATATTTAACATTAACAGTGGATTCGTTCAATTTTCTATAATCTATTACGATCCTCTATTTTTGTTTATTACTAGAATCGATTTTTTTCGGTACAACCCAAACGGGAGATGACCAGGGAGAAATTGATGGTCTAATTATACCTTGTTGTAACATGTTGTTTACTTGCGTTTTAACCTCTTCTTTATGTATTTGGGGATATAAGATTTAGTAAAAATGGGCTTTGTATTATTCGTGTCTATCTTATGTTTGATTTCACTTGTGAAGGAAAGATTGTCACCTTCTAGATAGAAAATATCTTTGAAATTGACACAAAGACTTGTGATTAATTCTTTTTCTTCTTCGTTTAAATAGTCAAGTCTAAGCTGGGATCTAATAGTCGGAATTCTATGTGAAGTTTGAAATTCGGGAGATTCGGGAAAATTGATATTAAGAAGTGTGTGTATCGAAAATGGTTCTATTTCGATATTTGAAAAATCAATTGTTTTTGGGATTGCATTCGCATTGATAATTGTTGTCAAAAATTTGCCTTTTTGATTGACATGGACAAGGGCATTTGGGATATGTACTTTTTCTATTTCTTTTCGGGATAAAATAGCATCGGTATTGATTAGATGACATTTTAATTTAAAAACTTGTTCTGTTCTACTTTGTATAGTTATTTTATTTTTATTTGCCTCGTATGTTTCGAGTTCTGTTGAAGAGTAATTGTCCTCAACTTTATACAGTGGTAGTGTTTTAAAATTGGTAATAAGCTGTTTATTCTTTAAATAGATTGTACATTCGTAGTAGGAAGTCAAGACCTAGAATTCCGTCAAAATCAATGTCTAAGTTGTAAATATAGACTTTGTGAGGGTTACCGTTGTTAAAATTTATCAAAGTTGATTCAGTTATTAAAAGTTTTTGTTCGGTAATGCCTTGAATTGTTGCATTTTCGGGGAAACGATTTGGAAGAACTTTCTGTATTTTCTTTGAAAATTGAAATACCTGCACCAGAATCTATGAGTAGTTTGGAAGTATTTGTTGTGTCTTTAATATAGTAAAGATTTTTGGGATTTATGGCAAGGAAGAGATTTAAAGAAATTGTTGTTCGGGGAAATTGAGTGAGGGATTCATATCGTCTAGTGTGAGAGTTTCGATTTGGGCTTGTATTTGATTTTTTTCTATAGGGGCTTGATTGGGTGGATGGTTTTGATTTGGGGATAAAAGAAAATTTCGATTTTCCTCGATTGGAAAATTTTGGTAGTCTTCGATTGGTTCGTTAAAGTTTAAATTGGGATCTGGATTCTCATAAGAATTGTCGTATTCGTTTTTGAATAATTACTGAGGGTCGAGAATAATTAAAATTCGGTTGACGTTGGAAATTATTTTGATTTGATCGGTTATTTGTAATATTTGGGGTTTGTGTATTTGGGCTTCTTTGTTGTTGCATGTTTGGTCTGTGTGACTGAAAAGAATTTGTTTGCGGGGCAAACTGGGGTCGCTGAAAATTAGAGTTTTGGGAAAAATTGGGACGTGGTTGTCCGTTATTGGCATGGCATTGATTTGCTGAATGACCAATACGTCGACATTTAAAACATTTTTGCGTTTGAAAGTGTGGTTTTCTCAAAGGTTGATTGAATGGCTTTGGTGGGTTCGGTTTTGAAACTATTTGAGATTCGAAATAGGACAATTGAAGTTCACGTCGAATACGTATTTGGGCTTCAAGAAGATCTCTTGGGTTACTGGCACGAATTATATGTCCAATACGGGGTTCGAGACCAGTTAAGAGGGTACTCAGGGACATGGATTCGATCAGGGTTATTTGAGCTTGTTTCTGTTGTGGGGTGAGATTAGACTTTTGTATATTAGCGTGCATTTTTGCATTTAGCACTTGAAGTCGGTTGAGGAAGGTTAAAGGACTCTCATTTGGTAATTGTTTGATACGTTGTAAGTCTTGTATTAAAGAAGACAAGTCTCGCGTATCTCCGAAGTGAGAATTTAAAAGTTGTTTTATTTCTAAGTAAGAAATAGGATTGCGAGAGCTTATTAGCTGCGCTGCTCTTGCACGTAATTTATTTTTTATGTGGATTACTAATAAATCTTTTTGATCGCGTGTAGTACAATCACAAGCATTGAGAAATGTTTGGAGAAAAATTTGACCACCATCGTATTCAGGAATTATCGAAAATATTTCAGATAATTTATACGGTTCAATTTCGGGTGTCTCAGGGACATTTTGTCTTTCGTTATCAGTCATGGTTGCTCAATATATCACAATATCAAAATGAAATAAAATAGGCACACAATATTATATAAAAAGGATACGAACCTAAAATTAAGAATTTAGGTTGATTGGCAGTACATAAAGTAATACACAAATCACTAAATTAAAGCAATACTAAAATCTACAAAATTCAAGTTGTTTTTTTTTTCTTGAAATTTGATTAACTGTATAATCAAAATTTAAAATTAAAATATTCTTTTGGATTTTTGAAATTGGTTTTTGAATTCAGTTTTTCGTTAACTAATTATCAAAATTGAAAAATCGAACAGTCTCCTTAAATTTGAATAAAAATTTCAATATTTTTGGAAAATTGAAAAAAAAAGAAAATTAATAAACGAGTTGATTCAGACTTACGTTACTAGTAGAAACATCAGAAATCGTCGTGTTCTCTGCAGCAGATTCTACCAGGGGTTTCACTAGGTGTTCCTAATCCGTGGATTGACTGCGAGTTGGTGACGTCGGGTCGTGATTTTCTCTGTTTTTCAGTACTTCTTGTATTTTTTTTGTTTTTCACAGGTTCAATGGATTCTTGTTTTTCACAGGTTCTTCTGAACGATGGATTGGGATCCTCCGTCGACAGTTAGAGTGCACAAAGGCTTCGTGTTCTGTCAGACGTTTTTAGATCCTACCGACTGCGCCAGTTTGTTAAATATATATATATATATATATATATATATATATATATATATATATATATATATATATATATATATATATATATATATATATATATATATATATATATATATATATATATATATATATATATATATATATATATATATATATATATATATATATATATATATATATATATATATATATATATATATATATAAATGTAAATATTCTGTACAGGGTCCTGCCTCCGGCTGATTACTAAGAGCATTTGTTTAACTTGCATTTTATTTATATTCTGTTATTCTTCTAGCTTAAGCGTGTCTCTAATAACATTATACCTTTATAACCTATATACAGTCTAATTCATCATTCACACAAACCCAATTCTAAAAGGATATTGTACATATTTTTAAATCCAAGTCTATATGTTTAATCTATAGCACAAAGTAACTTTTTATTTTGAGTAAGCTGTACCAAGGCACTACAAAGAACAACTTTGTAATGAAACACTATTAAAAATTACTGAATATTATTTAATTGTGTTTATTAAAATATTAATATCAAAGTAACCTCTCCCTCGGTATTGGCCAATTACACGGCCTAGGTATTTCCCATCTTTTTGTAAACACTGGGAGTTCTTGGGACTGAGTTTTAAGCCAGCCATTGTCAGCTTCTGAACAACAACTTCAATATTCTTCAAGTGACCTACCAATGTTTTTCCAAGAATAGTGATGCCATCTATATATACTAGACATGTTTCTCATGTCATTCTATGTAATGTCAGTTCTATTAAATGTTCAAAAGTCGCATATATATATATATATATATATATATATATATATATATATATATATATATATATATATATATATATATATATATATATATATATATATATATATATATATATATATATATATATATATATATATATATATATATATATATGTATATATATGTATATATATGTACAGGTTGTGTTATATTATATATTAATATATGTTTTTAATAAATACGATTCATATTATGTCTAGACGTTCTCGCAATTCTGAATTTTCAAAGCTTACTTAATGAGGTTTTTAAAAATTTAATGACTATGAACTTTAATAACTCACGAAAATTATTTTTAAATAAAAATTTAGGAACATATATTGTCAAACCACCGTATAATTTTTAACTACGTATAATTAAAATTTTGAAGCTTTTGACATAAAACAAATTTAACTAGGGTTTATCTTTTGCCCCAAATCGTAAAATTGAGGAAAAATAGAAAAAAGGATGTTAGGATGTTGCATCAAAGTCATATTATGGATAAAAAGAAACAATATTTTTGATGTTCTGTTATATATCACTAGATACTCGATGCAGGATTTGTCACGGTAAGAGATGTTTGTACAATTTATCATAATTAAAAGGCATGTACAGGATGTGTAGAAAAAGATCCTCTAAATCCTTATCCTCGGAACTAAAAAAGATAGGGAAAAATTCAATATGAAAGGTTCTTGCTTTCACTTATATTTTTTATTTTTATTACTTGAATATATACCTACAGAGTGCTTAGTTTCTTTGCATCAACTATCAACTTTCTTATTTTAAATAGCACATATATAGATATACATTTAAGGTCCTCGTTAAATTTTTAGCTCGACTTTATTAAGAACTGCTCTATATCTATCTTATACAGTTACGGAGATATTGACATCTAAAATAAAATCTAAAAAAACGATGTCCTATATCGATATTACAGTTTTTATATTCAGGATGTTTTGAGAGATAGGACAAACAAGCATTTGTTTGAACTCCGGAATATCAGAAATCCGCTATGAAACACTCTGTTTATTATTATATTTTTGGATGCTCTATAAAAAATATATATCTTATTTATGATTCCAAATCTAAATGCATGAACAAAAATGTAAATACGAAATATAATGGCGGTATTAGATTTAATTATGTATGTAAATTGAAAATATCTTGCAATAAAGTTAAGGAAGAATTTTAAAAAATTAATAAATTTCAATATAAAAATCATTTTAATATTAACAATAAACAAATTATTTCTAACTTAAAGAGTTTAGACCAGATATAAGTTTCAAATTAAATGACCAACGTATCTGTATTCTGTACATGAGGTGTACAGAATGTCTAGTTTTCTTTCAGCGTTTGCTGCAGAACAGTTCCATTAAGAAACTCGATTTCTATTCTGATTTTATTTCCAAATTCATTAACATTATTGCTCCGAGTTTGATAAGTTTTTTAATATACCCCATACAAAGTAGTCAAAAGAAGTCAAATCGGGGCTTCTCGGTGGCCATGGAATATTTCCATTTGGTCCTATCCACTCTATAAAGCGGTTGCTCAGAAAATCCCTTACATGGGCATCTTCTTCAATATCCAACCAATGTATTTTTTAGTTCTCAATAAATTAAGATATTCTTGACCATTTAAATGTTGGTCGGGAAATATAGGACCTATTATATGACCCGGAAAATAGCGTGCCAAATAAGAGCATTTTGTCGACCTTGGTGTTAGATTGTTTCCTATTTTCCGAGTTTCTTCAAGACCAAAAATTACTATTTTTTTGTTAACTACACTTGCCATAGTAAGTATGGCTTCATGTGTCTAACAGTTTCGTGTAAAAATCGTTTTCGAACTACGATCCATCATTAAAGAACGAAATTCTAATCGCCGTTCATAATGTTCTGTCCTCAATAGCCTTCTTATAGTCAATCATAGACTTATTGGGCCAATCTCTCAAAACGTCCTTTATATCAAAACTGTAATATTGATATGACTAAGTATTTTCTGAGTCCTAATATCTGCAACAAGAAAATTAGCCTCTGTTTTTTTTAGTAATTTCATTTGTTTTTTTGACATTTTTATAAAGGCATCGTTTTTACGATTTTTTAAAGATACCTATATCTTCATAACGATAAAAGATATTTTTATAGCATTCTTAACGACGTCGAGCTAACTTAACGAGGAAATTATAAACGTATACAGATATAGGTTGTCTTATTTAAAATAAGAAAGGTGAAACTTGGTGCAAAGAAACAAAGCACCCTGTTTAGGTATATGCCAGTAATAATTAATAAAGAGTTAATTTCCCTATTTTTTTTTATCGTGTCTCGATAAAAAACAGTACCAAGATGAATTTGTATGCTGAAACTCTGATACTGTTTTTATATTAATATTTATTTATTTATTTATTTATTTAATACTTATACTTACAGAGTTATCCAAATAGTAACAAACTTATACATAATTAAACATTAATACTAAGTACTACATAAGTTGCAAATACAGATCTTTAATATCTACCTAAAAAATTAAGCTGCCACTTGTTCTAATCTATTTATAAGTCGACCCTTAAATGTACACAATTTAAAGCGGAAAAGGTCTAGATTTACAAAAAGGTCATTATAATGAATGCCATAGTTAGTACGGTGATGTTGAGTGTCAAAAAGTTGTCTACTTCGGGTTTGTCTATGAGGTATGTGCAGTTGAATATAGAAAAGTATCTCACTGCAATCCATCTGGCCGTTGACTAATTTGTGTAGAAACAATGCCATTGCAACCTTTCGTCGTCTTTCAAGACTATCCATGCCAGCCAATTGAATGGGTGTCACATATGCCACATTTTTGTATGGAAATCTTAACTCGAACAACAAGAATTTGATAAACTTATTCTGAACGCGCTCAAGACGTTGAATATGACAGTTATAGACTGGACTCCATATGACACCACAGTACTCTAAAATACTACGAACTAAACAGTTATATAAACATTTAACGGCTTTAGTATTACAGATATTTGAACATGTGCGTCTCAAAAAACCTAGCATTCTTGTGGCTTTTAAACATATGTTTTCTATGTGCTCATTGAAACTGAGGTCGCTGCTAAAAATAACACCGAAATCGTTAAAACTATGTACACTTTGCAACGGAGAACCCTTTATAGAATACTGGTATTTCACAGGATTCCTACATTTGGAAAAGCACATGACTTTACATTTTGTTACATTAATTTCAAGAGAGTTTTGTTCAAACCAATGTACCAGACTATCCAAGTCCTTTTGAATCTCCAAACAATCTAACAAAGAGTCCACACTGCAAAACAACTTGAAGTCATCCGCGTATAACAGACAACTCTCTTTATTTAAAACAGACGGAACACTATTCACAAACAAATTAAACAATATTGGACCCAAGTGTGAGCTCTGCGGAACTCCCGAAGAAACCGTTATTTCGTGCGACACTACACTTCCCAACTCGACACACTGCCTACGATCCATCAAGTAGGACTCGATCCAGTTGATGTAGGATGATTTGATTCCTAGCGCTAAGAGCTTCCCGACAAGTAACTCATGATCGACTCTGTCGAAGGCCTTTGACAGGTCCGTGTAAATGACGTCCACTTGAGAGCCATTTTCCACACTACTCCATACATAGTCTTGAAACACTGCCAGGTTGGTAGCCGTTGATCTGCCTTTAAAAAAACCATGCTGTTCTGGTGATATATGATGTTTAAAGTTATCGGAGAGCTCATCGGTTACTATTGATTCGAAGACCTTAGACATGACAAGCAGTAAGGAAACACCCCTGTAATTTTTCACATCTCTTTTGGATCCAGATTTAAAAATGGGAACTATCCAAGAGAACTTCCACACCGATGGAAAGTGGCCGTTGTTAAAGGACGCTTGATAAATCATGCTAAGAGGGCCAGCCAATGACTCGCAGCACTTCCGAAGAAGTTCGGCCGGAATCCCATCGGAGCCAAGACTCTTACCCACCTCAAGAGTCCTTAGCTTTTGTAGGACCTCTGTAGGCGTAAAAGAGTGATTTATGAGGGAGACACACTCGGACAGCTGCGCTGGTTCATCTATCCGAACTGATGAGTCCTTGTAATAAGTTTGGAAGTGATCTACAAAGGCGTCTGCTATTTCTTTAGGTGACTGCCTGATCCTTGCATTATATTCCATAGTTTTGGGAATACCGTGATCTCTCCTCAAAGAATTTACATACGACCAGAAATACTTTATGTTTGTTGGAACCATTAACTCTGTGTTGGAAACGTACATGAGGTAATCGAATTCAATCAAGTATTTAGATTCCCTTCGCAGACTAGAATATTTTATATAATCTTGTCGAAGCCTGGAACAGGATATGGTAGAACATTTTGACAGAATAGTCAACATCGGTACAATTCTCCAACCACCTCCAGTCAATGTTTAGAAAATAATTATTTAGACCATAATATTTTATAACTCTATGATAGTTATAAAATATCTCTCTATCGTCTTCCAAAGTAGAAGGGGTAGCTAAAGAAAACTTTATTTCAAATGGAATATGATGTTGTACAATATGACTCAATGGTGCATGAGCCACCTCCAATGAAAACTCGGAGAAGTCATCGCTGAAAGTTAGATCGAGATACTTGTCAAACTCGTTAGGCAAATGATTTTGTTGCTGTAACTCATTGAGAAACATTCCGGTTATAAGAATTTCTGCTTTTTCTGAAGATAAATTTAACCTTAACCATTGGCAAATTAAAGTCTCCTGTAATTATTAGTTTAGCTTTTTTGTATCTGTTTCTAATAGCTTCCGTTGTTTCTACAAAATTGGGAGGAAAGTGCACACATCCAGTAATAATGGTTGGTTGATACACCTATGCGAGTCGATACCCACACATCATCAAATAAGGAATTATCAGAGCCCTCTAATTTGGTAGATCTATAACAGGATTTGACAGCAATTAAGATACCTCCGCCTCTCGTACAATTTAAAACATCATAATTTCTATCTGATCTATATACACAGTACCTTGAATCAAATATTTCTCCACTGCAAGTATCCTCAGTAAGCCATGTTTCAGTCAGTGATATCCAGTCGTAATCAGCTGATTTTGTTGCAGCATATATCTCAGAACTTTTTGTACGCATTCCTCCTACGTTCTGATAGTACGACGTAAAAGCAAGCAACTGATGATCTACTAAGTGTAAGTTCTCGTGTTCTGTCGGTTCCAAAAAGAATGTTTTGACTGCGATTCTTGAAAAATATAACTATGTAATATAAAAGTTATACATTCTCTTTTCGTAACAAAGTCTATAGAACCGTCGTGAGTGCTAACTAGCATTGGAACAAAAGCAACACTCTTCTCATGTAACACAGATCTCATAAAATCATTTTGAGTGTGTACAATTTTGTTGACAACTGGCCTATTCATATGATAGCTGGTTCCAATCATAATTAAGTTAGTATGTGATGTGAAAGATATTAGTTGATCCAAGTCATTTTCCGTTATAGATATACCTTTTATGGCATTGTAATCAGACACAAACACTATGACGTAATCAGTCTTATCAAAGTTCTTACATAATGTTTGGCACTGCTTGATCATATCGGCGAAAAGTTGATTACAGGCGTATTGACAGTTAATATCATAATTACAATTAGAGTATTTTTTAAATAATAAGGAACACCCTCTAGCATTTGCACCACCTATAATTAATAACTGCTTTCTACGAACATGAACCCCTTGATCGTTGTTAGCTTTTGTGACCATTACACGATTAGCAGAATTTATTGCAGAATTAACATCGGGACCTCTATTATCAAGGCTAAATAATTTTTGTCTCAGTTGCTTCAGGTCATTAACATAGGTGTTATTGTCAATTTCCAAAGTTTGAATAGTAGTTTTCATACATTTAGTGGTTGCGTTGAGGTCGGCGATTTGTTTTTCTAATTTAAACTTTTCCTTCAGGTAGTCTTTGGATTGGGAAATATATTCTTGTTCTTGGATTTTCAAAGTTTGAATTTCTTTAACCAGTTCTTTATTGCGCTTGTTCAAACGTTCCAGTTTAGCGGTAAATTCACTTTCAGCGTCATAAACCGTCTGCCAAAAGTAAAACTGCTTCTTCTTAAATTATTCATTTGTCTATTCATAAGTTCCTCCTACTCGTTCATTTCTCTTTGCAAACACTCAATTTTGTTTTCCAGTATTTTTTTCTGGCTCTCATCATTGTTGTGTTTAGGAAAGCACAAAATTATATATCCTCCAATCTTTCCTACCGTTGACATGTCCCTTTCCATGCAGCTCGGATGGAAAACTGAATGACAATAGATACAACAGTAGTTTGAAAATTCTTTTTTCCGACAACATCCGAAAGACTTCATCATCGTAACTTAAACGTTATTCTTAAGACGCAGTGCGAAAACTACAACTGATTATCTGACACAGATTCTCCAGTGAACAATGCGATTGTATTGTATATATTTACTTACAGTATTATAAAAAATATTCCGGTGAACTTGACATTTGATGAGAAATGAAGAAATATTTCAATATTTTGTTGAATAAGATTTGATAGTGAGTAATATAAAACTAGTTAAACACCGTAGCACAAAGTATAAATTGTTAGCAACAGAATGACATTAAACACAACTATACTGTCTTTAAAAAACAACGTAGCAGCATTTGTTCCCAGATGACGTCATAGCAATTATTTGATACTTCTACTATCCACTGTACAATTGTTGTCGTGCACAATAACCCCCTTTGTACCGGTGCAATTAAACTACTAAATATTACTAAATCGAAGAAATGGGTACAAAGTCCAATGGAGAAATGATTATCTTTCGCCGGTAAAACAAAGACAATTAAACGATTAATCGGTCATAAATAACAGTTCACGAATAGCACTGCACAATAGAAGATACAATTAACAAGAGTGACTGAATTATTTGGACTAATTCTCTAAAAAAATCGACGAAAATCACGACACGAAATGTAAACATTCTGATAATAAACATTATCCAATTGAATATTAAAAATTTTCACGAAATTTTAATCACTTCATACAAAAAATGTACGAAGTATATTAGAAGAAATATAAAATTAATTAAAATTTATGACATATCATTATAGAAACTTTTCTACTTAGAATTTGTCAATAAATTAACCCTCAAAATATCTGTAACATCCTATATTTTTACAAAACATTTTGAAATTTAGCTATGCATTGGTTTATTTGAGGACACTGAAGAGTGAATGAGTAATGGGAGTAAAAACAGTTAGGATATTCGCCCGTTCACACACCTGTTCTTCAGATAGTTCTGATTATATCCAGAGATATATCGATCTTTCCACGATGTACTTCTTAGTAAAATTCGAGAATTCGGAATATTTTATTTGTTCAGAAAATTCGCAAAATGGAAAAAGTGTTGTGTTCAATATAAAAATGGTGTTAGATATCCTGCAGAATCTATTGAAAAAAAAAAGTAGACAGATTTAGTTTCTTATAGATTAGTATTATTTCTTACATATTTCTTTACTTTTTATGCACCTTTGACGAAAACTAATAAAAAATTCATGCACCTCTGTTTTATTTTTCCGAAAGATAAAATATTTTTTTATTTTCAACATCTCTCTTTAGAGGCGATGAGGGGTCGTGTAATATGTCATTTGAAAAGGGCCTCAAAATACCTTTACAATGACGCTTTTTCAAATTTGAGGGGTTAAAGTTTGTTCTGCTGTCGACCAAACAAAACAAAAAATGCTAAAATAAGTCAATTTAATTTTATAAGGGAATCTATATTGATGTCTCCCTTCCCTCAAATTTAATATTTTAGCCCGGGTGAATTTTACCCTTAAATGTTTTATCGCAAATATGGCATGTATGATATGTCGTTTGAAAGGGCACTAATTTACCTTTACAATAATATTAATTTCAAAAATATAGTTTAAACTCACCCTAGCCATGGGGTTGAAGTTTTTTTCTACTCTCGATGAAACAAAACAAAAAATGCTAAAACACTTCAATTTTAACTTATAGATAAATATATATTATTTATAATATAATATATTATATAAATAATATATTAGTGGTTCAAATTAAACTGGGGTACCTTTTACCCTTAAAAGCCTTAATGGGAAAGAACGTCGTGTAATACCGGTGCATAACGGAATATGTTTTTTAAGATAGAGGGTCCCATAAATATAAGTAATTAGATCAGAATTACCTGCCTCTCAGCACATTGTTTAGTAGGTCTGTGGATGATATGCACTGAATCGTTTCAAGTACTTTGTACATTATTCAACAGCTTCAGATAGCGTTGTGGACTGCAGTAGGATCTACAAGTCCGGCAGCAGTTTGTTGAATATTTTGGAACCCAGCTTCTATAAGATGGTTAGTGAAAATACCTATCACAGTAGCTCCTACCTTGTTTGAACTAAGCCTGTTTCACGGGGATGTGCTGCATAATTATGTTACGCATTCTATTTAGAATTAGACGTTCCAAGAGTAAATAATAGCAGTTTATTAATTCCATCGGTATGTAACTTTCCTGTTTGTCTACAGATTTTCTCGGCTTTAGATGAGCTAAAAAAACCTGTATATACAAAATAAATAAACAGCACAGGCGAATCTACAAAACTTTTGTTGCATTTAAAATGTTTTAAGAGGAATTTAAATCTGTACAGATTGATGTTTTTTTTTTTGAGACAAAAATATATTTTGAGACGTTAATTACCCTATTTTTTTACGATTTTACCGAGGATTTCGGTTTATGCGTTAACTTTTCGATGTCCTGACTTTTAGACTTAAACAGGTAAAGATATCAAAGAAGTAAAAAAATTGTAAATGTATGAATGCACACTCATACTGACAGAATGAGACAAAAACAGTGCTTTGTTGGCCTCGCACACTTTTTAGAAGTATCTGTTTTACATAAACTGTAGATACGTTAATTTTATTTATTTAGATGAAAGGCCATAAATATTGTTACTTCACATTTTATGTGTATTTTGATAGGTTTGATAGACTTTAGTCGCCATCTTAGATTGTTTGCGAGGCTGTTAATTCTAAAAGATTTGATTTAAAACCTGATGACCTATAATGTTTTCGACATTTCAGTTGAACCCGTTAGAATTAACAGTCTCTTAAAGAGTTAAAATAGCGATAGTTAGTTATCATAATCCCAAAAATTCTCCCCCTAACTGTTAGAAATTGAGGCCATCTAATCTCACAATCACTTTAAAATATCGATTGTATGCCTATTGTAATGTCAATTGAGCGATATATATATATATATATATATATATATATATATATATATATATATATATATATATATATATATATATATATATATATAAGAACAAGAAAGTAAACAACGTCCGTAGGTAAATTAGTAGGAAGTTTAACGGCCATTCGGACAAATAATTCTACCTTTGATAAGCTTATTCAGGTATAGGGTCCAAACATCATGGACCATTATACCATTAATTGTGCCGGTGAGATTATGGAAAACGCTTAAAGGCTTGTCGGTATAAGGGTTCATGATTTTTGGACCCTATACCCGAATAAGGTTATCAAAGGCAGAATTATTTCACCGATATATATATATATATATATATATATATATATATATATATATATATATTTTAGACTTAAACAGGTAAAGATACCAAAGAAGTAAAAAAATTGTAAATATATGAATGCACACTCATACTGACAGAATGAGACAAAAACAGTGCTTTGTTGGCCTCGCACACTTTTTAGAAGTATCTGTTTTACATAAACTGTAGATACGTTAATTTTATTTATTTAGATGAAAGGCCATAAATATTGTTACTTCACATTTTGTGTGTATTTTGATAGGTTTGATAGACTTTAGTCGCCATTTTAGATTGTTTGCGAGGCTGTTAATTCTAAAAGATTTGATTTAAAACCTGATGACCTATAATGTTTTCGACATTTCAGTTGAACCCGTTAGAATTAACAGTCTGTTAAAGAGTTAAAATCGCGATAGTTAGTTATCATAATCCCAAAAATTCTCCCCCTAACTGTTAGAAATTGAGGTTATCTAATCTCACAATCACTTTAAAATATCGATTGTATGCCTATTTTAATATCAATTAAGCGATATATATATATATATATATATATATATATATATATATATATATATATATATATAATATATAAGAAAGTAAACAACGTCCGTAGGTAAATTAGTAGGAAGTTTAACGGCCATTCGGACAAATAATTCTACCTTGGATAAGCTTATTCAGGTATAGGGTCCAAACATCATGGACCATTATACCGTTAATTGTGCCGGTGAGATTATGGAAAACGCTTAAAGGCTTGTCGGTATAATGGTCCATGATTTTTGGACCCTATACCCGAATAAGGTTATCAAAGGCAGAATTATTTCACCGAATATATATATATATATATATATATATATATATATATAAATATATATATATATATATATATATATATATATATATATATATATATATATATATATATATATATATATATATATATATATATATATATATATATATATATATATCTTATATATATATATATATATATATATATATATATATATATATATATATATATATATATATATATATATATATATATATATATATATATATATATATATATATATATTATATATATATATATATATATATATATATATATATATATATATATATATATATATATATATATAAAAATATATATTGATTTTTATATAGGCTGTTATATGAGAAAGTATATATATATATATATATATATATATATATATATATATATATATATATATATATATATATATATATATATATATATATATATATATATATATATATATATATATATATATATATATATATATATATATATATATATATATATATATATATATTATATGTACATGTATATATATATATATATATATTATATATATATATATATATATATATATATATATATATATATATATATATATATATATATATATATATATATATATATATATATATATATATAAAAATATATATTGATTTTTATATAGGCTGTTATATGGGAAAGTAAAAGTATGATAGGATAATGGTCTTAATGGCGAATCTCAAATCTATATTTTTAACCCTCCAAAATTTAAACTAAGAAATTTTGCAGCTTGCTTTTAATTCAGAATGTCTTAAACAACTAAAAGCCTCTCCGTACCTATTAGCCATGTGTAAGACATAAGCTCTAATCAAAATATTTAGTTACTGATCTTCCTAGTATAAATAAAATCCTTATTAACTGCTATTATACACCCTATGTAAAACATCTGAAACCCAAATGGTCACTGATGATGATGATAGCTTAGTATAAATATAACAACTGGCAATAGTTTCAGATATACTCAGTACAAGATTAAATTAAAGGTACTGTTGAATCCTCCGATTACCGGAAAATGCCACTACTCTGGACAGAATCTCTTTGATTTACCCGTATATTAATATATGACACGAAATCGTACATGCTAAAGTTAGCTTTAAATACAACATATAAAACAAAAAATAAGCATAAAACATAGGTACCATAGTCTCCAAACCATATATTTATCTATTATAATTTCTATTTATTATTGTCACTCCTGTTTCATTCAAGGTTAGTTGAAATGCAATGTAGTCTCACCAAACTCTCCGACCGTTGTAAACACCACTCCTACTTCCAAAGGGTGGGGATGACGCATTGCCAAACCCGATGTATCATCGAGCAAGTCTTGCATTCCTTCCGCATTTTCATTCGTAGTCACCAACGCTCTCCTTGTCGAATTGATGACACAATGAGAAACCACTATATCAACGTTCTCAGGTGCAAAATCTATGAACGGAGACGTCTTCCTCCACCACAACCACCTCTGCCGAGGTAGCGAAGCCACGATCACGTAATTCGCCCCACCACACACGAGAGATGGTTGGCAGTCTCTGTTCAAATCAGGACTTATGGAGTTTTCCTCCCATCTTCTCAATCGTCATCCGACTCGGATGTGCACTAGCAACAAGCTTCTTGGAACACCGATCTCTTCAATGAAGATTCTTGACGCCGACAGTTTCGCCCTTTTGGGGCTCATTAGTGACATGCAGCAGGTTGCGAAATCCGCGAAAAGCCAGACTCGATCGATAAATTATTTTGAAACGAGTACTTAACTGAGATTTAGGAATTCTTCTATTGCGGTAAAGAAGCTTCCAACAGGGCAAACGGTATGCGTAGCTGTTTGTAATGCGCTACTCATTTTTTTACACCAGTCTCTAGAAAAAATAAACAGGTTTCTTTGCATATTTACTTGATTCGCTTGGGATCAATAGTTCATATGTTACAGGGCCAAACATAAAACCATAGAAAAAGATATGAATACAAAGTTGCACTTTATTTCTAACGGCTCGCCTTATATAAACCGAATAGTAATTTTGACGATGTGATTTTTTAATCCCCAGGGGGAGATCTATATTATATATAAGTGGAGTCCTATAAATCATTTCCGCCTCTCGTAACTCTTCACGAAAAAAAATAGTGAAGAATGGGAAAATTGATATGACGGAGACAGTTTTTTTTTTAGTTTTTCTCTATTTCGACCGCTTTCTCGTCATTTGAGGTATAGCCATGCTATTTTGATTTTAAACCTTCCTTATGTTCCCCATCGAACCCCATTTTTACCTTGACAAAGAAGTTAGGGTTTTGGTTCCTCAAAATGCCTTCAAAGTTACTCCTTTTTTATTTTTTTAAGTGATATCCCGTACTCCGATATTATCCGTTAACGAACTTGTCCGAGATCTTTGGAACTGAAATCCGAAAGAGTGCCCATATCGGGCGCTGCCGCCTTATTATAAATCCCACCAAAATCGCTTTTTTACCAAAAAAAAGCGCCTATTTATCTTTTACGTTCAATCTATAGAAGCGTATTTCTCCGACGTACCGTCATCGAGATGAGGCACTTAGAAGGTTAAAAAACAAGTATCAAACATTTCCGGCCCAAAAAGAGAAATGCGCGGACAGCGGAAATAGCCGCGTGCAGCTATTGAAACTAAACAAAAAGTTTTGTCAAAATGTTCTCTTTTTCGATTGTTACATTAAATAGAATTTATTATTTAATAGATATTGTAGGTGCCATTTTAAAGATAATTTACACATAATTGTAGTTTTTAGCCGTTCTATTAGAAATAATGGCTTAAATGTATGCTTTTTAGTGATGTAGATGATGTATATATATATATATATATATATATATATATATATATATATATATATATATATATATATATATATAAAAAAAAATCCGAAAAATTTTAGATATGCGGTTCTTATAGGTTCTGATTGGATCAATAGAAGCCGCTATGCTGGAGCTTTTGTTTAATGAAAAATTATCAAAATTTTACTAAAGTAAAAAAAATGGTTTCCGGTCGTCACGTAATGCAAAAACTCAGGATTTTTTTCATATCAAAAAGTTTATAAAAAAACCCGAAGAGAACATTAGTTCCTTCCTTACCAAAATTTTCGGTAAATTGAAATCACTATTAGAGAATAATTTTCAGATGCCGCCTCATAAAAAATTTTTGTTTTCAGAATTTTTTATTTTTTTTTGATATCAAAACTTATAATACACAAACCTTTAATATTTAACCAAAAAAAAGGTTTTTTTTATTTACAACTTAACTCTAGTTAAATAAGGCTAGGATTCTAAAAACGTGACTATTATTATCATATTATTTTAACGTTACATAGCCCTGTGTTGAGTGAAGTCATTGCTAAAGCAACCAGTCTACGGATATATTTCGATAATATATGCGAATGTAGCCCTAGTTATAGATTTTTTAAGTTTTAGGTGAATTTATTTAGTATTTATTATTTTAATGAAGTAGACTTACCTTAATTTTTATCCATGTAACGACAAAAATCCTCGAATGTTCTGTTAAGCTTAATTCTTTTCACCCTGTAGTATTTAGATTGTTCTAGAATTTTATAGATCATTCTATCCTTTTCTAAATGCTATATTAGCGCGCCGCAAGGCAACGTTTTGATTCAGTCATGACAACAGTGACACAACTCAAAAACTACCGTTTTTTTAAGTTATTATCATCAACAGATAGCACACGATTGCCCGCATCAATCATCAAAACTTTTTTAAATTAACTAGCAGTATGCTCCGGTAGATGGCGTAAGCAACGCTTTTGATGATTGCTTCTAGAATATGCACCTTCTACAAAAGCGTCGTATTGTCAGTTACGGTGCAATGATCATAGCGCAGAAAGGTATAATCAAAAATTAAAAAGTGAATTATTTTGAGTTCACTCTTCAAAATTAATTAATATATTTTTGCAGTGTTTATTTTGAGATCATGCGCTTTTGTCGATTGAAGTTGAACGATTATATTGTAACTATTTTGAGAAGTTCCGTTGTTGAAAATTGGGGTAAGTAAATGTTTTAATTTTATTTTTACTTATGCCACTTTTACTGATTTGATTTATAAAATGAAGTTCTTAGTCACGTTAATGTTTATGTAAGTTACTATACGGACACCTTTAAAATTGATATTTTGACAAGGATTTTTTACAAGACCGCATATTTACACTTCTGGGTATTTAATTAAGGGGGTAAACGCTACTTGTAAGTCTAAAAGCATTATTAAATTAAAAAAATTACAAAATCATGTTATTTAACTTATTTATAACAACTGTTTGAAAAATAATTTGCAGACATGTGGCGACTTCGGTCGCGCACCGTGATTCAAAATGTATTTCTAGGATGACAAACATAGGTTTTTTTGTTTTATCCACAGTTCTTGTAAATGGTAGATGATGGTAAAAGATAGAAGATTCCCAGAGGAAATTTTGTTTAGTATTAATTTTTATTATTCAAAATCTTAGTAGCCTTGGACAGCTGTAAACAAGCGCATTAAGTAGCGTTTCGCTTTCATTAAAGTTTTTAAAAGTGCGAATGGTGTTTGATAAACCGAAAATATTGCTGAAGGTATTTAAAAATATTTTTCTTTGGCCGTGAAATACGTCTTTTAAAGTTTTTATGAATAACTTTCCTTAAGCAAAGATTTCACTTTACTATTGAAATGCTCAAAATTAGAAAGCTAGCATTTTTGAGTTACTCATTGTTACTGATTCTTTCTTATTTTACACAGTTTGTTCATTCTCGTTTTTATTAGAAATACAATATAAATAAATAAAATTCACGAATAGGTTTATTTTAACATGAAGCATGCCATTTTCTTCCTTCTATGGAGGTCGTAACCATGATTTTATTTTGAGGAAGGTTTAACTTCTTCTTTGTGAGAGAATCACTCGGTAGTTTTTTTACTATTACGATTTCTTTTTTACAGGGACTCCACTATGAATGCCTCAAGTCGAACAAAAACGCTTTTAGAATTGGCAGCCATGAAATTTGAAGAGACGCAAAACGATGATAAATCTCCTGGTCCGAGTCTACATTCTAATTTAATTGAAGATGAAAATGTTTGTAGTTTTGAAGCAACCTCCAGATTGGGAAACTCTAATGTTTCTAAAGCTAATTTAATTGAGGACCAAGCTTACATCTGTAAGGCATATTGTACTTCGGATCGTCCTATGGTCCTACGCATGCAGAAAGTAAAAGAAGAAAGTATACAATATCTCCAATACATAACGGCGAAAGCAATTTAGATGATTCTCATGAGGATCCACATTATAATTTGACTACAGAAGGCGACACTGATGCAGAGGAAAATCGAGAAACAATGACCGAGGATTCAAATCAAGAAGAAAATAAAAAAAGGGCAAGAAACGAAAGGCGAACACAAAGCTTGGAATTAAAAAAAAATTATTTAGAAACTCTGGAAAATCCTATACATCAACCATAAAGAACAAAAAGAAGTTAGGTGAAAGAAAAATGCGTCCTTCCTGTGGAGATAAATGTAGCTTACAGTGCAGTAAAAAAATAAACGAAGAAATGAGGCAAAATACTTTTTCAAGTTATTGGCAGCTCAGGAACATTCAAAGGCAACGAGAGTATATTGTAGCGCATACTGATTATATTAAGCAAGTATCGCTACTCCAGTACCCAAGATTATAGAAGCTTGAACTGCGCTTTTTATTTTAACATTAATGAGAGCCGTGTAAGAGTATGTAAACTTTTTTTTAAAACCACATTGGATATAAATGACAGGCCAATCCGCACTGTGTTAAAAAAAAAAACGAAAATGGATTTGTCAAAAGTGATAAAAGGGGACGACATGGAAATCAGCCAACTGTACACCCCGACATTAAGGAAAGTGTGAGGAATTTTATAAATAAAATACCAAGGGTTGAGACACATTATCTGCGAGCGCTAACTACGCGGGAATATATCGAAAACGGAAAAAGTTTGGCAGATCTCCACCCGAATTACAAAGAAGAAAGAGAATCCCAACAACTTAGTTTTGCGAATTCTGTAATGTTCGACAGAATTTTCAATGGAGAATTTAACATAGGATTTTACTCGCCAAAAAAAGATCAATGCCATCTATACGAATCTTACAAAAATGTCGACGACCTTCATTTAAAAGAAAAGGTGCTTTCATTTAAAAGAATAGAAAAGGATGCTGATAAATTAAAGCAAGATGCACACGTCGCTGTGTATGATCTTCCGGAATATTATGAAAGCAAGCTAAATCGTTATAATTTTACAATAAATGAGACGGAGGGCACTTCCTGGTTATGTTTTAAATTCATAGTGCTGGTACAACGGATTTGAACATAGCCCTCTTTGCCACATTTTCAACAACGGATACCTTTTCTTTGTGGGAAAAATATATACTTGCTTTCATCCAGCGGTTGCCTAGTAAGAGCCTTTTGCAACTTCTTCAGAGATTTTGCAATGTCTTCAATTGTGGAATGTTGTTCCGAAGTGTAATTTCATCTTCGCAATTTTCCTTGACTACTGGATGTTTGTTTAACAGTTTCATACTGAAGGCATATGCGAGAGCATTAGATATCTTCTGTAACCTAGCTATTCTTAATGCCTGAATGGTATCAGGGTCATGAAGGCCTTCTATAAACCTGTTAAGTAGGCCATACTCCTGCTTAATTTCTCCAGAGTAGGGTCTATAAGTTAGGTTGATTAACCGCACAATATCAGCTTTATACAATATACAACAAGAATGTGATTGATTTCATACAGGCACAAGGAAGAAGTAAAAATTAAACTAAAAAAGAATATTTTAAAATTAATTCACAATCTATTGCATTTTTATTAAATTTCACTTAAAATAACAGGAACATGGTTATTATTTACAATTTCCTTCCCCTTTAAAACTGTATTTAAATAGATGCAAATAAAATCTATAAAAGCCTTCTTTGTTTTTCCTTAAAAAATAACTTGAAAATAGAAAATTTTGAAAATATATCATAATACATACTTTAACTGGTTCTAATGATAGACTATGGCCTCCTGCCGGTAGCTTAAAAAGTACACATTTGAGTAATCCTTATAATGGCTTCCGTGGGGATTATTCAACCTGCCAGCAGGACCGATCATACCACCGCTTTATAAAGAAAACTTCAAGTCAAGCTTTCAGCTCATTTTTTTGTCAGTGCTGTACGTTTATTTGTACGCGAGTTATGTTCATTCAAAGACGGATACATTTTGAGTCATAAAAATGATACGAATAGGATCACGCGTTGCTGTTTTAGCGCACTATTTTTGAAGAAAACAATAAAAGCAATAATAATTCATGGAGTTTTGGGCACTTTTGGTAAAAATTGGCGGTCTGCTTAGTGTTATAAAACAGTTAAAAAATTGTTAAATCTTCAAATAGTAAGTGCTGTTTACAGTTGCTATATGCGTATTTATTATAATAAAAATATGTAATATGTTTAAGAATATGTTCTCATGAACTAGGAATGTATCTAATATTTCAAAACAATAAAAATATGTATACGTTTTAAATATATTATAGTCACTTTTCCATTTTTAGTATTCGATTACGATACATATATTCATTACTGAGTTAATTTCACTAAGGTTTTATTTAAATTAATTCCCGAATAAATAAGACATTTTAATAAAGTTGGTATTGGCTTATATTTGTTTCCTGTAATATATCTTATAATATATACAACATCTTCAACAATTTAAATATATTCTTGGCTGTTTATTACTGCTGCCCTTTAAAATTATAAAAACACAGGTACTTATGAAATACACCCATACTGCTAGCAGGACCTTTAACTCTTCAGGCAGGACACTAGCCACTGAGGTTATAACTCCTCCTAGCAGGGCCAATACGCTTGTATAAATATACTTTAGGAATCCCTTCCAGCAGAACAAAAGACTATTCACTCTATCGCTAAACAGAAAATATAGACCTCAACGTGCAAAGACAGGCGCTTAGACTTTTCTTGTCTAAGGGAGGACGTTTTGGAGGACATTTTTAATGAGAAATCGTTTAACGTAAAAACTAAGCAACAAAAGTGAAACGTAATAAAGGAGCTAACATTGTGATACAGACCTGGGTGATAATTTTGGCGTTTAAAGTAAATATAAAATATATTTTAAAAAAGTGTCCAACAAAACACCGAAAAACACGCAAGGAAAAATGTTTCTTTAAGTTAAGTTAAAAAAAGACCCGCTTTGTTCAACACTCGATATATACGCCGTTTTTTTCAACTCCTTGGAATCTTTACAATTTTTAGGCCGGATAATTGCATTTTGCAGGTTGGCAACATGGCAACGGTCGAAGAGGTTGAATTCGAGTTGAATCGCTTAACTAAATATAAGTTAATACAAATTATAATTTCTAAAAAAGTGCCAGGAGATGTTATTCTGAGTGAAAAAGTGTTACATTTTATTCAAAACACCAAAAACGGTGTGTTTTTTGAGACTAGTGTTGATATTTCCGAAAAACAGCACCATCAACATGACGGTGATTTTAAGGTTATGTCACTTTCCTGTGACTTAAAAATTGCAAATTCGGAGCTGGACATGTCTAGAAAGATAATGCAGGAAATGGAAAGATCCTTAAAAAATCAAGAACTGATTATATACCTTTTACAAAATCATAAAAATAATTATATTTTGAGTTCCGATAAAGAGAAGGATGTTGTCAAATTGCCTTCTGAATCTAAAATCTCAATACCGGAGGATAACAGTAAAAAGCAATTAGACGTCGGATTTTCAACCATAAGCGCAGGTACAGGACAGCCCAAACATCAACCAAAAAATGTTGTTGTCGGCAGAAACGAGACTGCGGGAAATCTGGTGGCCAAACCAAAAAAATGGTTATTTGTTTCCAAATATCGAACAACGTACTCGGAGACGGAGCTAAGCCAGTATCTAACGGACAAGTTCCCCGATAATAATTTTTTGGTATCCAAAGTAAGCGAAAATGAATCCTATAACTCGTTTAAAGTAGGTGTAGATATGGCAGTTTACGAGAAATTACTTTGCGCTGAAATATGGCCTCAAGGAATCGAAGTATCGCCGTTTCTTTTTCGTAAACAACAATTTAACGGCAACGGTTTCAAACGAAACTTTTACGACAGGCGCACTACGCATCCTAAATTTAAACATTAGAAGTATGCGAAACAAAATCGACAATATTAATTTCTTTTTAAAATCAGTTTACTACCAATGTATAGTCTGTTTTACCGAGTCGTGGTTAACATCGGAAGAAGTAAATGTTGTCAAAATAGAGGGCTATGATCAAGTGGCGGCATTTTGTAGATCAAGATCTAGAGGCGGAGGTGTTGTGATTTATGTGAAAAGTGATTTACCATACAGCGCAAAAAGTGTGCCCTTAAAATTTGCATCGGAAAACCAGTTTGAAGGTGTCTTCATCACTTTACGTATATTTGGTGTAAGTCTGAATGTTTCACGTATGTATCGTCCACCAAATTCTAGTGATGTTATCTTTATGGAAGCACTAGAATGTATACTAGACTTAATTTGCAAAAAGGGTAGTTATAATTTTGTTTGTGCAGAGTTTAATTATGACTTTACCGATAAAAATAAAAAAATTACTGACATCTTAGGCATGTTTAGCTGTTTTGGACTAAATCAGATGTTTCATGATTATTCTCGTATACAGGGTGACTCAAAAAGTCTTATAGATAATATTTTTTCAAACGTAGATTTAAAAAATTCCGCTGTTAATACTGTAAATACAATTTTATCGGATCACAATGCCCAAATTTTAGAATTTAAAGTGTTGTATTTGGATAGGCCTCCAAATTGTATTACAAAAAAGCGAATCTTTTCAGAAAGAAATAAAAACTTCTTCCATTATTTAATATCTAAGGAGATGTGGTATTCTGTTAGGGAACAAGAGCAGACGGACAGGATATTTGATGTATTTTTTAATACTTTTTATGACATGTTTAACGCAGCTTTTCCACTAATAGATGTAAAACAAAAGAAAACCAATACCACAAATAATTGGATATCTCCTCAATTAACTGAGGAAGGTGTCCTTTTAAGACGCTTCCATAAAATTTTAAAAACATCACACGATACTGACCTTAAAGAAAAGTATAAAGTACTGAAAAAGAAACATGAACAAAATATTTTGAATGCAAAGAAATCATATAATGATCGTTACATAGCTATGAGCATTAATGTTTCTAAAGCTTCTTGGGATGTAATAAACAATAATATGAGTACTAAATCTAAAAAAAGTACACCAATGCAAATGTTGGACGAAAATAAATCACTTTTAACAAACAATCAAGATATAGCTAACTCGTTTAATTTATTTTTTACTAAAAGTATACAAAAACTAGTCTCAAATACAAACGTACAGCCTACTTACAACTTAAATATATGTAATAATAATAGTGAAACCTTTTATTTGTTCCCTGTATGTAGTGAGGAGATTAAGAACATTATTATGTCCGTCTGCTCTAAACGGTCATGCGGCGTCGATGATGTACCCTATAGCCTTTTGAAAGACGTGTCGAGTGAGATGTCAGGTATCCTTGCTTACATAATAAATATTTCTTTTACCACGGGAAAATTTCCAGATCAGTTGAAGTCAGCTGTCGTTGTCCCTGTTTATAAAAAAGATGACCCAATGTCAATAAATCATCACCGACCAATAGCGTTACTGCCGGCTTTCTCAAAAATTTTCGAAAAGGCATTTCAGAGGCGTCTAGTCTCCTTCTTTAATAAACATTCTTTGTTCAATCCAGGACAGTTTGGCTTTACTGTGGGTTCTTGCACCCAAGACGCACTATTATCATTTCTTGAAAATGTATTAAATAACTTAAATAAAAAGCAAAAAACATCAGCACTTTTCTTCGATTTGAGTAAAGCTTTTGACATTGTCAACCACGCGTTGTTCCTGCAAAAACTTCATATGTATGTAGGTCGTGGCAATTCGTGGTTGAAGAGCTATTTAGAAAATAGAGTGCAGAGGGTCAAGGTCGCTGACGTTTCTACTGATATGGAGGTCGGAACAGGTGTACCCCAAGGAAGTGTTCTGGGGCCAACTCTATTTTTAATTTTAATAAATGATATTCCTTTAAACGTACAGCAGGGGCTTTTGACACTTTTTGCTGACGATACGGCATCCATTGTCGCTGATCAGGATATCTCTGGCCTTTCTGGCAGGGCGGGTGCTTGTGTCAGAGAGAGGCAGACCTGGTGTGATTTGAATGGTCTAGTTTTAAATGTTTTAAAGACAGACTTACTGCTTTTTTCTTCAGCAAGAGTAAGACAAATGGAAAGTTTGTTAGTAAGGACTACGGGTGATACTTGTAATAAGACTCTTAAACAAAGCGACACCACTAAATTTTTAGGTGTACATATCGACAGCTTTTTTTTGGAAATCACATTGAAAATCTGGTCAAAAGGCTATCATCAAAGAGCTTTGTTTTATATCAGCTCAGGAAAACATGCGATTCGCAAACCTTGAAAATGTATTACTATGGTTGTGTACACTCCCTGTTGCAATATGGCCTGCTATGTTGGGGGAATAGTATAGGTGTTAATAGTATATTTATATTGCAAAAGCGAATATTAAGAAGTATGTTTGGACTGAAAAAAACTGACTCATGTCGTCAATTGTTTTTGTGCAACAAGATATTAACAATATATAACATGTATATTTTAGAAGCAGGTATTTACATACACAAAAATATTGACAAATTTCAAAAAGTATGCGACGTAAATAAGTATGAAAGTCGTAATGCTAATAAGCTGTACATACCTCAATTTAACACGGTTTTAATAAAACGAGGGCTAGTATTTACGTCTCTTAGAGTTTATAACCATCTGCCGGATGACATAAAGCATCATACAAGCATTATAAAATTTAAACGTAATCTAAAAACATTACTTCAAACTATTGTATTCTATTCGTTGTCAGAATTTTTTATGCACAATTTTTAAAACATTTCTATTGTTATGCTGTTTTTTTTTGCACTTACTGTTACTATTTCTTGTTGAGGTCTCTACAGTTGTTCTTGGTTTTGGTATTTGTCCTTATTTATACTTTGAATTTTACTTTAAACTTAAATGTAGGTTATAGTTTATTTATGATTATTTTTAGTGATTTAATTAACTATTAACTATTTTTTACTTCAATTTGACTATTTCAATACTTGTAATCCAAGTCTTATGAAATAAAAATTGATTTGATTTGATTTTCATTGTGTTCTACCATGTCGTTGGTTCTACCTTTCATCCAGTAGTCATTTTTAACCTCAATTATTGTGCATGCTCGAAACCAAGAATCATAAACCACACACTTCTCGTAAGCGTAACGTTCCCCGTTTCTCGCCGACAGTAAAGGTCAGTGACCGGATGAGTGACGTACTCCGGCCTTCTCAGTCTAAAGATTTAGTATTAGTTACATTGCTCTGTAATAGACATTACTTAGCCAAGGTAATAATAAAAACTTCTTTTATAAATGATATATTTACTTCTACAGAAGTCTACAATAACAAAAACAACAAATGTAACTTTTTATAGGTTTCCAAAATTAATTATTATGAAGAAACAGTGGGTACACCGGTGCAGTAGAAACATGTTAGCTATATATATATATATATATATATATATATATATATATATATATATATATATATATATTTGGATTCTTTATTATTTTTTTATTAATTATTCAGGCAAGTTGTGTTTTCTTTTAAGATATAGCAGGTATTTTTAATTTTAATTTTTGCTCTGGATTGTTGCTTTTTTAGTATTAATGCAAATCTCAACCTTTTTATCTAAAATCTAAATCTAAAAGTTATTTATACTTAGGTATCAGAAGCCTCTGTAGTTATTGGGTTTTTTGTTTCCATTAAAAGTGGTTATATTAATGTATTTTTTGTAATCTTTAGAATACATTATTTTTTAATTTTGAAAAAATATGTATGACAATAACAACTATTAAAAAATCGTAATATCATGTTTTTTATTTTCCTATTTAAGAATCACTTTACCTATTTGCTTTTTAAATTAATAGATTTAGGTACGGAAAAGAACTTATTTCTATGTAACAATTTGGGGCATCCTGTCGTAAAAGTACATAATATAACAAACAAACATAGAAAAAGACTCCAAGTCTCGGTCTCAGTAAATTATAATTTTACATTTTACAACAAACATGACACGGAAGGAGTTTTTCTTTTGGTTGTCCTTTTTCTATCGGTAGTGTAATTTACCATTATCAAGGAAAGCGTTTAATAAGGAGCGTGATATTATAATGCAGATTGCTATGAATAACGGTTTTCCTTTGGAGTCTATGACCAAATTATATTATAAATTTATAAACAAGTACAAAATGTTCTATACTGTCAAATTGTTTTAAGTGCATTACTTTTTTCGGAAGTATTTCACTATATATGCACTACTTTCTCGATGACCACGAAATGCTATTCCCAGACTCGCCAATAATTTAACTGTTGCAATAATTCGCTTTAAAACTTCTCGCCAATATTTCCTTTCTGAATCTAGTTCAATCCAGTTATTAATTTTACTTGAACTGGAGATTTCGAGAACAACTAGCACACATAACAGTAAATACATTCTGAAAAGACCAGCCATTTCCGAAACTCTTTACTGCCGTTTGCTTTTATACAATAAAAGTTTGACTCGATAAAATATCTATAAAATGTCCTCTCTTTTACGGTGTATTGAGTTTTTAATTGTGTGATACCACCTATGTTACAAGGCTTATTAACTAAATAATGCTCAACCATCTTGTCCGACACATGATTTGGCCACAAAGCGATATCTTTTGGAAATTCAGGTTTTAGTGTTTCTGTTTCTATTGCTTGTTGCATTTTCTTTGTCATTTTGTTCTTGTTTTTGTTCTGGTTCTCGTCCTTGTTCTTTTCCTTGTCCGTGTTTTTCATCTGGAAGTGCATCATTTTGGAAAGCAGCAACATTATTAAATGATGTTGCAACAGAGCTTCCCCCTAATATTATTAATTCTGTGCCTGAACTTGACGACGGTGTTTCGTAGCCGTTCTGCACGTTTTTCCCTCTCTTTAATTCGTTTACGTTTCTCAGCTCCGGATTGAAATATTCTCTTCATATTGAAGATGCCTAACATGAAAACATGTTAATTAAATTGTGTTAGTGTTTCACAATCAAACTATTTTAGTTACATTTTTTGTCAAATTAAATTATACAGTATGGCCATTTGAAAACGAAACACAACCAATTTTGCACTTTTAGAAAAAAAAACAGTCGAGCGATATCTTGCTGGAAACGACTTTCGATTCTCGTTATAATGATACTTAGTGATGCCTACTTTCACTTAGAAGTTTTTGAGATATTCCCGATTTTTTCCTATCGTAGTTTATTATAAACTATATATTTTCGAAAATGTGTAAATACTTGAATTTGAATTTCGAATGTCAAAAAGTTTTTACTACCAACTAATTGCTTATGAATCTTATGACAAACTAAGAGAGCTTTACCTGAGCTGCTAAAGCCTTTCAAAATCCAAAAATTTTGATTTTCGACTGTCAATATTTCGGAAACTACATTCCATTTAAAATATTAGTGGCGGTTATTACCTCCGCTAGGCATTTGATTTGCAGGAACCGACCTCTGGTGTTCCCAAAATTGGCTGTGTTTCATTTTCAAATAGCCACCTTATACATTTTTTCTTTCATGCCTAATTTATTTATTAACTTAATGTTTTGTTAGGGAATAGAAATCATTTAAGAAAATTTAAAAAATAATGTTTAAAGTTTAAAATGCCTCAAATTAAAATAAAGAAAATCTTAGGGAGGTCAGCCAAATGTTGTTTTCATTTTAAATTTTCTTTTGATTTATATTTCAATAATTTAATCTAGATCTATATTTCAATAATTTAATCTAGATCTTTTTAATTATTACGATATTTAAAAAAAATGAATACCTATGCCGTTAACAAATTTCTTAAATTCAAAACCACTTCGAATATATTAGCATAAATTCGATTTTTTCTGATTTTGTTTGAATTTTTCGTGACTAAAATATAATATAAAATAAATTTTACATTTTTAATCTCACTTTTTCTCCTCGACAAGATAGCGTTATAAAATTTTAAATGCGTCGTTTCGTATTCGGGCCACCATCATCAACTTCATATTTTTAAGTACGGACCTAGATTTTTACTCATTTTCTTTTTTTGAAGCTTATAACCTCCCAAATACAATAATCTATCATACTTGCCAGAAAAATGTCAGTGCTAGTTTTTTTTAACACAAATTAAAAAATATCCGTATATCTATCTCTTTCTAACACATTTCTTCTTATAGGAATTTTCTTTATTATACAATTTGTATGCAAGGAGAAAAGACGTTGAGACGTTAAATAATATGTCCAAAATTAATATACCTAATTGTTCAAAAATGAAAATGTTACCCTGTAATAAAAAATAATTGCTTAGGGAGTACATTAATTTGGCCTAAGGTATATAAAATAATTCCTCTACCTCACTTCTCACCTGTTACACTAGCAAGCGCTCTCGCATTCCTTCAGTGTAAAGGTTGTCTTTATGAACTTTTTAGTGCCTAACTTCTAAGCATCGATACATTATTTATCCAAAATTAATTATTATAATAATGACCTACCTATCTAACCGACGCAGCATTACAAATTATATGAAACTATGTAGCTTAAATATCCCGCTAAAGAGTTTGGCAAAATCTGGCGACTACGGATATCAACATTGGACAACATATTTTTAAACAGTTTTTGCTAAATGAAGGTGATCTATTAACTATTTTACCTATTTGAAGAAATGTATAAAATACTTACGATGGTATACTTATTGCACTTTTTGCAGGAATACAATCACACAAATACACACTTCGCACTTTTCACACTTAAATCTTAAATCAATAATTAGACTAAGTAACTGTCACTCTACCAAGTTCCGCATACGCAGTGTTGCCAACTTTATTACAAGACATTCCACCAGAATCCCTGTCAAATCTCACTAGAAATCCACTAAATAGAAATCTAAAATATCACTAAATTCCGCTAAAAATATTTTACTATTAGGAAACTGTATTATTATTTATTTTTTCATTTTAAATTATCAGCGCCATCCGTATACTATATCGTGGACTTTGCAAAACATTTTCAAAATAGCGGGCATGATAAAGAAAACAAAATTAAGAAAACATCAGTCATTTTAATGTCATTAGGTACTGCACTAAAAATATATTAATATTATGAAAACTAAACATAATACTTAACCTAAATGCTAGTTACAGCCAAGTAAAACAGTCTTTTTAAATACATATATAAGTAAATGTAAAAAACAAAAAACATAAAAGAAAATTTGCCAAACAAAACAAGGAACTAATGATTCAGTATCAAAATTTAATCGATTTCTAATTTTATTTTTAATTAGGTTAAGTTGGCTACACAACCGTTCAACCATAACATTTGATTGAGGCAATACCCGAAGTTCCAAAGCAAAGGAGGCTGGATTATCATCATTTGCATCCTTAAAATTGGCACCCTCATACCAAAAATGTTTGGTATTTTTTGTTTCATTCCATTTTAATAAGTGGATTTTTCCCTATTCAGCTTCAATTATATCAATTTGTGTTTCAGTTTTTGAAAAATATCTTAATAATGGCACTATAGATTGCCTAATATGGCTTAGTGTGTTTGAAAACACTTATATTGACCTTTGCCTTAGTACTTTTTCTTCATCTGGCAAAATAGCATTTTTTCCCGCATATTCGTGAAGGTATTTTAAAAATTATACCCTAAATAACATTTGTAGTCTATAATGTCTTCTATTTTGTCTTTAAAAATATCTATTTTGACATAGGGTAATTTAATTTTTGAGACAAGTGTGTCTAACAAATTTTTAAGTTCTGTTGGAAGTTTTGTGGGGTCAGCATTATTGGATTCAAACAATTTATTAAACCTCTGAACTTCTACCAAAATATTTTTTAGTAATGACATAAAAGCATAATTTTTTTCATAATGTTAAGTAGCAAAAAGTGTCTCTGCTGTATAACACCGTTCCTTATACCTCACCATACCAAAAAGTTCCTTTAATTCAAGCCATTGATCTAGTATTCTGGGAATTTTTCTGGGATCATGGCCATTATTTATAGTTTTGAATAATAATTTCTATTCTTCTTGTCTCATTGATGATCTAGCAAACCAAAAAACCAATCGTATGTTTCTCGAATTAAAAACTTAATGTTTCTCGGCAGGTGTTCAGCTGCTGCTGAACTGATGGCTAGTTGTAAAGGGTGGCATACACACCTAAAAAAGCAATAATGTGCAGTTATAAAAATAAATATAATAACTTACTTTATAAATGTATATCAAGGCCACTTTAAGGTACTAACCTGATTAATACCAAATTAGGAATATCTTCTTTTAATTTTTGTAGACACCATTATTAATGCCCACCGTAACAGCTGCATTATCAGTGCCTATACCTTTTAAGTTTTGTAATTTGAGCTTATGTTTCTCTAATGTTGCCTTGACTGCTGGAACAATAGCTTCGGCATCCACATCTGACAGTTCAGGCGTGTCAGGAAATGTCTCAACAACTTTATTTTGACTTTTGCTATAATATATGATTATGATCCCCAAATATGTTTTAATACTTATGTCTGTCTACTCATCTAATAGTTGACTATACGGAGATTCCCCAATGTCATTTCTCAAATTATTGATGAAATGAGAAGCCATAACATTTTTAATAATATTGGTACATTTAGTCCTATTAAGGCTAAGTGCATCAGCAGCAGAGTATCCGCTAAATGAATTCTTGCATACATTGCTTAGATGGTTACATATATTTATTGAGGTATGACATGCAACGTACAAAGCTATTCGTGCTTCAGCTTGTTTTTGTTCAAAATTTTCCGAATCCTTAAATGGGATTTTTGGTTGCGTTTTGCCAAAAACAATTTTGGCATTTGCCTTATGTTTTTTAGAAACACTGTGGGCCTTAAGATCAGCATACCTATTTTGAAGAATATTACCACATGCTTTACATTTCGCGGTCCGCCCTTCTGCCGAGTCCACCACACTAAGCCATTCCTTAAATCCAGGGTCTTTTAACCAGGAATCTCTACATTTTTGTTTGTAGGTTTTGGACATCTGAAAAATATTGTATTTATATTTGTTTTGTATTATGTTTACCTATTATATACCTTGACTTGATTGTAAAATCTCCAAACTCGGCTAAACAAATAAATATTAAATATAAACAATATTAATAAAAACATTAAAATAAAAAAATAAAAATGACGAGTACTGCTGACTGACTGACAGAAGTGACAGATGACAGATCATGACGTACCCGCGTTGACAAAAGAATCAAATGACAATTGACACTATTAAAATTGAAGGCGATTTCTCAAGCGCCCAAAAATGACGTTGCCGGCTGAATTGCGTTATAAAATTTGACAAATTACCACCACTCTACAAAATTTCTAAATTTTACTAAAAATTCTGCTAAAAAATGTCATTCCCACTAGAATTTCCACCATAGTGGATTTTGACGACATCAGTCCACTAAATTACTATTAAAACCACTAGATCTAGTGGAAAATCTACCGAGTTGGCAACACTGCGCATACGTGCGTAAATCGAAAGTGGCTCCAAAATCGCACGCCGCCGATCGTGTCACCGTGTCAGGCTCCCTTGTCGTTTAGGGTTGCCACTGTTGCTATTTGAAGATAAGAAATTTTACGTTTTAATTAGTTATCGCTCTCTAAGGTTTTTAAAATTAAACATAAAACAATATGTGTAATAAGTGGTAATTATAAAATACTAACGTAAATAATAAATATTCAATTTGGCAATAATTTTTATGTAATTTTGTTTTTGGGACGAACAAATGCTGAGGCCCTTAAAATTCAGACGCCCGGCAAATGACTCAGGTGCCTGTGCGGTAATACGTCACTGTACAGGATAATTTGATTCGTGATGGTAAGGAGTTGTAAAATGAACGTTAATATTGTGAGCTTTTAGTAAGCTCGTAACTATTTGAAATTCAAGGCCATTGTCTGATACACCATTTCAAAATTTTAATTTGGTGTTTCGGTTAACATTAGGGGTAGTCAGGTGGTTTTTTGTTGTATTTACAACGTTTAGTTTTAACGATAGTTTTGACGTCAGTTTTCATAGATTTCAAATAATAGTAATATTTTATGAATTTTAGGGTTTCTTCTATACCTCAATAGTTTGTTGTACCTTCGTGTTTGTATTTTACAAGTAAGTTCTTTTCGTTTTCATTAATATTGTTAACTAGTTTTGTACAATCAATTAATTAACAGTTTTCGAAATGATTGGTCATTGTGTGTTGAAAATAGAGTCATAAATCTTTAGAAAATCGATCAATTTTTACATAAGGATCATAAGGAGAATTTTTTATTAGCATTTGATTAGATTTGTTATTTATTGTATTTTATTACTTCGTCTTATAAAGTCATTTCTGTGTAAAGTATTGGAAGTTGACGGTAATTGATCTTTCTTTTCTAGGTTTTGCACTTTTGCATTTTTGGATTAGTGTAGGTGTTTTAGGTTTTTTACCTGGATTCAATTTTTGAATTTTCAATTTCTTGAAGTTTTTCAGAAATAATTTCTGTAGAAAGAGAATTCAGGTCACAGAATTGGTTTCGATAGCATTAAGCCGTATACGAGATAGAGCGCCTGCATTGGTTACAGGAATAAGGAATTGCATATGCTCCTTCCGTTTTGAAAGGAATAATGTCCTTTGGTGATTACAAACATTACCCAATTTTCTTGTGTATGTTGGAGATTGTACGTATGTTGAACCGGCGAAGTAATCTTGCAATCTTGTCTTTGGTCCGTGGATAAATGAAAGAACTACACTCCCTATCGATAATTCCTTAGTAATATTATTTCGTGGAGTAGGATTATTATATTTTCTAATTGATCGTCTAATATCCTCAGTGCAATATACATTCCCTCTTAAAGCTTGAGTCAGTTTCTCTGTTTCCGATTATAAACAATTTTGATCACATATCGCGAGGGCTCTGTTCCTATACGTTAGTTTTCTATATACTAAGGAATCATCCCCTTTCCTTTGTACGAGGACATCTAGAAAGAAAATCGTGCCTTCTGATTCAATTTCTCTTGTAAATTTTATATTAGCATGTTGTTGATTCAGGTGATCAAGAAACACGGCGAGGTTTTCTGGATCATGGGGCCATATTACAAAAGTGTCGTCTATATATTTGAACCATGATTTTGACTCTAAGGGAGACGACTCTGATGCTTCCTCCTCAAAAGCTTTCATGAAGATATTGGCTACTACTGGTGACAGCCGAGATCTCATGGCTGCTCCTGAGGTTTCTCCATAAAAACTTCCTTGAAAAACAAAATATATTGACATGAGACATGCTTCAATCAGATCTAAAAGTGAGTTTTCAATATTATTATGGTGAAATAAGTCTGATTATGATTAAGATATCTTTGGGGTCTAATTGGCTAGCTTTATATTTTTCGACAAAATGCGTAGAGCATCTAATATATGAATGTGTTTTTCCTGTAAAATTATTAAGAATATTTGAAAGATATTTGCCAATTTTGTAAGTAGGAGATCCTATTGCACTGACGATAGGTCGAAGTCGTACATTAACCTTGTGTATTCTAGGTAGTCCGTAGAACTGTGGTGGTTTTATTAGTCTTTGGTTGTTTAGAAGCCCTTCGAACTTTTTCTCTTGCTTAATGGTAACTGCTTAATATATCCTTTCCGCTTGCGCATTGGTAATGTCATCGTGAGTTCTAAATATTTAATGTTCAAGCATAAAAGCTATTTTAAATGAATATTTAATAACTTACGAGCGTTTATATCCAATCGAGTAGCTTTTATCCTTTCTCTTACCAATGCAATACTGGCTCGTTTGTAGATATTCCTTGCACTACTTGATGTTATGAGGTGTTTCATCTGTAGAGATTTTAGTACTACGTCTTCATCTCGACATCTAAGGAGAAAGGCTAGTTGGCAAAGTAACTTCTTCTTGTTCCTGAGATCGCCAAAAGTTTTGGCATCCTTCTCGATTTTCTCGCCATAGAGGTTAGCTAATATAGAACGAAAGCTTTCACGGGATTACACCGTGTCAAAATGGAATCACTTTCCGACGTTCCTAACAATTTTAATAGAGATTTGGCTTCAGTCTACATCTTACGTGGAAATGGATCGTTACACCAGGAAGGGTTCGGTGAACACAGGTCGACTATAAATATCCGGCCTAGGTCTCTCCGTGTTCAGTGTTCTGGTCACGTGAAGTAAAGATCCCTGAAGATGCCTCGTACAACCGGAGGTGAAACGTCGGAAAGTGATTCCATTTTGACACGGTCTAATCCCAAGAACCATGATTTCTTAGCATCTGATTTTTATTAGAGAAGATTACGAATGGTAAATTTATCTAAGAGAATTAGGTTTTGCCAGAATTAAATATATTCTTATATATTTTAAAGATAATTAATGATTATAAATTTTAAACCAGCGCATGTGACAACATTAAAAAATATTTGCATTTATTTTCATTTCCAACCGCCTATGTTTACTTTAATTTCCGGTGCAACGAAAACGAGTGACCACAATGGCAGAGACCGGTCATGTAGCTAGACGCGCAATCGTTGTTGTATAGGCTGACCTCATTGGTGCAACATTCCAAGCACTTTTCGCCTTTTTCATACAATTGACTGATATGTACGTTTTTATCTCATTTGTCTGCCAGACGAGTGTCGGACATATGCGTTTAAAGATTTTTGTTTTTCTCTAAGGGCTGCCGTCCATTAATCTGACTCTATTTGAAAGTCGCAACACAGCCCAGGGTAGGTGTATTCCGACCCTAGTTAAAGGCGGTTGTTTATTGTAAAAATTGCCAATGGCGTCGCAGCAAAAAATGTTGGGGGGTAAACCGGATTGTGACATGGGAATAAGTAACACCCTGTAGATTTTTCTAAAATGCATGTATAGTCATTCAGTGGGCATTACTCACAGCATATAGTGTATCAAATTTGAATAATTTATCTCCAGAAATGTATTAATGAAAAAAACTAAAGAATTAACACCCAGTATTTCAAAAACAAAGGCTTTGTTTATATGAAGTTTTAGCCTTAAAATTAGCCATCAATTAAAAAACGCCCTAATACAGGTGCTTAAATAATAACATGTTTAGCCATAAAAGCAAGATCTGCATTTTGAATAATAATAAATTTACAGAAAAATATAAAATTAATTTGGCAAAAATATTCAGTACTCCCAAAAACCTAAATGAAAACTTTTAAATTTAAATTTAAGCAGGTTGTTGACATACACATACATTAATTTTAGGATGACCACGTCTTTACCTAATCTTTTTGAGGCGGGAGACTCAACCGCTCAGTATGGAGACTAACGACCCCGCTAGAAAGGAAGCAGACGCTATGAATGTGTGAAACCTAGTTGTTCCTGTATTCTATCCTGTTCGTCTGCCCAGTTCTACATAGAATATTAGCGTAATGGCCGCTATGTGGCGAGAGTAGGAGGGGTAAGGAAATAGCCTGAAAGAAAAAGTCATCTCGTGATACCAGTACTACTCTCAAGGGTCATTTAGTAGAAGTCAAGATGCAGTTAAAAAGATTTAAAAAGAAGAATGATTTAAAAAGATATTTGGAATAAACGGGGTGTATCGGCAGTTTAGAGCTCGCCGTCCGGACTTCCTATTGATAACGTCTCAAAACTGGAATAAGGTGTAAATCATCTGGGAAGGCCGCCCAAGCTCTGACTAAGCCCCGGACGAAGATCAATCAGGCAAATGGGCTAGTATCCCTGCACATAATTTAGGAAATAATAACAACAAAATGCATGATTACGGATCGGCTTTACGCACACGATCGAGCTTCCGTATTCTATTTATACGAAACTCTACACAGGAAGGAATTACATATTTGTGGTACAAAAGGATTGAATGTTAGACCTAAATATCACCGTTTATAACGATGTTAAAAGTATCTAACAAAACACCGGAAAATACAGAAAGAAAAATTAAGTCTGACGTAAATGGACGCAAACGAATAATGTAACTATTATTGTGTTCCGCGCTTTAACGCGTGATGCAAGAATCGTAAACCACACAGGATAGTTACATCGGCCATTTATCCGGTTGTTTATGTAATACATTTTGACACATTTTATATTAAACTAATAGAGCAACATTACCGTATGCATTTCGGTCAATAAGCAATGATCAATTTCTTATCAAAATGCTTTAGAAATGTATATTTGGACATAAAAATAAATGATTAGGAAATAATTTAAACATTATGCTAAGACAAAAATATATTATTATGAGTGCCATCTTAATAAAACTTTCTAATATTATATTCTTTTATGTCAAGATGCCTCAAATCTTTAAATATAGATAAGTACTTTTCCGTAACTTAGGTATCTAAATGTATTCATTTAAAAAGGAAATAGATAAAATTGATTCTCAAATAGGAAAGTAGAAAACATGGTATTACGATTTTTTTAATAATTGTTATTATTGTCATACATATTTTTTTTCAAAATTAAAAAAATGTATTCTAGAGATTACAAAAAATACCTAAATATAACCACTTTTATAACGAAAACAGAAACAAACAATACAATAACTACAGAGGATTCTGATACCTAAGTATAACTAACTTTTAGATTAATTACTAAAGTCGAGATTTGCATTGATACTAAAAAAGCAACAATCCAGAGCAAAAATTCAAATTAAAAGTATCTGCTATATGCTAAAAAAAATACAACTTGCCTGAAAAATTAATAAATACTACACCGGTGTGCCCACTGTTTCCTCATAATAATTGATTTCGGAAACACAGCACACATATTCCTAGACATTGTTTTTTTGTTATGTAGACTTCTGCAAAAGTAAATTTATCAGTTATAAAAGAAGTTTTAACACTTTTTCAAGCTTGTGTGACCTATTACCACTTGTAAAAACGAATATTGAAAAACAATGCTTAAAAGGCGAATTTCTATTACAGAGCAGTGTAACTAATACTAAATCTTTAGACTGAGAGAGCCGGAGTACGTCACGCACCCAGTCATTGACCTTTGCGGTCGGCGAGAACTTGGCGAACGTTACGCTTGCGGGAAGTAACTATTCTGTGTGGTTTATGATTTTTGTACTGTCAATTGATACTTCCTGAATGGAATGGGAATATGGTACTTAGATGGCTGGAACAGCCTTGGAAACACAGGCCATAAGCCTTTGAAATGTGAGGAACTGATTTTTGTATACATTTAACTGACACATATCACACCTTAGACAAGAGAAGAGAGCCTTCACCTACTGACTGACACATCCACTGAATCATCAGTGATTAGACATAGGCGGTCCGGATCCGGTGATGGATTCGGTCCATTCGGATCCTATCCACTCGTTGACTCGTTCCAATGGATTCGTTATTCGTCCATGTTTTATATTCATTGTTGGATAGGAATTATGGGCCTAGCAAAATGTAATTATTGCGAACATTGCGAACAAACTTCGGTAATAGAAGATGATTGATTATAAGAGGCACAAATTACAATATTTAAGGTTTATTAATAAATATAAATGTATTTTTCGTAAATACTATGTATTTACTATGCCTATTTGCAGAGTTGCAGAGTTTGTGTAATGTAATTAACCCATATATGTATATGTACGTGAAATCAATTCTAAATATTATGTTTTCCACATATAAAATAGTTATAACTCTAAATAAAGAGATTCGAGACAAATCCTAATTTAAACTGGTGCATTTTTATATTTACAGTATAAACGAATGCCCTATTCAAAATGTATTAAACATATTATTTAACTAACTTATCCTTGCTAATCAAAACATACTAATAAAGATGATTAATGACGCTTATACAGCGTTTCCAATTTCTTTGAGAATGAAATATCTATTATTGCTCCAAAAACATTCGATTTTATCCGTCAGCGTCGATTGGTAACACTGCGGAACCCATATCGATGTTGAATGCAATTCAATCTGTACCAATATTTTATATTTTCGTCTGGCGAAGCTTTTATTAAATCTTAAAAATAAAACTATTATTATTATATTTTATTATTTACTTTAAACTGCTGACGATTATAAATTGTATGGTCGTAACTGTGATTGTTGACATAAATCTGTCTACATATCTGCTAGGTGCTAAACCCTAAAACCACAATTCCCCATCTTGTCAAGAATTTAGATCTACGCGGACCCAATCCAATCGCTATCGCGGTGCTGCGAAATCGATGTTAACGGCTACATTTACATTCACCTCAAAATCTAAGTTGAAATTGACATTTCGTAAAAGTGCATTTACATTGAAATTAATATTCATGAACAGCTGATCAGATTTTGTAATTTAATTTTATTATTTTCCCAACATATTAATATAAAATACACAAAACTGGAGCAAGAATATGGTTTAGTAACTCTTTTACCCTCTTTCGTTGTGGTTTTAGGCGTTTATGTCTACTCTAGTCTTTGCTATACCTTCAGAATTAACCCAAAAATATAATCGATTAAAGGTTTTTTTTTCATTAAAGCGTTAAAAAACATTTATATTTTTAAATACTTAGATGTGTAAAAGTATTAAGAATTTTGTTAACAAAAATAAAAATTATAACCTGAAAATTTGACATTTATTGAATTTCTGCTTGCCATCGGCAAGCTCCTTGCTTCAATCTGAAGTCAACTTTGAAGTGCACCTCGAATTTTGTCTAATGTAAATGACACCATACACCATTTGACAAGCATGCTAATTTCATAACAAATTCGAGTTGAAATTGAATGTAAATGTAGCTTTAACATTGTCATTCGTTCCAACCAGGTCCTCCACTGGATTCGTTCAATCGGACCAGGTCCACTCGGAACTAGTAAAGGGCAAAACTACTCATTTTACTGAGTCGACTCAGTGAGTCATAAAGTGAAAGTGGCTGTATAATAAAAATACCGATCTATTCGGAGGTTCCCTGTATTTGGTTTGCATACTTGAAACCCAGTTACTTATATATTTTTTTTATTAATATATTAATATTATATATTATTTTGAAATAATAAAGCGACATATTTTTTATATAATATATTGCTTAGAATAATATATAATGAACATTTTAATTAATGTAACAAAAAATAAAAATATTACACAAAACACATACCTACCTATTTTTTTAAATTAAATCAACATTACAATTTAAAAATGTGCCGATCCGAGCACAGCACAATGGTAACGACTCTCGCAAAGGTTTACTCCCTCCAACTTACTTACCGACAGTGTGTTTTTAAAATATTCTACTGAGTACTGATTCTAGTCAATGATTCGACTCTCAAGCAAGAGCAACGAACGCAAGACCGAGAACGCAGGTTGGACTAGCACGTCGATCGGGTTGCGCTTTTCTGTTCCGACAATGGCCGCGTTCACCCGCCTGATCGCTCGTTGGCTATCGATCATTAAAGTAGCGCTCAAATAATAGCAGCGGTTTGAACGGTTTTAAGAGATTTCGAATGCAGCAAATATTTCTTGACCTTAACCTTGATGAGAATGAGAATATGGGACAACGGAAACAATGAAGGGCTGAAATTAAAAGAAACATGATAGTAAATTTGTTTGTATAATACATTCTGTATTTTGTGTTAAAAAAAAAAAGATTAAAAAAACCCGTTATTGCTCTGGTTTATTATTACATTGTATAATTATTGCTCATAATGTTTACATTACATGCCGCCATCTCGTTTGTTATGTCAGCTGATCGTTGCTCAGTTAAGTAGCGAAAATAAAATACGATACAAAACAGGGCGTCCGCTCAACGACCCGCTATCAAAGTAGCAAGATTAAATAGCTCGTTCAGGGTATCGCTCTCAGAGCGATCACTGAGCGATCAGGCGGGTGAACGCGGCCAATTATTACACCGAAAGCGGACAGTGGCGGAGTGTGTGCTATTGTAGTGAGTCGTTGATTCTCAATAATCAAATTTCGAGATTCGAATCAGCGACTCATTTGAATGATTATAATCACTGATTCCAACCATCGATTCAGTAGCCAACACTACTCGGAACGACACAAGTCTATCAGTGGGCGTCATTCAAATTTTTGTTTACTTGTATGCAATTATTGTATATTGTTTTGATCTTGTGAGATATATACATTGAAGATGAGTCTAGGAGGTAGGAATAGATTGAGTATTCTAGACAAACCGTTAAGCAGAGGAAAAGGAGAAATATCTTTAAGCTGCTATGCGTTATTGTTTTCAGAAGTTGTTCAATATTGCCAAAACAAATCTCAAACTCTTCCCGAACTTCAAAATAGGTGACTATTAAAACCAATATTGTTAAGATTCACATTAGGGATCAATCTCTTGTCTTAATATCAGTGTCTTAGTTACTGATTTGGGATTGAACCCTACTTAGCGTTATCATATTTTGAAGATATAAGACATTAACACCTCACTCGTAGGAAGTTTTTTGATTACACTCCCTATCATGGGACGGCCCCCTTTTAAAAATTTTAACAATCCGGACACCTAAGATTGAACAACAACCATCATTTGATGCCTAAACATATAAGTCGTCAAAAAAAGGTATGAAAGAGTGATGTTAAAGTATCTCATGCCTTTCGTATTTTCATAATTGGTATAACCTGGAATTCTAGAATAATTTGGCCTCGACACTGGACAGGGTTACCAACTGGTCAGGATGCCCCAGAATTACAGTTCTACGTCCAAACAAAATAAACAAAAATGCTCAGGATAGGGATTGAAACATAAATACATTTATTTGAAATATTTTCAAAAAAAAATCATAAAATGCTGACAATGTGGCTTGCAGACAGTTTGCATTTTTCATTCAGCTTCAGACCAAAAAACTATGCTTGCATTAGTTTCATCAAGCTTTCTTAACACAAAACATAGCGATGAAGAATTATTAGTTTCTGTGACATAGTTGACTTTGGTTTGCCATGGAATTCTTTTACCAGATGCCTTATCTCGCTCAGGACTCCATATGTAAACTAAATACTATAATTTACTCTTTCATAAATCACTTCAAAGGTATGGTGTAAGCAGACAAAAATCTGCAAGCCTGATTAGGAATTTATTAGGTCCAAAATCATTAGATAATTTGTAGGCTAATTTGGAAGAGTAAATATTTTTCTATAGGTTCAGAAACATTAAAATGTTCCCACCTATGGTGCAATATTCCAAAGTTTTTGAAAGTATAAAATAAGGTGTTTTAGATTTTTATAATCATCAAGAAGAAAAATGTACTGCAATTTATGAAAAAATAAAAAATATATTTTTCAAAAATAAATTGGATGTAAAAAAAATCATGATTTTTTCTGATTTAATCATGTTTGATTATTATTGATTTTTGCATCGCAATGACAGACAATTATAACAATTAATATTTTGTATTGAAATATGTGATACAAAGGAATGGAAATTTAACAACAAAACTTACAATACTATAACAATTAAAGGAATAGATTATAAAATGTCTGGGTCCGGTAAACTATCCTGACAGACGATTTTTGCATATTTTATTTTTTTCCCAGAAAGTACCCATTTGTAATATTACATTTCAAAAATAAAAATTGCGGGATATGCAAGAGTTTTCCTAAAAAAAATTAATTAAAAGCCACACTCGGTCACAATTTGACAGCCTTAAAACGAAAAATTTAGCAATGTTGCCAGATTTTAGATTTACCAATTTATTAGAGGAAATGAAATGACCAATTGAAAATTATTTGAACAACAGAATTGTAATTATTTATTGTCATTATTATAGTTTTAATGAAGGTTTTATTGACGAACCTGGGCTAACCTAACGTTAGCGGGAAAGATCCACCTAACAATATAGTTTTTGTTACAGAAACATCCCGCTTTCAATATAGACTCGGAATTCGGTTGGCGCGCTACCGCGCGCTTTCTTTACAGAAAACCTAACTAATCCTAACCTAACCTAATCCGCATTTTTATTAATTATAAGTTTTGTTATAAAAAAAATTTGTTTTACGTGTATCATAACTTATAGGTATTATTTAATTATGAATATGGCAACGTCGCACATCAAATTAAAAACAAGTATGGCGATGGGAACATTCGGAAAGATGTTTGAAATCAAAATTACCTTCGATTTGTATAATAAATACATCTTAAAGTAAATTTTGAGTGCTGATGAGAGTTTTCCACACATTTTCTCAATTTGGACTGCTAGAATGGTAGATAAAAACAAAAAGAAACAAAAATAAACGAGATTTAAGAGTGTCAACATAGTTTACCGAAACCAAATGTCTTTGCCATTGCCTGATGGCATTGTCAATAGACAGCTGATTGAACAATCTTCAGCTCTCAATAATTTTCTTTCTTAAATGTTCAACCCTAGCTTTTAGAATCCCCCAAATAGAACCACCAAACAAAGCTTGTTATTTTTCAGGTGACTCATGATAAAACAATTGAATTTTTGTTGCTATAGAGATGTCAGATTTGATAGTTTCTATTATTTTAAAAAAAGGGGTTGACATAAGAAGATAATTCTTATTAAGTATTTAAAAGAGAAACATTTTGGTGCAAAAGGGATAAAAAAATGTTACCTGTTCACAATTGGTGTTTATGGACAAAAAACTATTTTTTAAAGCATTTACAAGAAATGGATGGTTCACTAATTATCAAACTGGGACGTGGAAGAAAGAAAAGCGCATGAATGGAACAAAATATTGCCCAGAAAGAAAAAGTAGCAGAAAAATAGTGAAAGTTACGAATTAAAAGAGCTTTAGTTGGAAGAATTACCAAGCAACATATTAAGATGTGCTGCTTTGAAAAAATATATAGTCAAAAACTTAGTGCCCTTAATAGAATAAAAAGGGTGGAAAGGTGTAAAGAACTTCAAAGAAGATTCAAAGTAGAGAAGATATTTGAATTTAGATGTTTGTTCCGCCATATTAATATTCTTCAGTTTTCCAATGATCTCATTCTTCACTTGGACTAAAATCTTCTCAACATTATGCTCTAGTCTTTTTTTTATATTTGACCGGCAATCATCACAAAGAAAGCAGAGAATGTGCAGCTTCTTTAGCTCCATACATTGTACCTCCGAAGCGCTGAGTTTGGCACAGAAAGAACAATATTTGAACTTACAAAGTTCACAGGGCCACACTGGCACTTTTGTATCGTCCGTATTACATATTTTACATCCCATTATTACAGTAAAATGTAACTCATCTATTATGAAGTCCAGCCTTGTTCAAAATTCATGTGAAGTGCCGATCGGGATACCGAACAGGCAGTGTAGATTTACCAAAGAAGCAAAACAAATATTTTGTGGTTAAAAAAAACTGTTTGTTTACAAAATCAATTGAGAAATTGTTTATTATTCCACTTATTTGCTAATTATTAATATTGCAAATTTTTATTTTATTATAGGTGCTAGATTTATTATTAACTTTTTACTTAAAACTGGCAAAAACTCGGGAGCGGACATGTACACGTTCTACGTCCGACATTAACCCATTAATGCCGAGAAATCAAAAATCTCGAACTTAGTGAAATTTTAATATAAATTAGTAGTAAATACACTAAATTAACTTAAATTTTACTAAATTTGTAAAGTCTTAAATAAATGATTCCAAATTTAGATGGGCCCATATGGGACCTTTAGGCGTTGTATCAGTTGAAAAATATATATTTCTGTATTTATATAAAGTTTAAATTCAAATGAAATTTTAGGAGTTGTGGTTCTTATTTAGTGTGAAAATTTAAAAAACAATCGATGCAAAGTCCAATATTACACTTGCTGCACATTGTTCTGCCTTTGCTAGTACAATTTTCGCCGCCACATATTCTTCGTTTGCCTTCAGGAACTGAAATTACATAATGATGCAACCCATCATATCTAATCTCGCTGCTAACTCGAAAGTCACTTCCTGCGGCTCTTGGTACGCGTCCTGGAGCCTTTGGTGGTACCTTGTGTTTTGTCAAATATGTCTGGAATTGAAATAAAAAATAAAATGAATTTTATGATAAATTAGCTTTTATAATCACAAGTTTACCTGTAGTATGCTTCTTCTGAAAGTTACTTGATTAATTTTTCGACCACTTTTTCGGTAAAGTATCCATGCATTTTGTATTGCTGTGTCAATCAGAAACGTAAATATGGGCCAATACCATTTTTTTGAGCATACTCCAATACGGTAACTAAAAAAATACACTCTAAAAATATTATTTTCATAATGATCCGAAAGAACTTACCAGGAAATGTTATTATCCATCTGGTCAGTTCCGCCCATATTTTTGTTATACTGCCTTATCAAATCCGGTATGGGTATGGAAACTGTCTTTCTTTCCGTCCTACTAAATCTGTCTACAGATTTTATTGGTGTCACACCGTAAACAGAACTTGCCACAGTAACAACCTTGTTATCTTTCCATCGCACGTATATAATACCACTCTCACGTTCTAGAATTGAAGAAAAGTCACCTCTGGCTTGTTTCTCTAATTGTGTTTTTGAAGTGAGGATACTTTCTCGTGGCAATCGATTTTCCCTTAGTGTACCGGTTCCTCCATAGCCATTTTCTTTCAAAGTACATAATAAATTCGAGCCGGTAAATAAATTGTCAAAGAAAAACTTATATCCTAATAATTTTTTGTTACCCAATTCATCAATCATTTGCAGCAGAGGAGCAGCGGGCTTACCAACCATCGCTTCATAGTTTGGATTTGCCCTGGGATTTTTTCCCTGGTACACCTCGAAATTTATTAGGTACCCACTTGCGGTATTCAAAGACCAGACTTTGTATCCGAATCAGACAGGCTTTCCTCGGGTAAACTGCTTACATCCGGACCTGCCAAAGTAACGAATCATTGACTCATCATATGAAAGGTTTTCCTCTGGGACAAAATGTTCAATAAAATTTTTTTTCAGTTGATCTGCAAATGTTCTTATCTTGTACATTTTGTCTGTGGCATCAAGTGTGGTATTATTCGCAAAATGAATAAATTTACAAATCTGCAAAAATCTGTCTCTTCGCATAGCTTCACATATTATTAGATTTTGGAGATCTTTCGAATTCTCCCAATAGCTTCTTTTCGAAGGCAATATGTTTATTCCACTCAAAATAAGTATTCCCATAAATACTCTCATATCTTCAATTGTTATCTGTGGGTCTGGACAGTTTTTAGATAGTGAATTATTAGCAGTTTTGCTTATTATGTTTTGTAGTATTTCATCAGTAATAAATAATTCAAACAATTCTACGCAGCTCATAGTGCTGTATTTTGAATAGTCACTTGCTGGAAAATCCCGATTTGGGCTTTGCAAGTCGCCCTGGACAAAGTTAGGTGCATCTGGTTTGGAAACCAAGACTAAAGGAGTATTATTAGGGATTGGGATGGAAACACTTTGCTCCTCTGGGATACCATAATTCATTCATATTCTCTCTTTATTGGAAAATACAACTTGTGCACTAGCAGAAAGTTGTTGCGCAGACACATTGTCAACAAGACCACCCTCGTCCTCATCTGCCGAATCCTCATCGGTAAGAACGCCGCTCTCTGGGGGCTCGATATATATATCTTCAATATTTCCCTCGTCATATGCAATATCTAATGCTTCTTGAAGCGTTATTCCACTAAAAGAATAACAAACCTGTTTAGGTTTGTTATTCTTTCTATTTGCTAAACCTAGGTAGGTACCGCCTAGCGGTCCCATATGGGGACGGCAATGTTTACTTCAAAATAACAATTTTTTAAAAAAACAAATACTTATTGGGTAAACATGTTAAAAAAATAAATATTTAGTTACATTTAGCTATGAAATAAATATGTATTAAAAATATTACTTAACACTAAATTGACATCCATTATTTTCACGAAAATAAAAAACGACGTATTTCAACCGGAATGAAAACTCGCTAAACAACGGCACAGATCAACACGAACTCTCTTGACTGCGTCTTGATGCATACTGAACCGATATCAATAATAAACTCGGCAAACAAATGCAAAGCGTTACTCCCCCACCCTTCCTAACACTAGTCGGTTTATTGTCACAAGACGGTACCTTTAGGCGCTAATGGGTTAAGTAATTTAAAGTATCCTGTTTTTTTAATTTTTTACATATTAGCTCATTTATATTACATATTTTCAAATCAAATCAAAATAAGCTTTATTGTCAAAGACAAAGTTATCTTACAAAGCAACTTATAACTAGTACTTAAAGTAATTTAAACCAGATAAAAAATGTGCAACCTCCTAAAAACTCACAAAACACCTGACTTTACAGCATAGCTCAAAAGAAATCATAAATTCCTTTAAACTTGCTTTTTATTCCTAGAGATCACTTTTCTAAATATGTAAAAATACACTTATAAATCTGTCAGCAAGACATTTTAAACAACATGCTTCTGGCGATTGAGCAGTTATCTGGTTATTATACCTTCCAACAGGATGGTGCCCCATCCCACACCTCTGGAGTACAATAAAGTACCTATAAGAATATTGCACAGATTTTATACAACCTGATTTTTGGCCACCCAATAGCCCAGCCTTAAATCCGGTTGGTTATTTTATTTGGGGGCTCTGGAATCCATGATTTAGAGCTACAATATTTGAATGCTGGGAAAATTTTAGCAAAGTGTCTGTTGATAATGCAATTAACCACCAACCAATTAGAAAACTACAAAAGGTCACAAATAATGATGGTCATATTCACAATTTGTTCCTTTAATTATTGTAAATTTTTTTATTAAATTTTCTTTCCATCGTAACAACTATTTCAATACAAAATAATTTCATAAAGTTTTTTACTTCGATTTCCAAAGGATGAAATATTTTATTTGTTTTGGTAACTTTAAAACAGGTACATATAAACATGTCAAGACCATAAAATACATTAAGACAATAATTAATAGTGGCTAACCTGCCTAAGATCAAGCAATGGTGTGATGCAAACTTGTTGTCACTGAATGTCACTAAAACTAGTTTAGTATCATTTAGGTGTGATGTTGATGAGATGTCCTTGGGAGAAGATATGCTTAGGGTTGCGCCGGATGTTAGGTTTTTGGGAGTCTATATTGATAAAAATTTGAATTTTGAGACTCATATACAGCAATTGGCTAAAAAGGTAGCTTCTGGGTGCTATGCCGTTCGTTTGGTGTCTCGGGAGATAGGTGTCACACCAGCGAGAATGGTTTATCATTCCCTGGTGGAGTCACACTTGCAATATGGAGTAGTATTCTGGGGCAATACACACAACTACCTGCTTGACTCGCTATTTGTCTTGCAAAAAAGGGCAGTAAGGTACATATATAACTAACAGTAGAGAATCTTTTAGGCCGATTTTCCATTTCAAACGAATACTAACCCTAACGTCTCTGTATATACTCGAGACCGTCTGCTTGATTTATAAGCACAAAGGAACTCTACCCGTGCAGGATCACTCATACAACACCAGACACTTGGCGTCTGCCCATTCCATCTTCGGCTTTGACTAGGAGGTCTATTACTTATGAGAGCATTAAAATATTTAATCACCTTCCTGTTGCCATCAAAGAAATCCCAACATTACGACAGTTTAAAACACACGTAAAAAGATTACTGGTTGAAAGAGTGTATTACGATCTGGGAGAATATTATGATGACTCCTTTTAATTGTGTAAGTTCGATTCTGTATGTTGTTTTTCCTGTTTTTCTTATTTTAGCTCTTCCTTAAATGTATATTTTTTCAAAACTTTGTTTCTTTTATTTTTAGCTCTAAATGAACACATTAAACTTGTTCTTGTTTTTTTTTTAAATTAAGTATTTACCTGTAACATAGTCTTAGTGTTGTCATTTAGTATTTGTCTGTTTGTTACTAGCTTGTTATATTTTAAATATTGACATGAAATTTATTTTTGGGATAATTACTTTACTTATATATTTATTTATGACACGGTACTATACAAAGATTCCTATCTTAATCTTAATCATACATTTAAGGTCTTGAGTCCTAGACTAAAGCTAATAGTAGTATATATATACATAGGTTTAAATTACTTTAAGTACTAGTTATAAGTTGCTTTGTCCTTAAGATAACTTTGTCTTTGACAATAAAGCTTATTTTGATTTGATTTGAAAAACTTAGAGCTTATATGTAAAAAATAAAAAAGACAGGATACTTTAAATTACTTAATGTCAGTCGTAGAACGTGTACATGTCCGCTCCCGAGTTTTTGCCAGTTTTAAGTGAAAAGTTAATAATAAATCTAGCACCTATAGAAAATAAAAATTTGCAATTTTGAATATGCTAGTTTTGTCACCTGTGTGATTTTTATTATATTAATAATTCGCAAGTAAGTGGAATAATAAACAATTTCTCAATTGATTTTGTAAACAAACAGTTTTTTTTAACCACAAAATATTTGTTTTGCTTCTTTGGTAAATGTACACCGCCTGTTCGGTATCCCGATCGGCACTTGACATGAATTTTGAACATGGCCGGACTTCATAATAATAGATGAGTTACATTTTACTGTAATAATGGGATGTAAAATATGTAATACGGACGATACAAAAGTGCCAGTGTGGCCGTGTGAACTTTGTGAGTTCAAATATTGTTCTTTCTGTGCCAAACTCAGCGCTTCGGAGGTACAATGTATGGAGATAAAGAAGCTGCGCATTCTATGCTTTCTTTGAGATGATTGCCGGTCAAATATAAAAAAAAGACTAGAGCTTAATGTTGAGAAGATTTTAGTCCAAGTGAAGAATGAGATCATTGGAAAACTGAAGAATATTAATATGGCGGAACAAACATCTAAATTGGAAGCATTGGCTGCTGAAATTGGTTGTTTGAGTGATAAAGTGTATCACTTAAGCAAAGTGCAGAATGAAATGGTTGGTGAAGTTCGCCCTAGGTTAGAGCATATTGAGAGCAGTTTGGACTCAGCTCAAGTTGCTGAAATTAAGTCAAGATCGTTTGCAGATGCTGCTAAGAACAAACAAGCTATGGTAATCAAATCAAAAAATCCTTCCCAGAGTGTCGATGCTACACAGGGAGATTTGTTTCAAAACGTGAACCTAATTGAGGAAAATATTGCAGTCCAGTGCTTAAAAGGTACAAGTAAAGGGGAAATGGTGCTTAACTGTCCCACCAAAGAGGATGCTGAAAAATGTAAACAAATTTAGTGCCCTGGGAAGTTTCCAACACAGGATCCGAATTTCAGGCTTGTCCAAAAGATATGAAGAACATACACTATTCAAATTGCTTAGGCAACAGAATCAATCTTTTTTGATCTTAAACTATTGTATAAAACCTTTAAAAAAATAAGCCCAATGTGTTTCAGAGAGTTATTTCTGTGTGAATTCTGCTATTTATAAGAAGGTCATGGAGAGTGGATTTTTGTTTGTAGGCTATGACCATTGCAAAGTTTTTGATGGTCTTGAGGTTAAGAGGTGCTTCTGATGTTGTGGGTATCATCACATGGCGACTACTTGTGATAATGATATGTGTTGACCTAGGTGTGCTAAAAACCATCAACTAAAAGAGTGTAAGGAAACTTTTTTACATGCTTTAACTGCATTAAAGTCAACCAAAAGTCTAATAACAAAGTGGAAACTAACCATGCTGCCTGGGATTATCGTTGTCTGACATATGTGCAAAAACTGGTGGACTTTACAGAGCAAATGTTTAAATAGCAATTACATGAAAAAATGGATGGAAATTTTTATGTGGCACACGTAAATATTAGATCACTTATTCCTTCATTTGCTGACATTAAGGAATTGCTGCTACACAAAAAGCTTTTGATTTTTCAGGTTACTGAGAAGTGGTTAGACCCAGAATATCCAGATCTCCTGATAAATATTCCAGGTTACCAGCTTTACCGTGCATATATACCGACCAGAGGAGGAGGAGTCTGTGTCCTTAAAGTGTTCGGTGATTGATGTTTCAGCAATATATAATGGAATATCCTTGGTTGAACAACTGTGGATTGAGGTAGCTTTTAAAAATATTAAAATTTTAGTTGGGGTATTGTATAAACCAACCCCTAACTAACTATAAACAAATAAGCTGCATTGAAAATGTTTCATCTGCTTTATCACCATCTTATAACTACTGTATTTTAATGAGTGATTTAAATATAAATTATTTTTCTCAAGATGTACAAATTAAATATTTGGATTTGTTGTTAAGCATGTTTAGTCTAAGTCAGGTCATTAATGAGCCCACTCCACTGATTAGAAGCTGTAGTAGTTTGACTGATATTATTTGTGTTGACAACAAGGTAAATATAAAAAGTTCAGGATCTATTGAAATGTTTAATTTAACCGATCTTAGATTAGTTTATTCGGTTTTAGATTTAGAGGCCCCGAAGGCCAATTCAAGGGTGGTCACTTATAGAGATTTCCGTACTTTTGAAAAACAGCTTTTTGATTTGGAAATGCAATATCTTGATTATAAGGAAATAATGAGTCATGAGTCATTAGAAAAGGTTAATACATTCAACAAACAGCTTACGGAAATCTTTTTGATAAATATCAAAACCGTGAACATTAAACGAAAATATAAACCCTACATTACTGAAAAAATAAAAGAAATCATTAAATTAAAAAATAAAGCATTTAATAAATATAAAAGAACATGAGACATGCGCATAAAGATTGCTATCTTGACCTCAAGAATTACCTATTTTTTGCTATCCGGAATGAAAATAAAGCCTATATGGCTTTCGAGTTGCATAAATCTGATAAGAATTCTAAAAAATTGTGGTCTAAAATTAATTTATAGAATGTTCACTCTAAGGCTGGATATTAAATTCCTAACCATTTAAAAGGGGTAAACTCTATAAGTGATCACTTTGCTAGCATAAGCCAGACAATACACCCGGTGAGTGATTTACTCATTGGTTCTCTGAGGAGCTCGAGATTACAAGACGGAAATAGTTTTGACTTTAAAAATGTATTTGAATAAGATGTATATTAGGCTTTTACTAGGATAAAGTCTAAAAGTATGGGCATTGATAGTTTAAGCCAATATGATATTATTTAGTATTGATCATATCATTCCGATAATCACCAACTTGTTTAATTGTTTAATTCTTGTCTGCAGACTGGCAATTTTCCAACCTTGTGGAAAATCTTCATTATTAAACCTCTACCTAAGAACCCTAAGATAGAAACCTTATCTGAATTGAGACCAATTTCTCTCCTACCAATTTTTGCTAAAATGTTAGAATTACTCTTTGTGATATGATTAAGGACTATTTATATGGCAAGGATATTCTTCCTGGAGTTCAGTCTGGTTTTCGGAAGGGTCATGATACAGCGTCAGCCCTTACTAATACACCAATATCACAAGAAACATGGATGATGGTAGAGTAGCTGGCTTGGTCTTACTTGATTATAGCAAGGCATTTGACCTACTTAATCCCCAAATGCTAATTGTTAAGTTATCATTTTTTGGTTTCTCTGAACAAGTGTGTTTGTGGTTTTCCAATTACCTTTCATCTCGAGTGCAGCTGGTAGAATTGGATGGTCCAAGATCTGGGGCTGTGGTGACAGATTTGGGTGTACCTCAGGGAAGTGTCCTGGGTCCACTCATGTTTAATAAGTACATGTCAGACCTGCCTAAACAGGTTAGGTCTTGTGCAGTCCAACTCTATGCCAATGATACCCAGCTTTTAGCTGGTTTTGCCCCTGGCCTATGCAACAAGTTAATTTAGATTTGGAAAGAATATTTGTCTGGTCTGTTGATCATGGTTTTGTACTGAATGCGAAGAAAGAAGAAAACTATTTACATAAAAAGAAAAAACTTACCTCACTGTATATTAAACTAAAGAGCTTATATCCCTTCAAATACATTTTGCCAGAAAAAACCAAACTAATGTTGATTGAATCACCGATTTATCCACTTCTCGATTACTGCAGTGTTGTTTATTTTAGTTATTTAAGCCAGGAATTCCAAAGAAAAATTCAATTAGCCCAAAATATGTGCATTCGCTTTGTGTATTGTGTAAACAAATTCAATCATATAACCCATACATATGTTCGAAATAACATTCTAAAATATAAATATTGTACAACACTTCATTTTGGTGCTTTTGTTTCTAAAATATTTAAGTCTAGGTGCCCCAAATATCTCTAGAATTATATAATTGCCAGGCTGGATCTACATCAACTGAATCTTAGAAATATAGTTAGATTTAATATACCTCAACATCAAATTGGGTTTTTTAGTCATCAATGCTTTTTAAATTTTTTTTTTGTTTTTTGTCAATATTTTTATTATTTTTTTGAGTAGGTGGCATGGAAGAACGCCTAGCGAATGTCACCCTTTATGTAATTGTATTGTATACTTTATATAATAATTGCATAATAAACGTCTTTTCTTTATTTCTTTCTTCTTTCTTAACACATAACAGATATACTGACAATAAAACATTTGTATATTTTTTAAATTTAAAAGTGCCTGTCCCTGAGATGATGTTTCTAGTCATACCAAGTATTTAGTAATAAAAGGATGAAATTAGTTTAAAAATAAAACTTATAAAAGTTCACAGAATATTTCATAGTTTGCAGTGGCGTAACGTAAAGAAACGAGTTAGGAATACTATAAAACTTAAGAATGTCCAGGACATAAAAAAAATTATAGTGGTAATATAAAATGATCATTATTCTTCTATTTGGATTCCATTTAGCCCATTTTAAATGGTCACTTTAAATGAATCTGACAAATGAAAACAAATATCTGCTTGGGTTACAAGAAATTCTCTTGTCTCAGGCAATACTGTTTTCTAAGAATTATTTCAAGTTTCAAATTAAAGTTTATCTTCTGAACAAATCAGTTGGATACATATACTGTTGTTACATGCTTACATTTTATTGCAAAATATCATAATCTAAGTTATTATAGATAACGTCGGGAGCAAAAAGACAATTAAAATTTTTGGAAATTCACTGCATTCTCAAAGATTGCAAGGGAGTTTTTATTAGTACCTTTTTTTTCTGAATGTTACTGATAATGTTGTGGTTCTTGATTTATTTTGAAAAATTTGGATTCTATTGACCGTTCTGCTGAATTACAAAAAGTTTTAATTTTTACCAATACATTGTATTTAAACTCTTTCAAGATAGCATCTGTCAAACATTGCTAGTTGGCTGTAAAGAGTAACCCTTTCCGTAAACCTCTTTAGCTCAGGGGGAAAATTACATATGAGATATTTTGTTTATAAACATTTTATTTCTTAAAGGAAAACATATTTCAACATAATACAATAATATTCTAGAAAAACGGTTTAAAAGGATTCTTTGGGTACTCCTCAATGATAACTTCAGCCCAGTTCTCTTAATCTAAGAAGTTTAAAAAAGTCTTAATTCTCTGAAAAGAAACATCTCCAAGACTTAAGAATCGTCTGAAATAGGTTGAGTTGCCCTTTCATTGGCAATAATGATCAAACAAGTTAAGATCTAATATGCCATACACAAAATCAGGATTCACATTACTAAGAAAATTGTCAATGCAAGTACTTGGTGAATCTTGTAGATTCATGAATTAATGGCATTATAATTAAAGATGCTACAAGCAATCATCAGAGTTGTCTCCACCTATGACAAAAGAAACAGAATCCCTAGACAAATCCCTCAGAAAATCACTTGTACTCAACAAGAAATTGAACGGTCTTGATTGTCCCTAGAGATTCAACAGCCCTCTATCAGAAGTTTCCATACTATGCTTGTGTCAATATCTTTAATAGGTTGCCAGAGGAAATTAAAGCAAATCAAACAACATGGTTTTAGAAACTCCCTCAAAAAATATCTGCGCGACAAAACGTTCTATCCCTTCAAAGAATTCATAGAATTGTAGTCTTTTCGAAATCAAAAATATTTCTTTTGTTTTCGTTTTGTTAATTTATTCTTTGTTATATGTATTGTTCCGTGCTATATATTAGATTATAAGATTGTAAGTTAATTTTTAACCTTTTTATTAAGCTGACTTGTCAAATGTCATATTTTTTGTATGATCTTGATGATAAATAAAAACAAAAAAACATAGGTAAATGTTTCGGCCTGATTGAGGCGTCCTCAATCAGAATTCAAATAAAGTCGGCCATAAATCTACAGTAATTATCCATTCAGTATTAACATTGTAAATAATAAATTCATTCTCATTATTTAAAGGTCTAAACCAGATTGAATATTTTTATTTTCCTCATGCTCATAGAAAAAATATTGTACATACAATTTGGGTATATTTTCCGCACTTGACTGCTGAGTGAAGTCCTCGTGCGGAAAAAAATCACTCTCTGCATTTGTTAGGTAAATAGCTATTCTGGGCAGATGTGTAATAAAATGTATGTTTCAGGTTACACGAACTTGGTTATAGAGTTGGTGCTAAGCTAATTGATCTATATTTTGTAAGAGAACGGAACGGAAAACGTGAAACTAAGTTACTAAGCATTCTGCTATATGTAAAATCTACCTTCTGGAAGGTGCGTTTTAAAATACAAATTAATAATTTATATTATTAGAAATACGTGCTTTTAGAGATAGAATTGATGATATAAGCAAAATATCCAGGATTTCGGGTTAATCAGAAGGGATGCACTGTCAACTTTGTTACCTATCTTAAATGGAAACACCCTAAATTAAATAAATAATTTCGAGTGCTTTTTTATTAAATTCTAAACAAAGAACTAACCCCATTTCTAACAATTTATATTTTAAATTTAAACAACGAATAATTCCTCAAAAATCATAAATATTTCTTTTTTTAAATACCTCCAATATTTTGTTCCATATACTGTATAAGGTATTATCTAGTTTTAAAACATTTTTGAACCCCCCTTTTACATATTATATATTTGACATATTTAACTTATTTCTCTCATTATTATTTGATAGAAAACAATTGATTTTAAATTGTTTATTTCTTGTCAAATGATGTCAAAATTTTAGTAGTTAAAATCTCAAAATTGTTTTTGCATTTTAATTAGTGTAAGTACTTTAGACCAAAAAGTGCAAATCGTTTTATTATAACTTGATCCGTAGACATATTTCACAGTCCTCCAAAAGGGTGGTGGGACCTGCCCCCCCTCCTCCCCACGTGAGATTTACAATTTGATTTTTTAACACAAAATGTTATAAAAATGTGCCACTTCTCTGAAACGATGTGAGATATTTATTGACCCCCTTCTTTCATTTGAGATTTGGTGAGATTTTGAGGGACCTCCTCATCTTATTTTAAGATCCCTAGTGGTGTGATTTGACAAGCAGAGAAAACAAATCAAAAAAATATGGCCCAATTACATTATTATTGAGTATCTCACCACAAGTTGACGGATTGGCGCCCTTGGAACTGAAATTCCCGATAACAATCTGTATTCACTGTTGCCCATTGCTGTGTATTTTTCCGATTGAACATGCCGCTGCTTGAAAATGTCGGTTCGCCTGTCATAATTAATTAATGTTATTTAGTAGTTCTAACATATTTCCATTTTTTGATTCCTATATTTTTCGAATTGAGGTATTTGAATTCTCTTCCACAGAAAGTATTATATTTACCTCAGCATTTTCATCAACTGTTGATGTTCGTATTTTTTCTTTTTAAACCCGAAGTTTCTTGAAACTTTGCTTGTAATCTCGTGAACATTTGTTTGCATGGACCATTCATTTGGGGATTATTAGCTCTAAGCTCTTGTAGCGCAGCTCTGTAGTTACAATTGTTTTTTATATACGAAACTAAAATTTTTTTCTTTGCTCTAAGTGAATTAGGCATATTATTATGATCATTAAATTAAATTAATTGCGATTTAAAACTGACACTTGATAGCCAACAATAATAAATGAGTATACTGTCAAATGGCTGTTATGTTTTCCAGTGCACATTATTGTTTTTTTTTATATTAATCTTTTCTAGTGCACTCTATTTAGGGTATACATTTTTGTTTTAGAACTATAATGTTTCGAAGGGAGTTGAAAATAGTGTGGGTTGTATTATAGTGGCTGGCAAAAAGTGTGCAACACATGGAAAAAGACTTCGGATTTAAAAAGAAAAAGACGAACAGTAGAAAATATTGAAGTAAATAATAATATAGTATTGCTTTCAGTTAAAGAAAATCCGAATAAATTAATTCGTAAAATATTTGAGGTATTACAAAAAGTGCACTGCCGTATATTAATTGAGATAGACATGATTTCCTGATGTGTGCTAATAACCCTATATGTCAATTTTTTAATTTTTATTCTATCTTGAATACTCTTAACATGAAAGTTAGAGGGGGTAGCATTATATATTGTCAACATTTTCACTTTCAACTACCAATATCTCCAAATCAATTACAGATATGTGAAAATTTGAAATACAAAATATTCATGGAATTTTTAGGAGAATCCAAAAATGAAATTATATACAGGGCGTTTTGCTTCCCCTGTATATTAATAAAGGTAAACTTGATTTCTATGTGAGGGCAAACACTAGAGTAGTAACCCTACCTACCAATTTTTTAATTTTTTTTTTCATTCTTGAATAATAATAAAGTTGGAGGAGGGTAATATTATAGGGGAACACTGTGTATATTATCAGGCCTAATCTGTTCCAAAACTAAACAAAAATTATAATAAGGCATATTACATGACGAAAACAAGATTTGTTTTTGTACTCTAATTTTAAAACACCCAGTGGAGTTTTCTGAAGGCACAAAAACCTTTTCTCACACTATCTTTTTTATTTACCTCAAAAACTTTATTTGGTAAACATATTTGCATTAGGATGGGGTCGATTAACTAACCTTTTGGTATTTTTGTTGTTTCTACCAAAAAGTGATTTTTTAGGCATTGTTTGGAAAAGAAGCTGATAAATTAGAACACTCTAATGACGATGAGAACACTTATTATCTGATGGAAAAAGAGCCGATTGTTAATAGATTTATATCAATTCCAAGAGATAAAAGCAGTCTCAACTGTGCGGTATTTATTGCAGGAATAATAGAAGCTGTTCTAACAGGAACAGGATTTGTAAGTAATGATTAAAAATTTCCACATGAAAACTTAGTAATAAAAAACATGTGTGTTATTCTTATAATTTAAATATATGTTTATTAAATTGATTATAAAACAGTTTTTTTATATAGTGACACAAAAGCTTGATTGTTAATCACAAAACATTTCTCAATAGCCTTTCTAAAATTCTTTGTAATTAATGTTAACAAAATAATGATTTATCAAAATGATGGTTAGTCCTGGAGTATTTCGTAGCCGTTATAGAGGTAAGGTCTCCAACTATTGTTCTGTTGTTAGGTTAAAGTCATACATTTATATGAAAAAAAGCAATGTCTATTGTTTATAAGCATCTTAACCAAAAAATACATTATCAAATCATTTATTAGGTTTCTTAGGATTATTCTACTTCTCAAACCAAACATTTTGAGACCTGGTTGATGTATTTAAGGCGATTTTTGGCGGATATGGTGGCTTTGATCTAACCTGTGGTTTCGGTTCTTGCTGTGCCAACGAAACATAATGTCATGTTTGATAAAATGTAAGTCAAAATCAACAACAAAGTATTTTTTGATTATTTGTAATGAACCTAGAGCGGAATGAAACACACTATCGGTTAGAGCTTGGCGTGGGGAATTCGAAAAAATAGTAGTAGATCAGCGTAATTCCGTGGCTTAAAGAGATATAAAGAGGTGGCGATATGTTAATGATAATAATGATAAGATAGTCAGGGCATACTACCACAAAAGAAATATTACAATAATCATTATTAATTTTAAAAAACACATTAGAAATTATTATTATTTCTAATATACTTACATTAAATTTATATCATAGTTAACAATTAATAACAAAACAATAAGCAAAAATACTAAGGACTAACACTTAGAAATTAGAATAAATGTCTTAAGTAAAGCTTATGAAAGAAAAATCTCACACTTCCGTCAAAAGATGCCATGCCAGCTAAAAGACTGCAACTTGAAACGTGGAATATGGATATAGCTTGATATAGCTATAAATAGTTTTTTTTTGGAAGGATGGGTGTATGTCTGTGTGTACGTACTTAACAATAATAACCAATACGGACAAAGCGCTCTCGGCCACTGGCCATCCTCAGTGCCATTCGTCAAAAGCGCAGGAGTCTCTGGAGTTTACACCTAACAAATAGACATGGAGTTAAGTGTAAAACCTGGAGACTTCTGTGCTTTTAATGAATATTACTGAGGATGGCCGATGACCGAAAAATCAAATGCTTTGCTTGACATTTTTGATTAAAGAAATTTGCACCAAGTACAAAGAGTCTTACGTATTATTATGAATTTATTTATTAATATCATTATTAATATTTTTACAAGTTTTCTCCTGCTAAAAAAAAAACAGAATGCGCAACATGCTAACTGTGGTACCACACACACGCCTGTTTTCCGTGCGCAGACTGCACGTACATCCTAAGAACGTTTAAGGAAATTTTTGTATCTGTCGTAGTTTATTAGCTATAGCCATTTAAACAATTAAATTGTTTGCAATAAATACTCTGACCATTTTTCGGGAAAATACCCTCGAAATTTGTAATCAGCAGGTCAAAATACATAAGAAACGTTAGAGAAAATCCCTGTCTCTATAACGGCTACGAAACGCCCCCGGGCCCCCAGACTAGACAGTATGTATCTATATTACGAAATAAAATATCCGAAAAGTTATAGGAAAGAAATGCATTCCCATATAGAGTAAGCGCCGTTTCTAGAATATTTGGTACCGGTGCAAGATACGCAAAATGTCCACTAGTGGAAACAAACAATTGAAACAAAAGGTCGTCACGCTCTGATACCACAACAGTACCAACGCGAGTACTAAAAAAGGGACATTTCACATGATGTTTTGTGTAATAAAAATATCACGCTGTGGGGTCCTTAGAAACGACCCTAATATAGTATGACAAATGGGTATATTAAAAAGTAAAATCATTTATTATCTGTATTTTCTAAATTACATGAGTTATTCATTTTTAATTTTATATTTATTTAACTTAATTTTATAATGGAATATTTGTTTTTATTTTTTTAAGATAGCAGTCTGTATAAATATTTTATTTTTATTGTTTATTTAATCGAGAGATTATGAACTACTAATACCACTGCTCTGTGTCCCAAAAATGTCAATGTTTTGATCCTAATTTTAATGTGAAATTAATTAGAACTATATCTAAAAATATCTATATAAATATATATATATATATATTGTGTCGGAATTTTTTGCAAATAAGGAAACATAAAAAATAGCTTGAATCTTTTCTTCCTTTGTGAAACCTTAAACAATATAAGTATCAGTATTTTTCACCATGAATTAGTTATTCTAAATATGAAAATAATCTAAATGTTATTATTTAAACTGGTAAAAGTAGAATAATTATTTGTATATATATAGTCTAACCATGATGTTTTATGCTAGAGCCATCAATGTAATAAACCTTTTCTCCCCCCACGGACCATGCGTTATTTTTACCAAATTTTTGTTTCATTGTTGCTAATAACTGGTATCTTCGAGAAGTAAGATCTTCATAGATGGTGTGGCCAGAATCCTTTAATTTTCCCTTGGCAATATAAATCTCATTTTTTTTAAATGTTCGTAACAAAATTAACTAAAATTGCTCTAGGACGGGCCTCTGTCTCCTTTTCGACGCGAACTAAATAGTCAATATGTGAAGAAGAACTTGAAATTTGCATTTTTTTTAAACAAAGTTGACGACCACTTTTTCTAAGATTTTCGTTTTTCGTCTCTTCAAAACCACACAAACTTGAACGATTCCTTTTGGAGCATTGCTCTAGCAGATCAACTACATTTACTAATTCTGACAAAGCTTCAAAAAAATTTTGCAACCGTTGCAGTTATATCTTTCATTCCATTACAAAATTAAGATATTTTTCTATCAATTTTTTCTGACTTATTGTTAAATTTTTCTTCCAATTGTGAAGCGAAGCTTGAGCAGACTTTGGCAATAAGTTTCTGAGTCTCATTCTCCCTCTTCGAAGCAGAGCGTGTTGGGGACTCATCCTGTATTCACAATTAATAAGTTGGCTCTAAGTGCCACTAAATAAAAATGGCACGACTTTAATATCAGTACGCGGCAATCGATAATATTATTTGGCAATTATGCGTTAACTACTATACTAAATAAACCGGCCGAAAAGTATACACAAATAAGGCAAATACATATTAATAATACTCTTAAAAGTTGAAAAAATTTACATTTAAGAGCTTTTTTTAGTAAATTAAATATATTATTTAATTGCTAAGTGTGTTTTAATATATTAAACATTTTATATTTTTATGTTAATGAACCAAATATTGTGTTGGCAAAATTGTAATCAAGTCCCCCCCCTTCGCAATATTTTGTAGATCTGTTCCTATATATATATATATATATTTGTATTTTCAATTTTATCACATTGTATTATAATTGACTATGTTGTTTCAGCCTGCTAAAGTAACGGCACATTGGCATAAGGGAACTACCTATATGATCAAATTCGAAGAGTCTGTGGTTGGAAGAGATAATCAGTTAGATGAACGATAATTACTTAATTCCTATAATTAAGATATTTTGCGCACTTCTACATTTAAGTTTATATTTGTCATTTATTATTTATACATAGTAAAAAATATTGTTATAAACATAAATGCTTTTTTCTCAAACTACTTTGTGCAACGCCCAGCAACTATAATACTCTTTATATCCATTGGTATAGAACCGGCATCGCTTAAAAGCCACGAATCATATTGACTTTAAATTTTATTCAAAAATTATGGATCATAATGAGAATGGAAATGGTAACATTTTGGTAAAAATCCAACATGGCGCAACGAAATGACGGCGTTGTGAGATGTTAAAAAAAGTATTAGTAAAACACAACTTTTCTAACTAATTTACCTGAAATTTTGCACAAAAACAAGTATAGTTAGTGTAAGTATGTATGTACTGGCCCCTCCATTCTTACGCCCCAGCCCCCTCGTCCTGTGTCGTCATTTGACCTTGAGGGGGCCCGCCAACTTGAGCTCGTTAAAACTGTGGCAATAGAATACTAAATGGCCACGACCCTGAGTATAAGACCCCCCACCGGACGCTGATTGTAACACCCCCCACCGAAACGTTTGAAAATCAACTGCGAAGGTCATCTGAAAGTCGTAAATCGAGGACCCGACACGGTCAAACAACCTTCAAAACAATTTCAAAGTCAGTAAGCAATGACATCTCAATGTCAAATAAATGACCAAGTGCACGGGACCCACTTCAAGGTCAAGTGGGTAGGGGCCCCTCAAGGTTAAATGACGTCATCAGACAATTTGACCTTCAAAACATCCTCAAGAACTTTTCATAGTTCAATGCTAAGTGCATCTCAAGGTTAAATAACACGCACCCCCCAATGTCAACCAATGTTATTTTTGTTACGCGTCAAATACTGGACATAAAATAGAAATTAAACAGAAAACTTCTCTTGATAAAAATAAAAAGTACCCTCCCAACCAAAGTATCATATGTACGAACGACACGTTATAAGATATTGCTTTACGTGGCCCGGGTCGAGTGGATAACGTCGCTCGAGTACCTATATATGTGATAATCCTATGACTTACAAGTTCTCTTAGGGGGGTATCATAGGTCTATTTAAGTAAAAAAGAACATTGCTTAATAAGATGTGTTTATTTCCTATACTAATATACACTTTGCGACAAAAAAAATCCCAAATAAATGCTCTATGAGCTAACAGTAAATCTGTATAATTTTCATTAAAACACCAGAATCAATATCGAATATGGATAATCCTATGACTTCTTCTTCAACTCAGTAATTTATATGTAGATATTCTCCAATATAAAAGTTGGCACCCTATAGAAATCGTAAAAATACGATGTTAAAAATTCACTACGGGCTCGCAATGTATAAGGTATACGCGAGCATTCAGCGATATGCACTATAAAACTAACCAAGCCTTTTATATAGGCAACTTTCAAAGTCGAACACCCCTACCCACATAAATAACAAATGCGTCACTTAATACCAACCACCCTTCACCGGCCAACCACGTCTCAAGGTCAAACAACTTGACCTTCAAAGTCAGTGATTATAACACCCCCCACGGAGACTCAAAGTCAGCGGGGTAATGACATCTATATATATATATATATATATATATATATATATATATATATATATATATATATATATAGATGAAATGGTAAAATTACGGTACCAATTCAAGATGGCGTCCAAATGTGTTTGTAATCGTGAAAAAATCACTCAGATTTTACATATCTTCACGTTTTGGCGTCCCTAAATCCCAGATGCCAAAAAACATGTTTTCTCAATTCCGCTGGTCTGTCTGTTTCATTTCGCAGCACAGCTAAATTACTAAATAGAATTACTAAAATACTTACCAGATTGACCTCAACTTTTGGCCAAAAATTAACAGATTAACGAACTTACCTAAGTGACGATCAACCTGAATTATATGAGGCAAATAAATAAGATGAACAGGCAGTATCTCCGCTAGGGTTCGAGTGCCACATATTTTAAAGTAGATAAACAAAAAATATGGACTGGCGACGCTGTACCGCCACCCTGCTCTCTCATCGTAAGTCAGTCTTTTTTAATGCTATAAATTCTTGTTGCAACTAACTAGCAATCCTCTTCTGTCCTCTATAATAGGCCTATTGTAAAAAGAAGCAAATGCCTTTTTAGTCCAGCCTGCTGCAAGTCTAATGAGTTGATGTTCGACCCATTTCAAGAAATTTTAATTATTCATATCATGATGATAGTCTCTGCGGGGTCATAAAAATCCACAATTTCTGGATAAAAAAAGATCTCAAATTTCTTATATGGTTGGTATAACAGACATACATTAAACTTAGGGCTACTAAACCTTTTTACTTTTTAAGTGGCGAGAGAGAAAGCATTGTAATCATTCCCAAAATTTTTTTTTTTTTTTCTCATGTTCTCATGGCTTTTTTTTCTCAGATTGACGTCAATGGTTCTGCTTTTGCTCTGTTAACTTACTTTACCTTAATTAATATGCCGTAAACAAATATCCCAAAAATTGCCACATATTAACTAAAGTACAAAATGTTTATCTGATTTAAATATGATCAAGCTATCTTGTATGAAACCATTTTCACCTCCGGCATGGACTATTATTACTCTCTGTCCTTTGGAGACTGGTTTTTTAAGTCCTTTTAGACTGTGATCATACCAACCTCTTTTACTGGTATAACTACTGTGAATGTACGTCTCGTCAGCAGGGGCGTGCAGTCCATGGAAGCAAGGGAAGCAGTGCTTCCCCAAAAAAAATTACAAAACATCTTCTAAAATGTAATTTTTGAAATAGGAAACCATTAATTTAGTTTATATTAAAAATGCTAAAATATTATCTTAATTATCAAGCCCATAATAAATGCGGCCTTGACTCCGACCGAGCAATAGAATCGAATAGAACCTATGCGGGCCGCTTCTCTGTAGCCAACTACTGTATGCTTGATTTCCTGTGAATCGAGCCAGAAGTTATTAAACTTTCCGCCGGCTGTCTGCAATATTTGCATTTCGGTCCCGAGCTTTAAGTGGGGGCGAAAGCTATCGTTGGAGTAGGTTCTTTGTTTGAACGGCTATCCTTGTGTTGTGTGATAGGTACCTCGGGTCGTGCATGGTGCGATATGGAAGGCAATACTACGGACGTTGATATGCAAATACCGTCAACTTCGGGTGTCGGTAATAACGTTGAAAATGTTGGAGAATTTAGCAAGAAGAGTGTGTGCGAATGTGTCGTGTGTGTATTAATAATAAACGGATTTTCAACATTAAACTTTGCTGATAAGCCTCAAATAATTGCCAAAGCGAGGGCAAAACCGCCTATGAAAAATTTAACCACAAAAATGAAAAACTGTATTAGACATTTTTATCCGGAAAAACAATACGAACAATTTAAATGGCTAACAAGGTGTGAAAATATAAGTAAATTATTTTGTTGGCCATGTTTACTTTTTGAAAATGAAAAAGGTCTCTGGAATAAAACTGGTTTTTCCGATTTAAACAATTTCTATAAAGCTGTAAGAAAACACATTATGTCCAAAGCGCATTTGCAGGCCGTCATAAAAGAAAAAGTCTTCGGCAAAACCAGAACTGAACACGCCCTTAATAAACAGTTAGAAATTAGTCACCGCCAACACAATGAACTAGTCGGACAGCAAGAATTCGGATTTAGAGGTCATGACGAAACAAGGGTTTCTTCAAATAGAGGAAATTTTCAAGATTTACTTAGTTTAATGGCTAAATATGATGATTGCTTAAAAAATCATTTAGAGCAATCTAGCGTTTTTCGCAGAACGTCGAATCGAATCCAGCGATTTTTAGGTTTTAAGAATGTGTCCGAAACTCGTACAGCAGGTGCATTATATACCGTAGTTTATAACGTTACTAAAGAAATTAATGGAGAGAAAAAATTAGTTGCTCAAAGCAATGACGGAGGTGCAGTGATGGCAGGACAATTAGGGGGTCTGCAAGCTAAAGTTCGAGAAACTTTCCCAAGTGCTGTGTTTGTCCTAAATGGCATGGCTGCTTTTTTTTTCCAAGTCAACAAAACGTACACAAGTTTTGGACTCCATTGTCCACAAACGATTGCCCAAAGTAGCTCCTACTAAGTGGAACTATAATTGAAGACTTGTGTTAACAGTATCTGAAAATCGTGAATCACTGATTGAACTATTTGAGAATATAATAGCAAATAACGAAACATGGGACTCAAAAGCAATAAATAGTTTTAGGGGGTTTTTGGACTGTTTGAAACGAGATTTTAATTTTAATTATTTGTTAAACATATTTTCAAAAATATTTCCATTCTCGGACAATGTTTTTAATATATTACAAACTAAAACAAATGATATTGCTTTTTGCCTAAAAAAAGTGGATGATTTTAAGTCTATATTAAGCCAAAAAAGAGATGACTTTGTCCTATTTTGAGAAAAAACGATAACGTTAAATGTAGAGCCACAAGCGTCTTCGAACAGACAAGGTGGGAGATGTTCAAACATTATACAGACGCCTCTTTTATGAAATAATCGATCAAATTCAGCAACAAATAAACTATAGATTTAACGGTTTAAATGATTTTAAATTCCTCGAGCTCTGCAATTTTGATACATTTAAAGGAAAAACTTTTCCAGAAGATGCGTTTAAATCTCTTCTTCCTCATTATGGCCAGTTCTTCGGCCAAATGTTACTGCGATCTGAACTAAAAGTGATTTACGAAACTGATGATATTATGATATAAGGAACTAATGCAATTTTTAAAAGACAAGGAGCTGGAAGATGCCTACACCGAAGTGTCGAAATTGTGTGAATTAGTATTGACAATACCTGCCACAAGTTCATCAGTAGAACGCAATTTTTCAACACTTAAACGTATAAAAAATTTCGTGAGAAATTCAACGGAGCAGGAGAGACTTTCGCATACATCGCTGTTGCCCATTGAAATATGTCGGAGCATCGAGGTCATTGACGAATTTGCAAGAAATGATCGAAGAATCGAATTACATTACAAATAAGTAAGTTTCTAAAAACTGCTTCCCTTTCTTAAAATTTGATGATGATTTTTCAACAACCTGAAAGCAACTAACTATGGTTAAATTACCTGAATCCAATTCGCTTTAAAAATTTCCATAAACTGCTAATGCCTATTTGCTCCGTTAAAACGATCTGTCATTGATCTTTTGAAGGATACCTAAAAAAGTTAAACTATTAAAATTCTACACGCGTGTCAGGAAAAATTAAGCCAAACTATGCATATGTTGTTATGAATAATAATAATATAGGTTAACTTACATTTTAAAGTAGGTCTGTTTACTACCCTCATAAAATGGAAGTATGGTAATCGTGAAAAAATCACCCTCCGAGATTTTTTCAAATTTTTACATTTCAGGGCCCCTAGATGACGAAAAACATGTTTTCTCGATTCCGTCAGCCGGTCTGTCTGTCTGTCGGCCTGTCTGTTCGCGGCATAGCTAAATAACTACTTATCCGACTTCAAATTGGTCAAATATTAAGGGTCATATGGAGATGACTTGGTAACATTTTGGTAAAGATCCAATATGGCAAAACAAAATGGCGGCGTAGTGAAATGTTAAAAAAATTATTACTAAGAAAGTGCTTATCCATTTTATCTCAAATTTTGCACAAAAATCATGCATTATGTAGGAATCAACTGATAAAATTTTGGTACGAATCCAAGATGGCGGAACGAAATGGGGGTTTAAATAAACATTCAGCCTGAAAAAACTACTTAATGAATTGATTTCAAATTTTGTGCCATAACTAAATGTAGTATAAAGATGAACTAGTAAAACTGTGGTACTACTTCAAGATGGCGGAACAAAATAGCAGCCAAATAAAATGTTTGTAATCTGAAAAAATCACCCTCTCACGTTTTACATATCTTCGCGTATTGGCGCCCCTAGATGCCAAAAAATATGTTTTATAAAGTCCGTCGGTCCGTTTATTGATTTGTCTGTCAGTTCTCGGCATAGCTTAAAAACTACCTATCAGATTGACTTCAAATTTTAGGCAAAAATTAAGGCTCTTATAGGAATGACCTAGTAATATTTTGGTAAAAATCCAATATGACGGAACAAGACGGCGGCAAATGAAACGTTAAAAAATTATTACTTAAAAACTAATTATCCAATTTGCAGAAGATTTAAGTATTATGTAGGAATCAACTGGTAAAATCTTGGTACGAATACAAGATGGCGGAACAAAATGGCGGCTTAATAAAATATTTAGAAATTCAGCCTGAAAAACTATTTAATGAACTGATTTCAAATTGAGTGCCATAACTAAGTGTAGTATAGAGATGAACTACTAAAACTGTTGTACTACTTCAAGATGGCGGAACTAAATGGAGGCCAAATAAAATTTTTGTTTTAGCGTCTCTAGATGCCAAAAAATATGTTTTATCAATTCCGTCGGCCCATCTGTCGCTTTGTCTGTCTATCTGTCAGTTCGCTGCGTAGCTGAGTAGTTTTACTCATCAGATTGACTTCAAATTTTAGTCAAAAATTAAGGCTCATATGGGGATGGCCTGTTAATATTTTGGTAAAAATCCAATAAGACGGAACAAGATGGCGGCCTAGCGAAACGTTAAAAAATTACTAATATAACAAAAACTAATTATACAATTTACTCAATTAAGTATGATATAGAGATAAGCTGGTAAAGTTGTGTTACGAATTCAAGATAGCGGAACAAAATGGCGGTTAAAAAAAATTAACGTCAAAAATCGTCTTATTCAATTGACTGTAAATTTTGGAGAAAAATTAAATATGATATAAGGATAAACTGATGCGAATTCAACATGACGTAACAAAATTACGATGTGTGTCAATCTAGAAACTAAATTTTGAATTAATTTTAAATAACGCCCAAAATCAAGTGGCGTAAGTAGAAACTGATAAAATATTAGTAGGATCCAATATATTGGCACAAAATGGCGTGCAGTAAAAATGTTCAATAAGACAGTATATATGTGTTCCTAAATAGCTATGTATTGAACTAAATTGGTTCACACTTCCCTATCCCTAATAAAAGGAAATATTCATGAGGGAAGTTCCGGGTAAAGGAAATTTACCGATTTTTTTCTCTGTAACATAAAACTTATAAATAATGGTTCTAATTTCTTTTATCTGTCCTTTTGTTATTGTCCAATTTTTTGCAAGTTTTTGGTCCTTTTTTTAGGAGTGGAGAAAGACGAGCTCGGATCGTCTTCATCTACTGCTTGGGATTCTTTTAAAATCCTCTGGTATATGGAACTAGAGACTCTCATCGTAGCTTTCTTCTTTCTTTCCCTACAAAACAAAAATATTAGTACATAGTTACATCTGTCGTTAATATTTTCTATTTTTTTCAAAAACCAGCCAAAAGACATTTTTTTTATATTTTAACCGATCTTGCTGTTAGCAGACAGCAATACTTAACTTACTTAAAAAGGACACCCTAGTTTAGGTCACAAATATACTTACCTGTAATTCTCCAAAGGAATCGAAAGACCTTGTTTTTATTCCATTTTCATAAAATACGGACTTTATGAACGATTTCTCGCACTTGGCTATGAATAATCAAACCTTTCTTTCCTAGTTTTTTTGGAGACATTTTAGTTGGACCCTAAAATAAGGTTAACTGTTAGAAAGTACAAAATACTCTTATACTGAGCTCATAACTTGGCATAAATTCTGTAGTTTGTATGGACAATTTTTAATAGTTGAAATATTTTCATTACTCAAGAATCATTTTGTGGTTTTATGAATGTCTTCGAGATACTGATAAAACCCTTTCATAGTCGGTCTAGAAATCATGGTGAATGAGAATACTAGAGGATGCATGCGTAGACAATGTATTTACAAATGTTTGTGAGTGTGAAATTCATGTAAGGGATATTGGTTTTTCTGATCACCTAGCTGTAATAACCAGATTTAATTTGCCTTTTTCCATTAAAGAAAAACAAGTAATTACTAAGTATAGACCCATCACTATGCAGGGCCAAGCCTATTTTCGGCTTCTGGTTAGTAACATCTGCTGGGACTTTATCATGCTATTAGTATTGAGGACAGGTTTGAGATGTTTATAATGCTTTTAAAAAATTGTGCTGATTAAGCTTTCCCAGAAAAGAACTTTAAGCATGAAAAAAATAAACCACTTGTTTCCTGGTTCACTGAAGGACTTAGAGCTCAAAGGGAAACCATAAACTTTTATAGAGAACTAGCAAAAACTCAAGTCAAGTTTACGAGATGTGCTCTATGGTGTACCACAGGGATGCGAGCTGGGTCCGTTACTCTTTTTGATCTACATAAATGATCTGCAGAGCTGCGAGCCCAGTGCTGACCTTGTGTTATTTGCTGATGACACAAATGTTCTCAAGACAGCTACAGATCAAGTCAAAATAGTAACTAACATGAGAGAGACACAGGCAAGGGTCACTGAGTGGTTTAACAGTAACTAGTTAAATCTGAATCAATCAAAAACGGAAGTGATTTATTTTTCACTCCGTACCTTGCAGGGAATGGTAAACTGTGAGTCAGTTCGTTTCTTGGGGAGTCTATTGGGGGGAGTAATTGTTAAATTGGAGTACAGAGCTGATTGCAAATTAAGTTTTATTCGTTTAAACATCTTAACTGTTCCCTGTCTTTATATCTTGCAATGTCTCATTTATGTTAAAGAAAATAGTCATAAGTATACCACACACCAAAACATGCACAGTCACAGTACTAGAAATATTGACCACATATATACAAGTTATCACAGAATTCACAGAACAAAAACAGGTATATCTTTCTTTGGCCCTAAAATGTTTAACCTACTCCCACCTCAAATTAAAATGTTAACTTCTAAAACTTTTAAAACGGTTATTAAAAAATATCTTATTAAAAATTGTTTCTACTCATTGGATAAATTCTTTACTAATGATTTCTCAGACATGTTGTAATAGAATCATAGTTGTTTCTTGTAATATGTATAATGATTAGCAATGTTTCTGAAGTGTTAAAATACCTTTACTTAAACATTTTTTTTGAGGTATGTAAGCACTGTAGTGTATGTAACATGAATAAATGATTCTTTCTTTCTTTCATAAATATGTGCATAAAACTTTTATAACACTAAGTATTCTTCATGGTATCTTGAAGAGCCTTATAAACCTAAAAGGGCCCTATCTAGAAAGAGATTTAAGTCTATTTTCTTAAATCAACGATTAATCCAATTAAAATTAATTAACAGTACATAGCTTTATGACACTCATCAAGATCATCATCAGCTTGCACTTACTACGCAACCATTGAACTCTAAAATTGAGGACTAAAATTTATAGATAAGTATCTAACTGGGGAACACACACTTCAACTTTATGTAACACGCTGTACAAAAAGGCCTTTTAAGAAAATTAGTTACCCTGTTCTTAATTCTAGAAATAATTGCCAAAAAAAGATTCGAGAAAATAGGTTTACAATTACGAATGATTGAAATTGATTTGCGTATTTAAATATTCCATAATTAATGGGCATAGTGCCATATACTTGAGCACTTCGAATATTGAACGTTCAATATTCGAAGCTTGAGTACCATGTTCTACAAAAAAAGGAATATTTTAGAAAACGTACAAATGATATGATTTCAATAAACAATTACCCTTTAGGCACTAAACAAGTTTCAACTAAAAATACATAGAAGACAGAACAAATCAATTCCAAGCTCTAACGCACAAAGTGAACTAAACCCATAAATTTCTACCATAACGCCTATGGTAAGATATGACCAACCAATCGCGTGGAAGAAGGCGGACTAAAGATAAGAATGATTTTGTGTGCACATTTTTTAGCTGGCCTCTTTACTTAGTAATCGAACTGTAAAACTAACCTTGTTTGATAATGTTAACGACGAGGCTTGATCTGACGCTGATTATCCTGTGTTGTCCTGGATCAGTTGGCTTGCATACCCCACGTGGTTGGTGACGAGTATTGGACTGATTTTTCTGGCTGAAGTTCCTTCCTGTTTGTTGGTAAGGATGATTCGAGGACTGGTTTTTCTCGAACTGCTGCCCCCCTCAAGCTGCCTTTGCAAACCGAGCGAGGGTTTTTTTTTTAAATACTTTAGACTTTACTGGCTCAAGGTATAATTTAGGCTTTACTGACTTAAGCTCTTATCCAAACTTTTCAATGTTTTTGCCGCTTTAAGGCGCTCTTGCAAATCTTTGCCAAATACAGATTCGTCCATAGGGGCTTCGGAAAGAATATCCTTAAGGTCTTTGTTTATGTTTAATAAAGCAAGATCCTTTCTCGTTGGCATTTCACTGTGGTAGTCGCAAAATAAACGATCTGCATCACTTAATAATTTGAAATAAAGCAAATCACTACCATCGCCTTTCTGTAACATTGTGGTGATAGCGTCCCCAATAGCAAAAATGCAGGCTCCTAACTGTTTCTGTTTTAGAACCAAACCCTCATCGCATAGCAGAGAAAGCTGCCGCGATCTCCGGGTTTAATTTTGGCACATTGAGGTTAGATAGGTTTCCTGGAATTAAATAATTTTTAATTATATCCGATTTGACTTCTTCGCTCAGACCATTTATCAAAATAGTAAAACAGTTTTCATTAAAAGTTTTCATTTTCCACCGCAGACCTACAACCACAGCCAACTTGTAAAATTGTTATTATTTTGTTAATAATTCCAAAATATCGATCCAGCGGGCTTTTACAGCATTATGTAGTCCACAACTTGCCCATACCCCAACACCTGCAAAAATTGCCTTCATTATTTACTGTATCTGGGCCACTAACAGGATTAACAGGAACAAATTCAATATCTGCACTCTGCTGTACAGATTCAATATACATACTATTAGCATCCCGTTGGTTTTCGGGATAATATTCATCTGCATTTCTAACCTCTGGGGACGAAATCTCTTCATTCTCCACTGGCCTAACACAGTCTAATTGTTCTTGAATTTCCACTAATCTCCGCCGTAACCCTCTATTTTATCTTGAAAAACTGCTACTATGGCTTCTATTACGGTTACGGTACTGTAACTACGGCTTCTTTCTACTTAAAAATGTGTGAGACTCGAGCCCTAGCAGAGATACTACCTGTTCATCTTTTATTAAGATTCATATGCAGACGACCTGGTAATATTTCGGTAAAAACCGAATAACTGCTACTACAGTTTCCATTACGGTCACGGCTACTGCAACTACGACTTCTATCTCGGTCCCGGCTATGCCGACGACGCCGTTTAAGATCTCTGGATCTAGGCATAGCTTTAACGCAATTATACTAAAAATAAAACCCGGCACAACCCACTTTAACGTAATTCCGGGAGCATAAAGAAAAAGAAAAAACGTGATCGACTCTTCACACAAACGAAGACTGACGTACGATCAGCGAGCAGGGTGGCGATACTACGTCACCAGTCCATATTTTTGTTTACCTACTTTAAAATGTATGAGACTAGCGTAGATACTACCTGTTCATCTTATTTACGAAATGATTGCCGAATATAATTAAAGTTCATATGCAGACGACCTGGTAATATTTTGGTAAAAATCGATTGGCGGAACAAATTGAAACCTTAAAAATATTACTAAAAAACGAAATATCCATTTTATCTCAAATTTTGCACAAAAATCAAATATTATATGTAAATAAACAAATATTGTATGTATCAATAAAATATTTAAAAAATTAGCCTGCAAAGCTACTTATTAGATTCATTTCGGATTTTGTTCAAGCATTAAGTGATGATATAGAAATAAACGAATACAATTATGGAACGAATTCAAGATGGCGGAACAAAATAACGGGCAAAAAATCAACAAAAATACATGTTATTCAATTGATTTCAAATTGTGCACAAAATTAAATGTGATATAAGGATAAACTGGTACGAATTCAAAATGACGGAACAAAACGGCGGTTTTAAAAAAATCAGTGTAAAAACTACTTATTTAATTTATTTTATATTATGCCTAAAATCCAAGTGTGGCATACGTAGAAATTGGTAAAATATTGATAAGCATCTGATACGGTGAAAAAAAATGGCGTCCAATAAATACGTTTGAAAAAACTGTATGTGTTACTAAATGACTATGTGCGAAACTAAATTGGGTTACTTTAACTATTCCTAATAAAAGGAAATATTTATAACGAGGGAAGTTCCGCGTAAAGGAAATTACCGATTTTTTTCTACGAATCTCAAATATCTACTTATGGACCAAACTTGTATATTTTTTAAACACCCTGTATATTTTAAACCATCTACAAACACATCCTTTCACCCTTATCAAAAATATATAACATTTAAGGATTATTTCAAGTAAAATCTTCAATTTGGAATTATTAACAAAATAATAACAATTTTACAAGTTGGCTGTGGTTGTAGGTCTGCAGTGGAAAATAAAAACTTTTAATGAAAACTGTTTTACTATCTTCATTTTGAACTTATGTCGGAATCGGATTGTTGTGCAGTGCTTTACATCCTATTTTATTGCTTAAATAATGGCTAATATCAGAATATATGAAAATTATGACAAATATGGCATGTTAGTTTGTTTTACTCTATGTAATGAAAGCTTCTGAATTTTATTTCAATAGGTGAATCTTAAAGTTGTTAGTTACTAATTTTTTTAAACAATTTTCACGTTTTATTTTAATATATATTCAGAAAGAAGATAGCCTTTCCCATATATTTTTTTTAAGAATCAGAAAAGAAATTTACAAGATTATGGTGCTTTTATGTAACATATGATCATTCTGATTTTAAGCGTTAGGTCTTTAGCATTAAACAGTTTTCTCATTTTTAGAAACGTAGTACCTCCCCTTGGTATTCCCATATACATATTAACTAGCCCCGCTTGATTTCCTACGTATATGGTTCTGGGTATTCCTTAACCTTTGTTACTAGCTGCTGGTTTCATGGCCTACTATGCGAAAAAAATTAACTGCCTATTTTGACTTTAATATTTGAAATAAGTATAACAAACACTGCATTTGTTATCAGGAAAATGAGTTCTATAATTTAAGCTAACCATGTTCTATATATGTATTATATCCTATTCTATAACTTATCTGTTCCTATGGTTAGATAAAAAAGTTAGAGGGTCCAAATATCACCGGTAAAGAAGGTTTCTGTATTTGTATAGGTGGGTAAAGTAGATTTCTGCATTTCGTTTCATTTATTTGGCGAGAACTTTGCCGGACGAACTACAGATGTCTCAAAAAAACCGTTTTAATACAGTGGCTTTATATGGGGACGGGGACACTGTACGTTTTAACTTTTAACATGCTAAAAACGGTGACAGGTCTAATTTTAGGTTAGTAGTTTGTGCCACAGATCTGTTACCAACTACCGGATGACCTGTGCACATGCTAGGTTTTTAAAACCAGCTGTGCTTGATGCTACGGATTTTTTAAAGCAGGCCGATGATGAATTCTAGCAACATAATAAGATCGTTTTCTAGTTCACCCGCTGCCACTTTTTACATGTCTTAGGAGAAGGTAAATCGCCACTAATTCTAAAAAACACACCCGGTTTCTACCTGAGTACGTCACACATTTTGAAATAAACTTTTATACCGCATAGAATTTGTGGATTTCTGTATGCGGAGGTTCGGTTCAAGTTTAAAGTAAGCCCCGCATATTTTACTAGACATGCATTGTCTACATGTTAGTTGATTGTAACTTACTGCGTACTAAGTTTTCTATACTTTGTTTAAAATATCGAAGGCACATAAAATATCAATAAATACACTAAAATATAACATTACGTATGAGTATATCTTTTGGAATCTTATAATAGACAAGGTATAGACTCATTACATGTAAAAAGATACTAAAAATTTGGGAAAAATATAAAACTTGTGGATTTCTGTATATTGAAGTTGTTTTTAGTTTATAATAATGCACACATAATTCGTCATATATGTATTATCGACAAATTAGTTGATTGTGACTTGCTACATATTAAGTTTTCTATACTTTGCTTAAAATATTATATCGAAGGTATATAGTTGGCGCATTACCTTTCTGGAATGACGTCACGCTGGTTTCAAATAACGTATTTCTTATATTATTTATATTTCAGCGATGATTCCTAACCTAAACGTATGCAGTGATGTAGATAGGAGGGGTGCGTTCAGCACTGGCCAAAGCGAATTTAAAATTGGCATTTTCTGTACAGAAAGGTCGAAAATGGCTGGCAAAAAATTAACACTCTCATTGCCATAAAAAACCCTCATTTTGCACACTTAATACAAAAATAACTATTATAACTTCAAAAACTAAAATTATTTTGCAAATAAGACTTTACTAATATAAATTCTTTCATCTTAGTCTTATTCTTTGTTTGCAATGTAATAAATTGACGCCAGTTACCCATTTTCATCAAAATTATTTTAATTCTCAATTACAGACAAAACTGAAAAAATATTAAGAAAAGGGGAATAACGAACGATGAATCCTTTACCTCCAGAATGTTTTAAAAACAAAAAGAGGTAAAAACAAAAACCACAGATTACTTAAAGAACAAAATAAGAGATATGATCTATTGCGTGTATGCTAAAAATGAATATGTTACAATGCAGACTTTGCTTTAAAAACTAAAAGAGAGAAATTAATGTATAACTAACTAACTTTAAAAATAAAAACTACTCCCCTTCACTGTCTTCAGAATCAGAACTAAATTCTTCATCGTCACTGCTGTCTTCGTCGGTACTAATTACAAGTGGCGCAATGTCTGAAGCATCACATATCTGTATTGTCTTCCAAGCTTCTTGGATTACCCTTTCTGTGTGGCTGACATAATTTTTCCAATGCTCTGAAGATACTTCATTTATCGCTTTTTCCCACATGGCCAAAACTTCCGATGGTGTTCCCTTCAGACTAGCAATGTATTGGTCGTATTTCCTCTTACACTCAGACCATACCATTTCAATAGCATTAAATTGACAATGGTATGGAGGAAGTCTTAGTATTTTGTGGCCCAAAGGTTTCACATATTCGTCAAGGTAGAATGTTTTTTCAATGTTACAATTTTTTTCTACAATGCTCCATATTTCATCCTTCATGGCCCTCTCTGGGAAGTCAATGTTCTTTTCTTTTAACCATCCAATCAATCTCTGCTTTGTCCATGATTTTCTTGGAATATCCTCTAAAAGGCCGAGATGATAGCTTGCGTTGTCCATCACTATCAAACTTTTTGGAGGAAGATTTGGTACCAGCTGATTTTTAAACCAATTTTCAAAATTTTGCTTGTTCATATTGTCATGATAATCTCCGATTTTAGTCCACTTTTAAATATTAAACTGGCCCCCTTAATAAATCCTTCCTTTGATCCAGCGTGAACTACAATATATCGATGACCTTCACTAGCTTTTTTAGAACTTGTAGACATAGTGTTATCCTGCCAGCTGTTTCTAAACGAACCTTTACTAAAAATCCAAGTCTCATCAATAAATACGGTGGTATAAGCATCTTGTCCTAGATTTTGATTTTTGACATATTCCCTCAAGAAATTGATTCTCTTGTGGACGATGTGGGGCAAATCCACCAGGTATTTTCTATTATTTGATTTCTTCCACTTAAAACCAATACTTTTTACGTATTTTCTTAGCGAGGTGATGGAAAAATTAAAATATTCATTTATCTCTTTTAGTTTTTTAAGCAAAGTCTGCATTGTAACATATTCATTTTTCGCATACATGCAGTAGATCGTATCTCTTATTTTGTTCTTTAAGTAATCTGTAATTTTTGTTTTTACCTATTTTTGCTTTTGAGACATTCTGGAGGTAAAGGATTCATCGCTCGTTATTCCTCTTTTCTTAATATTTATGATTGTTGTATGGCTAAGTTTTGTTGCATTTGAAGCTCGTTCAATTATATTATCAGTTTGCGGAAGGATTCCATTTTTAGCTTGCTCTTTTTTCAATTGAAAAAAAGCCAAGATATTCAAAACTATTAGCTGTGATTGCTGATTATATCTTCGTGGCATCTTGCAAAAGTTTAAAAAGAATCACAACAAATCAATGTCAATTTTGACGAATATATTCTGAAAGACACATAACCAAAACCGGCATTGAGTGTTGTAAAGAAACGACAATGAGTTTTTTCAAAATGTTTTTGTCACTGTCAGTTAACATAAATTAAACAAAAATAACCAAAAATGACGTCATTCCAGAAAGGTAATGCGCCAACTATAGTATTAATAAACATCAATAAACACACTGAAATATAAAATAATTGCAAAAAAGATACTAAAAATAGCTTGAAATAAATAATTTTTTTTATTTCGTTTTATTTGTTAGATATATATTGTCTACATATAAGTGGTTAGAGTCTGTTACATATTTTCTATACTTTGTTTAAAATAAAATATCGAAGACACATAACACTTTGATAAACTCTCGAAAATTTTTGGAATCTTATTATATACAAGGTATAGATGCATTACTTGTAAAAGATACTAAACATAATTTGAAATAAATCACATTTCACCCATTTCGTTTGTTTTATTTCTAGACGTAAGCATTAATAATAGAGCGTCTAATCCCGCATCAAGAAAATATTTGTTTATAAAATCACTAACTTATTTCGTACAGTTAGTAGCCAAAAATGCACTGAGAGGTGAAAAACCGCTAGGAGTCATAGTGTTCGATAAAATCTGAATAAATTCTAGTTTTTATTAGTTTTAATGATTTCTATGAAAAATATGGATGAGTAATGTGTTCCCAAATATCAGTAATTTGGATTTTTGCTCAAGACGAGTTCTCGATGTATAAGATTAAGTTATACATGAGAGTTTATTGATATTTTGATTTTGCTTCCTTTTAACCTAAAGAAAACCAAGTTAAAAACCACTGCAACCCTCTTAAAATATTGGTTTCTGAATTGCGTGTTATTGCATTGCACTATAACTAAAAATACTAAAATCAAGGCTTTTGTGCACTAACTTCAATAAGTAATTAATTATATCTTACATTTAAACCTCTTTCAGCACAATATGTAAGACCTTCATTTAATTAAGTAACAAACTTCCTGTAAACGAAAATATTCAAACATTTAATATACTTAACACATATGTTATTGATTTACCCGCTTGTTCAAGGCAAAGCAAAAAATTACCTGCTCTTGGGTTAATCTCATCTTTAAGTCCATCGTAAAAATCAGATCATTGCCTGTTGGAAAAAAGATGGTCATGGATTCCCAATGTATAGGATTCATTGACATGTCCTAAAAAATATTAAATCACTGTTTTGATATTGGTTTTATTGTAATTGCAGTGCACTGACTTCGCTAATTACTATAAAAGCATCATTAACCATTTAATTAATTAGCAATCTCCGTGTAAATGAAAATCGATATTCAAGGTGACACGCGTAATGCGTGCGTGATCATTAATTCCAACGGCGGTCATTAACCCCGTCAGCGGCCGTCGCGTCGCGGCATCCCCCCAGAAATACGGGCTGCTGATTGGCTGTCCCCGAAATTTTGCGTGAAACACGTCTCATATCCCACTCGTATTGCTCACAGGGTGGTTTGACATCAACTAGACGAAAAATTTTACAATTTCAATGGATTTTGCAATAAGCATGCATTGGTGTAATAATTTAAAAAATATTCAAATAAAATTCACTGTTTTAAGAATTAACGCACTTGAAATATTAAATACATCAGGTTAATCAGAAAGAAAGGAAACAGCTTCCAATAAAAAAGCTGTAATTCGAAAAATGTTTGAAATAAATCTGTAAATTAAAAACATAATGGTCGTAGAATAATGGACTTTCGAATAGAGGATACAAATACTGGTGTAATACACAGAGTGATTAAAAAAATAAGAAAAAAGTATATATATCTCAATTTTTTCATTAACTTCTATGAAGCACAGATCTACTCTGTGCTTCATGTTCCAGTTCTTCCATTTTCATTGCAAAACAATGAAATTACCAACATATAAAAAAAAAGTTTAAATATTTCTATTAGTTTAAAAAATATAGGTATATAAAGTTAACTGAGTGTACTAATTTTATTCTGTTTGGAATAGAATAATTTACTGAGTTTCGGAGTGATATTTTAGATCAGTTTGGTTTCACTGTTCATTCCAACATACTATGTAGTTTAGACACACCTTATTACAGGTGAGACTAAAATATGACATGACTTTTTGGTAGAAATTTTTTTCAATATTGACTTTGACATTTTTTTTCTAAATTTGGATTTAGGGGCGCCCTATGGATAAAAGATGATGGTTAGCAAAATGTATAATGAAAAGTGCGATACATTTCATGCAAGTATATCATATTACTTCCGATTTCTGACTTTTTACTATAATAAACTTATTTTAGAATACAAAGTTCTTGAAAAAATTGGAGAAGGGTCATTTTCTGAAGTACTTAAGTGTCTTCATAAGTCCACTGGGGTATTATACGCCGCAAAACGTCTAAAGAAACAATATAAATCGTAAGTAACAGGGAAATTATAATTTAATGAGTCCTAAATTTCTAAACCAAATTGAACATGATTATATGTTGCTTTTGTAGGATTCCAGATTATTTACAAATTCAATACGTTTGTGAATAAATTAATATTATCAATTCTGGGTAAAATATAGGTAGAATTATGCAGTGATTTTACTTCATAGTGAGGCATACAAAAAACCATTCATATTCTTTCGTTTATCCGATAAAATAATTATTGTTATACTGGATCTAAACTTTTTTCAGCTGTAAACTAACATTACTTATTTTACCAAGTTTTGTTATTGTAATCGTGAAAAAAAATCACCCTTCAAGTTATTTGTAGATCTTACCGTTTTAGGGTTCCTAACTACCGAAAACGTGTCGGTCTGTCTGTATGCAGCGTAGGTCCAAAATTACTAACTCTATTGATTTCAGATTTTACACAAGCATTTATAATCCAGTTCTCAGACATATGAAACATTACACAATCAGAAATAGACTAGAGCATTATTACATTTATTTAGTGTAAATGAGAAAATCTCAAAATGCACGGACGATTTCACAGGGGAAAACTGTTAAAATAAGCTAGAAAGGTACACTTTTTCATTTTTTGTACTTTATCTCTTTTCTTTATTTAATAGCAAAGAAAACAGCTGGTCACAGAAGCGCCTGTGTGTCCCTTGTGCATTTTAAACTAAACATTTTCCATAGCAGCCTTTTCTTTTTAATTGGAAAAAAAGGTAAACCACACTTTTTCTGTACAAAATGCACTTGTGTATTTTTACGATTTTTTTTCATTTCTGCCAGTGTCATGTATAGCATTTTTTAATAACATAACATAGCATATATCTATCTACTTAATAAAAATATAGGGGTTCTTGGTAATGCATGTCGGAGATTTCAAAGACAGGTTCAAAGTAATATGAAAAGGTACTGACGTGTTGGAAAATACAAATATAACACTGAAAGAAACTGAGGCTAACAGAATAAATTACAATTATTATTTGAGCGGCGGCGCCTCGGCTAATATTTAGGAATTTACTTGCTTATGGCTGTCCGTAGGATGATGTGGGAGGGGGACGAAATTATTTTAATTTGTATAAAGACTTTTTTTGGTTGTTGAGTTTTGTTATAATAATTGAACATATAAAACAGATAAAGGGAGGATCTGTAGATCCCGTTCAGGGGGAGGGGGCGAATTACTATTTTCAACTGATCCAGTGCTTTCGTTTATACATAACATTGTATGCAGTGCCCCTTTCGCCTCATCTAAATCTGCCAGTGAATTTATCAGCTTTGATTTCGATGTGCAGATCGTTATTCGTTATTTTCTCGTTCGATTTTTGTTTGATTTTCGATCTGCGATTTGCCAATTTATAATAAAATGTATTAGTGTTTTTGTGATTTTTACTTCCCTCGTAAAAGATAGGTATTGTAATCGTGAAAAAATTACCCTCCAAAATGTTTGCACTCTTCACCTAGAGGTCGTAAAACATATTTTCTTCATTCCATCGGTCTGTCTCTCTGTTCGAAGCATAGCTAAAAAATTACTCACCCGATTGACTTGTTGACAAATATTGATCAAAAATTAAGTCAATGGAGATGACTTGGTAACATTTTGGTATGGTATGGCGAAAGAAAATGGCAGCCTAGCGTTAAAAAAATTGTTACTAAAAAATAACTAACTAAACAAAATGGCGGCCTAATAAAATATTAAAATATTAGCCTGGAAAAACTGCTTATTACAAACGTGTTTATAATTGTGAAAATATCACCCTCCCAGGTTATACATATCTTATTGTTTTAGCGTCTCTAGATGCCAAAAATTATGTTTGCTTTATTCCGTCGGACTATTGGTCGGTATATCTGTCAGTTCGCAGCATAGCTAAAAGTTACTTACTCGGTTGACTTCAGGTAGTCAAAAATTATGGATAATATGGAGATGACCTGATAACATTCTGGTAAAATTACAATATGGCCGAACAAACTGGCGCTTTAGTGAAATGTTAAAAAAAAATTAAAATTACTTATATAATTTACCTCAAATTGTTCACAAAATCAAGTGTGTGAAATGCTAACATTTTGGTACAAATCCAAGATAGAAAAACAAAATGGCCGCCTAATAAAATATTTAAAAAATTAGCATGATAAAGTTACTTATTAGATTGAAATCATACTTTATGCAAGCATTAAATGTGATTTAGACATAAACTGGTAAAATTGTGGTACAATTTCAAGATGGCGGAACAAAATGGCGGCCAAATAAAATATTTAATAAACTTATTCCTATTTAACTGGCTTCAAATTTTGCACAAAAATTAAATGTAATATAGGGATAAACTGATCGAATTCAAGATGGGACAAAATCGCGGTCTTAAAAAAATCAGCGTAAAAAATACTTATTCAGTTTATTTGAGATTTTGCTCAAAAATCAAGTGTGGCACAGGTAGAAACTGTTTGGTACCCATCTAATATGGTGGAACAATAGAAATGTTTGAAAAGACAGTATATGTGCTAATAAATAACTATGTGTGGAACTAAATTGGATCACACTTCATTATTCCTAATAAATTGAAAGATTTATAACGAGCAAAGTTACAGGTAAAGGAAATTTACCGATTTTTATAATCATGCCATGCCACGTAAATATTCTAACTGAAAGTTACGCCTGGAAGTAGACGAAAAAGTTTAAAACGAAAAATGAATATACTAAAGCAAGTACGTAATTAGTATTATATTATGGTAGAATATTAGATAATGTACATCAGGGTTACAGGTTTTTTGTAAAATGAAAGACGCCATAAACAAACTTTTCATAGCCCTCTTCTATTCTCAGATATAGGGTGAAATTGAAATTATTGCAATTTGAGACCTCCCTCGTTTTTCGATTATGCTTTACCTTATCGAAAAAATAAAAGCATTCGTGCATATCGCCAAGAGGTGAATATAGTATTTCAGTTCTTGTCTATACGCACTTTTGCCTTTATTTAAAAAAATTCTTTTCATTCATTTTTTCCGAAATTTTTCTCTTGCACCTGTTATATTTCTTATACAAAAATGCGGTCTTACCGAGTTCTTTCCAATAAATAGCACAGATAATATTAAGTCGTGAAATAGAACCTCTGCCTCTGCGCATCAGTAATCAACGTGTTTCATGATGCATTATTTTTACATATTAGTGCTTTATTAGAAATAAAAAGCTTCAAAGATCAGCAACTGAGGCAATTCGTTGGATTTCTGCATGCCTTTAGTGGCTATGATACTACTTCAACATTTTTCTGCAGTAAAAAAATGGTCGGGTTGCTCCTGCTAAATGAGACAAAATATTACAAAACAAAAAACCGGATTGCTTTTATAAACTGATCTCAAAAAATTAAGTATATTTTTAACGTACCCGAAACTCAGTGTCTTCTATCTTTCTTAAAACACAATTTACTTTAATCTGTGATACGATAATAAAAATTGTGTTTCTTTATCTTTTGTGATAATCTTTTCCAAGGCTTTAGATTGACCAAATGTCAATATACAGGGTGTGTGAAAAATTTCTTTTCACATATAACAAAATTTACTTATATTTTTAATATACTATAATTACTGATTTCCCAAGCATATCCCACATATGCTCAATGCAATTCTGATCAGGATGCAGTTATAGTAAAGGCAACCGTTCTATGTTGGCTTTCTATAGACGTTTAAGAGACATTTTCGCTCTATGTAGACCAGCTTTGTCATCTAGAAATCTAATTTCTGGTTCTAGATTCTAGCGGTTTGTTTAACCAATATCATCAATGATGTCTGTCGCATAAATTTGGCCATTCATGCCACGATCGCGTATATACCTAGTTCTTTGAATAGAAGTATTTTATCAGTTTTTTTTTAAACTGTGAAATATGTTTTTTAGAAATATTTATAATCAACAGCGGGTTCGATCCCCCTCGTACTATAACTTTTGCTGTTGATTATAAATACCTAGTGCTTTGTTCTATCTACCAAAGAATATTCAGCCCTATACCATTACAGAGCCAACCCTGTATGCATGAACTTCTTGTACAAGTCTATCATTTTCTTTAGTAATGCGAAGCCTCCACAGACTCATCACTAAATAGCCCAAAAAACCGACTCTCATCAAAGAATATCACATAGTTCCATTCTATTCCCGAGTAAACAAAAACTTGTGGTTTTTCTACCAAATAATAAAAACAAATTTTATTTACTTTCCAATTTTCAGAAAAAAACAAGGTAATTAATTTTGTTATATGTTCAAAGACATATCACCGTGTAGACGACGGTTATCATAAAAGAGAAAGTAACGCAATTTATATTCCCGTATTGCCGATTAAATTACATTGTATTTTATATATATATATATATATATATATATATATATATATATAAATATATATACATATATATATATATATATATATATATATATATATATATATATATATACATATATACAGGATATTTCCATACTCGATGGTACGTTAGAACTATCTGGAAAACGAAAAGAAATTTGAAATTTTAAATAGGGCTATAGGAGGCTGCGCTCTAGTTTTTAAAAATAATTTCGCGTTTGCAGTGTTGCCAGATCCAGGTGGCCCCGCAGATCCCGTGTCTTAACCCTTAAAAAATATATCATGCACGCACACATAAACCTTTCGGTTCCCAGACTCCTCTAAAACTAATTACATTTTAATGTGCAAAATTTATAGTTTATTATTTAAACAAAACAGAATAGTCGCCAAAGTAAAATCTTATAAAAATAACAGTCTAAACCTTCGAACATTGAACTATACAGAATTAACAACAAATACATTTGTTTGTATCCAACTAAAGTGCAGGGGTGAAGAGGGTATGTACTTTCTGGGTTGCAACATTGTCGGTAGAGAAAAACTTTTCATATACCTTACATCTTACATAATTAAACCCATTTGAAATCATAATTATTAGTTTAGAGAAGCAAAGTCGTATTTCATGCATTGATGGTTTTCCCTGAAATGTCAGGGTTTGCTAAAAAAAATAATAAATAAATGACAATTGGAAAGTAAAAAAATAAATTATTTCAATAGATGGTCATCTTCTTGCTGATTATAAAAATACCGGGTTTGATACCTTTATCTTTAAAGACAATCGAGAACACTGAGAAGAACCTTGCCATAAAAAGCAGGTAATTCCTTTTTAATGAATTTTCTTATATGTATCTATCTCGATCTATCACATTCCCCTATATGGCAAGGTTTTTGTCAAATTTCTCGGATGTCTTTAAAGGTAGAGGTATCAAATCTCATTTTTTCATAATCAGCAATGAGTGAATAATGAGTATTTTGTAAGTTTTGAAGAGAGTTTATTCCGAGGTTTATTCTGGAGTTTTGGGGATTGGCTGCCAAATGAATTGGATAATTTATTGTCCACATATTTTGATGCTGAATTCAGGTTGAAAAAAGCTTTTTAAAGATGTACCACCCGCTCTCTTTTTCTAGGTAATGTTTTTTAATGGCACATTTTAAAATTTTCAACCACTAATTAGGCTCAAAAAAAGGAGTATTTAGTATTCATTGAAATCTGGCAATTTTCAAGTTTTTGTCTAAATTGGTTTTAAAAAATAAAGGAATTTCCGGTACATGTTATTTGGTGTTTGTTTCTTGTGAGCCCCACGAAACTCAAACCCCACGAGCCCCCACTAGCGTAGAGAGTCTCGTTTTTTACTCTTTACATTTTTCAAGGCTGAGGCGCCAGAAACTATTTCACAAGCATATATATATATATATATATATATATATATATATATATATATATATATATATATATATATATATATATATATATATATATATATATATATATATATATATATATATATATATATATATATATATATATATATATATATATATATATATATATATATATATATATATATATATATATATATATATATATATATATATATATATATATATATATATATATATATATATATATATATATATATATATATATATATATATATATATATATATATATATATATATATATATATATATATATATATATATATATATATATATATATATATATATATATATATATATATATATATATATATATATATATATATATATATATATATATATATATATATATATATATAAACACTGATTTCAAGCGATGTATCTTTATATTTGAGAAGCTTTGAACCGCCATATATTTGAAACAATTTATTACATAGAATTCTACAGGAAGCCATTTTCTTCGTTACTAAATAAAGAAAAGCACGGTACAACCTTAACGAATTTTTAAACAGCTATGGAGATATAGTGCAATAAAATTAAAAATTGTATTTTTAATTAAGGATGAGCGAAAGCGATAGTAAATTTTACCTATCGATATATTTTTGTATCGATAGGTCGATAGTTATCGACTTATTGATAAATATCCTATCTATCGATAGTTCATGGATATAGGACCCGTCTCAACTTTTGAGGCAAGCGCTCACTAGCCGGAGCTGTACGCGCCGATGATATTAATATTTACTGTATTTGTATTTATTTATTTATTTATTTTCAACATTCCCAACCAACTGTAAGTTCATTACAGGGAATTCTAACAATAATAATATTATAACAAACTAACAATTAAGAATAATATTAAATAACAAAATAAATAATATTAACACAGTCAAAATTATTTTTTCTATAAATCACGTTTCGTTAAAAAATGTTTTTTAACTTCCTTTTTAAATTTTATTAAAGTTTTTATTCTGCGTAAATGTGTTGGTAATTGATTATATATTAATATACCATCATATAATAAAGATTGTTTTGCAAAATTGCTTCGAATATCAGTTAATAAATCTGTTTGTCGTGTGTCATGATTATGTATAGTATGTCTTTTTTCTAAATCTATATTGGATAATTTATGTTTTGTAAGTATTGAATGGATGAAAATGCATGTTTTTAACTTATAAATATGGTTAGTATCTAAATAGCCAAATTTTGTATATAAATTTATTGTTGGTTCTAGGAAAGGAAGTTTATGTATACATTTAGTAATTTTATTTTGTAAACCACATAAAGGTTTCAATGTTTTTAAATTAGCAGATCCCCAAACTGAAATCAAATATTGCAATTCTGAATATATTAATTAAAACAACGCTTCCTGGATATTATTGTTATAAATGAAAGTGCGCATATTATCAGTGCTCAAATACTGATTAACGCAAATATGATTTTCTTAGGTGCGTGAGACGCATACGGCTCTGGCCAGTGGGCACTTGCCTTTACATCTAAATAAATCCATTAATATATAAATCTATCTAATTGTCTAATATTCAGATTTATGTCTATGAGAACTGGTCTGCAAATCATACATGGAAAATAATTGGTAATAATGTAGCTGAAAACCTCAAAATGTGAAAAAAACAGATAGATGCTCTTTTAACGGTAATAAAAGCTTTCATCTACCAAGAAAAGTGAAAGATAAACGAGTTTGTTTTATAATAATTAGATATTCGATAAATACCTAACATCGTTTAAAAAAATAGTAATAACAAAAAAATAATTTAAAAAATAATAAAATAGGCATTAGCAAAAAAATCAGCTACCTTACGTCAAATGTAAGAAAATGATTATGCTAGGTACCGATTTATCATCAAAATTTAATAGAAATCTAGAACAGGCAATTAGACGAGACCATAATCCTAAACGGATAACTGCTAAGCCGGTCGGAATTTGACATGATATTGGTAAATGTTTTTACTGAAACCTCCGCAAATTTCAAATCTAACGGTTAAACGGTTTTAGAGATACGAATTTTTTTATCGAAAGAAAAGTTGTGACTTGTCGAAGATTGTGCGGACCTGTTTTCAAAATAAGTCTTTAGTGGATATATTTGCAACGTAGCTACATCCCTGTTAGCCCCCGCGCGCTCGTATTCAGTTATAGTATTTTTCAAGATATAAGAAAGTGACTTGCCTCTGTTGATATAATGAGATGCCATAAAAGCCTTCAATGACCATCCTGTCTTCTCTAAGTACCTGGCCGTGACAGGGTCGTATTCTCGGAAACAGACAGGTAAAAATATTTTATCTACCTCGCTTTTATTGTAGCATGTAATTGAACTGGTTTCAATACATTACTCTAAGAAGTATAATTTTCATTCTATCTCCAGCCTTAGAGTGAAATAGTGTGTTGCCTGTTTTCAAAAATTTGGTCTGTGATTTGGTATAGTAATATATACTAGTTACTTAAAATGACGGAAGTCCTTTGCCAAAGAAGCCGCAAATGCTTACCCGTTGAGGCAAAAATGATAGTTAGGAGTGTTTATTCAAAATTAGTGGAGCGAGGCCACGAAAAGCACTTTTCATTGAAGGAGACCTCAATTTTAACAAGCATTCCTGAAAGTACAGCTTGGAAAATTGTTAACAAATCCATAGAGCCTAGAAAAAAACGAAGTGACAATGGTGTCTAGAAAAGTATTGATTTCTGTCAAAAAGACCTAATCCGCCCCAAAATGTATGAAATGTATTATATATATATATATATATATATATATATATATATATATATATATATATATATATATATATAAAAATTGACAAAAGGCAAGTTATTATGGAATCAAGCCGCCTACAACGACTTAGAATCGAATATCTGGAAAAAATAGAAGCAGCTAGATCGGAAAATCGGACAATTTTCTACTTAGATGAGACTTGGTATGACACGCCGGGCAAAGGATGGATTGATGCATCGAAAAAATGCTACACGAAGGCTCCCTCAAATAATGGTAAACGAATAACTATTCTACATGCGGGATCAGAAGAAGGCTGGATTGGATGTTTATTTTTAGCAGCCAAGAATATTTCAGATTCCAGTTTGGACTACCATTGTGATACCACTGCTGAAGTTTTTGATGACTGATTCAAAAATAAATTAATTCCAAATATACCACCTAACAGCAGTATTGTCATGTCAAATTCGACCAGTAAAAAAAATGAAGACTTTTTGTGTGAACGTGATATATATTTTCATGAAATTTATAATGTTAAACAATTGTTGTAAGTAAGCTGGACACGTGTATTTAAATGAAAACCATGTTATGTTCTTTCTTTTTTTCTCTTGAAGTCTGTATAAATACCAAAGTTATTCGTGGGAAATTGATTGCTATAATATATTATCCGATATCGGAAATGTAATGTACTAGTAAAGAATTATTGGAAAATATTATTAAAAAAAGGAGCGTACTATAAAAAAAGCTAAATGTTGAATAAATAAAATAAAAAAGCCGTTCATTTTAAATTGATTCTAAAAATTGATGTTTTAATTTATCTTAATTTTATGCTAATTACGTGTATTGTGTATTGTATACAAATTGTTAAAACATGTTTTAACGTTACAAAGGATGCAAATTAACTCTTTTTGCCCATTTCGAAACTTAAGTTGGATAATAAACTCTAGGGTTTTTTTTGTCATTCAAAATTGGCATGATAAAAAGATGCGGCGAAACCATTAACTATTAGTTTTTCTAAAAATGGATATAAAAAAAGTGAAAGTCGCGTATTACTGGTAACTGGTAGTTAATATAGGATCAACCAACCAAAAATTGGGTTGGGTTGTAGTTAAGGTTTTAACCCCAACGGTAGATAGTTCAAATCCCTATAAAGTTTCTATGTTTTTTTTGTTCAACATATTTCTTATGATTCCGCCATTTAATTAGAATTTATTTTCCTAGCTCTTGAATTAAAAATCGTAATAGTTTGCTTAACTTTAATTTACACCGTAAACATCTTATGGATGCTTAAAAATGTTGATTTAAATCAGTTGTTTTATATTATATATATGGAAAAGTTCCGTCCATAAGTAGTAATAGCTATCGATCCGACGGCATTTTTTTCTTCGCTTGTTGAAAAGTTACGGCAAAAAATGCGAGAGTAAAAATTTTTTTTGCTTCTTTATCCAATATCGCTGTCGAAAAAAATTTCAAACAATATTTAGGATGTCCCTTCCATAAGCGATAATGGCTATCGATCTGTCTAATTCTTTATTTGAAGAGTTTCAGAAAAAAATGCAAGAGTTAAAAAAAATCTTTTTTATCGGTTGGCACGGTCGATAAAAAGTTAAAAAATGTATTTACTTTTTTAGGTGAGGCTGCGTCGTTTTCGATCGCCGAAGCGAGATACTTCATATGCTTATTTTTCGAAAAATTATCAAGAATGAATAAAAACGTTCAGAAACGAAAAGCATATCTGATAGATTGAAACTATCAAAAATGAATCAGTGGTTTCTTATAGGAATAAATTCGGGGTGAACTAAAAAATTGGTCCAAAACGTCTGAAAAAAACATTCGACAAAAAATTATTTTTTATCTGGCTCTGTAATGTTTTTATGGAAAAATTGTACAACACTTTTTGTAGGTTCCGAGTACCGGTTTTCGACAGAAAATTGAGATTCGATCTAACGCTTTTCGTTTGGCAGATATAAGCCGAAAACTAAAATTTAGTTTTTGGTCTATACCTGCCGAACGAACCCTGTATACCCTATCTGTAAAAGTTCATAAAATTACTGCCCCCCTCCCCTACATTTTTTACGGTTTTCGAGTTGACTTTTTTTCCTTTCTTTTTAAATTTTCAAACATACCCTTCGGGAAACCCTAAAATTATCGTAAGCCCATTTAACTGCGTCCCTACGTTACGTGGCATAGATGAAAATTGATGGTCCCTACTTTATGTTGCATAGTATACGTGTAAAAGATTAAACACAAAAAAGTGAACAAAATAATGTTTTTTTTTTTCACATATCGCTGCGCAAAAGATGCACCCGGGCGCAACTCGTATTCTATTGACATTAAAAAGTATTTAATTTATGGTTTGTTAATAGCTTAATAACAGGTAATGTAAAATTATGTTTATTTTAATATTTTTGTATAGATTGCTTATCTTAGATAAAAATAATCTTTTGAGTTTTTCAGATGATCTCATAAAACAATTTTTTTGGTGAATTTAACAATGACAATATAGTTGGGCAATTTTGTTTTTTTGCATGTTTGAAAATCCCTGAATTATTATTTATCAAATTCTTACTTTCTGAGCAACAGCCTTCCCTCAAATGCTACTACTATTACTACTACTACTACTTGCTGATGAATTACAACTTAAATATTCCTTAAAAACAACTTTTATCTTTGACTTAAATCTTTGAACAACGCTTCCTGGATATCTACACCAGTGGCGTAGGTTGGGGGTTCACTAATGCCACTTTTATTTAGGTTAAAATGATAGCGATATTATAAAGCAAGGAGCTTTTGTTTCATTCAGGATTGGCTGGTAAAACCCCCCAGGTCAGAGTTTTACCTACAGATCTACAGATTTAAACCTTTTTATTAGGTGTCTAACAAACTGCGAACCTGTTGGCCACTACGCCTGCCATTTCACTATTTATATTAATAATAGTATCCATTCTATCCTACTATTTTTCAATCTTTTCAAAAGTTTCACCAATATTTACAAGAATATTTTATTTGGCAAAGTTTGGTTTCACAGTGTTTAACTCATAATTCAGAAAACCATTATTAATTGACACAGAACGTCAGCATCGGATTGTTAGTAATAGGGCCAACCGTGAAATTTGTTAAGTGGGTCTCCAATAAAGGTGCCAAAGAACATCATACTTAGCAGAAACTATTATACATAATTTACATCTACAGTTTTAACCAGGTACTAAATACTTCAGTTTGCACATAGGATCAAGTGGGGAAATGTAAAAAATGGGTAATTGTAAAAGGGACCATTTTTAAATTGTTGCCTGCTTTTTCGGGAAATGAGGCAACGCTGGTGCATCAGTTTATACTTAGCCATTAAAGATAACAGATATCGCGCTCTTCATTCAGTCACGGACTGAAAAAGTGGATTTCAGTTTGTTGATGTTTGGATATTTTCGGTTGCTGTTTAGGTTTTTAGGCAAATAAATAGTGAGAGTTGCCTTAAAAAGTAAGTTGCCCTACATGTGTTCAATAAATACTGGTTAATCAATTTGTTTCAGTTCAGGCGGTAATGCCGCGCGGTATTGTAAAGCGGGGAAAATATAAATCATTTCATTGGATGATCTTTTATTTTTGTAGAAATGCCATGCAAATACATTAAAGAACACTACACTCACAGTCAGGGGACTGAAGAAGAGCAGTGGAAGTATTTCTCAATAAAACAAAAAATATCAAGAAGCTGAAAATTTTTATGGGGTGGCCAAACTCGGAGTTTGAAGGACGAATCATTTCTATAAACTAGATAGGTGCAGGTCGACTTATTAGTGTTCTGTCACAGGAAGCGGAACATAATTTAGAATTACGAATTAAAGCTCGTGCCAGAATGGGATATCCTTGCGATAGTTAGAAAAAAAAATGTTGTATCACTGAATGTATATTTTTAGAGATAGTAAGCTTGGCAAGGATTGATGATATACTTTTAAAGAGGCACTTGTCGATTTCTCTGAAAAAATCCTGAGATTATTGAGTTTGTGATTGATTGTGGTCTAAAAAACAAGAGCTCTTTATTGTTTAATATAGACGAAAATGGCTTTGGCACGGATCCCGAAAATTCTAAAATTGCTTACAAACTTCATCCAGAGAGGGAAGTAAGAGGGAAGTATTGTGATCGTAAAAAAATCACCCTCCCAGGTTTTTACAGATGTTAACATTTTACGGTCACTAGATGCCATAAATTATTTCTTGTGTCGGTCTGACTATCTGTTTGCGGCATAACTAAAAATTACTTACCCGATTGACTTTTTTTTTGAGTTTATAAACCAGTAAGCATTTTGTTTTTCGAACGTAAAAAGGCGTCAAACCTATTTCTTGTTTAAAAAAAAACATTTTTTCCCTATAATATGTGACCTTACGGAGTAAAACCAAATACGCAAAAATAACGTTATTTTTACGTATATGAGTAAAACACTAGAACGCAACTATTTTAAAATGCGGAAATATAGTATAAACAGGTTATATATATATATATATATATATATATATATATATATATATATATATATATATATATATATATATATATATATATATATATATATATATATATATATATATATATATATATATATATATATATATATATATATATATATATAAATATATATATATTTATATATATATATATATATATATATATATATATATATATATATATATATATATATATATATATATATATATATATATATATATATATATATATATATATATATATATATATATATATATATATATATATATATTATATATATATATATATATATATATATATATATATATATATATATATATATATATATATATATATATATATATATATATATATATATATATATATATATATATATATATATATATATATATATATATATATATATATATATATATATATATATATATATACATATATATAAATATATATATACATATATATATATATATATATATATATATATATGTATATATAAATATATATGTATATATATATATATATATATATATATATATATATATATATATATATATATATATATATATATATATATATATATATATATATATATATATATATATATATATTTATCTACATATATATATATATATATATATATATATATATATATATATATCTTGTGTTTATATATATCATATATATATATATATATATTATTTTTTTATATATATTTTTTTATATATTAACCATATATATATATATATATATATATATATATATATATATATATATATATATAAAATATAACGTATATTTTTACGTATATATATATAAAATATATATATATATAATATTTTAATATGCGGAAATATAATATAATTATAGGTTTTTATATATATATATATATATATATATATATATATATGTATATATATATATATATATATATATATATATATATATATATATATATATATATATATATATATATATATATATATATATATATATATATATATATATATATATATATATATATATATATATATATATATATATATATATATATATATATATATATATATATATATATATATATATATATATATATATATATATATATATATATATATATATATATATATATATATATATATATATATATATATATATATATATATATATATATATATATATATATATATATATATATATATATATATATATATATATATATATATATATATATATATATATATATATATATATATATATATATATATATATATATATATATATATATATATATATATATATATATTTATATATATATATATATATATATATATATATTATCTACATATATATATATATATACATAATATATATTGTGTTTATATATATATATATATATATATATATATATATATATATTTTTTTTTTCTTTAACCATATATAAATATTTTGTTAATTATTTTCTTGGGCATTGGTTAACTCACTGAGAAGTAAAACTATAATTTAATCGACGTTTCGCTCATTATATTGAGCTTTTTCAAGATATTTATTTTCTTGGAAACATGTCATGTGTAACGAATGTTTATATATATATATATATATATATATATATAATCATTACTCTGTATTTCATATTTATAAAAAAAAATTAATAGTGGAATTTATGGTATGTATTTTGAGGCATTAGCTTTAATTTAAAGCCTCCTTACCTTTTTGTGCAAGTTTAACAATTGGCAAAAGGTTTCCGAGATATAGCTGGCGACATTGCTCGTTTTCGAGTCAAACTCGTGAATTTTTAACTCTACGAAACTGGAGTACGTTTCATTCTTGTGAAACTGTTAATTAAAGCAATTATGTCTGCCAGAAAATTAAAGTGTGCGTATGTTGGATGCAACAATAAAATAAAAAAGAAAAATAATTTGGTGAGCTTTTTTAAATTCCCCGTGTCGAGGCCAGACATTCTTTGTCAATGGATACAAAACTGTGGCAGTGATGAAATATTTTTAATTTTTAATTTAATTCTTTGATAAATAAATGTTTATGTGAAAATTATTTTTCTAAACACGATATGTATTCAAGTGGCGAAAGACAATTACTGAAGAAAAAAACAGGTAAGTGTTTTTTATTTTGTATCTTATTTTTCGAATGTCCTTGCTAAAATTAAATTTAAATAAAGAATAAACTATGCAGGGTCCTAATAATCTTACAAATGTTCCCAGGAATTTAATGTTTTTTTGAATCTCTGAGTATTGGAACTTTCTTCTCTTGATTAGTACTCTTTTTAAAATAAATTAAATGGGTCATGACCTTATGGCGCCTCATAAATACATATATATATATATATATATATATATATATATATATATATATATATATATATATATATGTATATTTTAGGTAAAGGCCGTATACTAAAAATAGTATAAAGAAATAAGGGGAAAAAGTTTATAGTACATTTCTAATTTCGAAATAATTAATTTCTTCTTCAGGGCTCTCTAACAACATAATTATCAGAAAATTTAATACTTTTTTTACAATTAAAAAGTACTTACACTAATTAAAATGCAAAGACAATTTTGAGGGAATTTTCAGAAAATATAAAAAATATTAAATTGGATAGATTTTAACTACTAAAATTTTGACATCATTTGACAAGAAATAAACAATTTAAAACCAATTGTTTTTCTATCACATAATAATGACAAAAATAAGTTAAATATGTCAAATGTATAATTTTATATTTTCTGAAAATTCCCTCAAAATTATCTTTGCATTTTAATGAGTGTAAGTATTTTTTAACTGGAAAAAGGTCCTAAATTTGACAAAAATAAAGATTTCGAAAATAAATCACATAGAGAAATAAGAATTTTGTCGAATAGATAATTTTTTCACTTTCCTTTCCTGACCGTGATGGTAAATTTAATACTTACTATTTCATTTCAGTGAAACAATTTATGTTTGATGTGTTATTTAAAAAAACGTGTTGGTGCTTTTTAATATTTATTTTAAAATCTATATATTTAAAACACAGAGCTAAAGTTTTCAGCAAGTTCGTGAGAGAGTTGTACTGCACCGATTTATATCATTTTTTTTTAAATAATCGTCTGGTAACCGAGACCTTTCAACACTATTTATGTATTGTATATAGGGTGTTTCAAAAAATTGGGTCACTGATTGATCACGATTCTTCTCAAACTGCTTGACGTAAAAACATGCATTTTGGCACACAGGTTGATAGTAGAATGACGGTTGGATAGATAAGAAGGAATTTTTTATTTAAAAAAACGGTTTGTTTTGCGGAAAAACGCTTAAGCTCGTGTATTTTATTTGGTTATTTAACATATTTTAAGTTTTCTTAAAAATGTATACAGGGTGTTTCAAAAAATCGGGCTACTGATTAATCACGATTCTGATCAAACCGCTTGACGTAAAAAGCTGAATTTTAACATACAGGTTGATTGTAGGGTGTGGAGGTCCGATAAGAAGAGTTTTTCAAGGGGATGAAACCGCCCCTTAAATAATACAATATTTTTTATTAAATATATACAGGGTGTTCCAAAAAATCAGAAAAAATGTATAGACAAAAATCTCTCAAGCCCCTGTTGACAAAAATTGAACGAAAAAGCAACAACGTGGTTTGTAAAATTTATAAAAAAATAAGGTGATCTAAGTACCAATTTATATCCCTTTCGTTAGCGTCATACGCGAACGGAATCGCATGTGTTTAGCTCACAAAAATAATTTAAGGAAAAAATGTCTCACGCAGAAATTTGGACGTTTCGCATAATTATTTAACTAATAGCAGCAAAATGGCATTAATAAAAATATACTATGCTAATATTTAAAATTCTACAGGTATAGCGCGCGCTAAAATTTATAATTAAATAACTAAATATAACTTTCATGTTGTAGTATGTAAAAAATACCAGAATGTATTCAATATTTATGGATAGTACCTATTTAGTAGTTAAATGTACGTTTATTTTCCCGTTTTTTCTAAATGTTCATAATCTTTTTGATGCAAACATTGCATATTTATTTACCTTTTGTTTTGGTTATGTTTTATTTGTAAATTACAGGTTTTGTTTGATAATTTTGAAATAAAGTCATTATATTTCAACTTTTCATTTACTGATCTATGCTCTAGTCATTGCAAAAATAATTAATATCATTATGAACAATATTTTTCCTTAATTTTTAATTAGTTCAGAATTATGTAAAAAACAAATTTTGTCATAAAAAAGGTACGTAACAATAATTTGTAAATTAAAATTTCGATTTAAACGTAGGCCTAAAACAATTTGCTTTATTTTGTAATAAAAAAGTAGCACAAAGTTTTTTTCGTATACTTACGGAGAAAATAAAAAACTAATAGAAGCAAAATGGCGTTAACGAAAATATATACTAATATTTAAAAATCCGCATGTATAGCGCGCGTTATAAATATAACTTTCATGTTGTAGTGTAAAAAAAAATCGGTAAATTCCTTGACACATAACTTCCCTCGTTATGAATTATTACTTTTATTAGAAAGAGTGAAGTGTGATCCAAATTAGTTCAGTACATAGTCATGGTGTAGGTATATGTGTTACATATACTGTCTCTTCATTTTTATTGGACGCCATTTTGTTCCATCATATTGCATTCCTACCAATATGTTTACCATTTTCTTTCTACCTATTACACACTTGACTTTTGGGTATAATTTAAAATAAATTCAATAAGTATCCCATTTTCACATTTAATTTTTCTGCAAAATTTAAAATCAATTGAGCAAGAGTTCTCTACGTTGATTTTTTAAAAATTTTATTTGGCCGTTTTTTTGTTTCCCCATCTTAAATTGATACCCATATTATCGGTTTTTACCTACTCCGTTGGTCAGCAGATATCCCAGATATTAAGTTTCAGAATGATTTTCATTAACAATCCCCTTGTTGTTATGTTAGAGTGGTGTATTATTTGGGGTTAAGATCCAGTAAAAAAGGCCCTTTTCTAAATTGCCGACATTTCGCCAATTTATTGTTGCATCCTCAGGGCACATAGATTTTCTATCATGCATGAAACCCATATTAGTCTTAACCTACTCCATCGGTCCGCAGATATTTTCTAACCCCAAACAATACACGATTCTAACATCACAACAAGAAAATCGTTAACGAAAACCATTTAGAAACGGAATATCTGGGAAATATCTGCGAACCAACGGAGTAGGTAAAGACTGATAATAGGAGTATCATACAGGATATAACATAAATAAACAAAATATGCAAACATTGTATATTTATTTACCTTTTGTTTTGAAAGTGTTTTCTAAATTACGTTTTGTTTGACAATTTTGAAACAAAGTCATTATATTTCAACTTTGCTTTTACTTATTTATGCTCTATGTAAAAAAATTAAAATCTTTTATAAACAATATTTTTCCTTAATAAAAAGCTATTTTATAGGAAAAATCGCTCAAATGGTTTACAAGGTATGCTAATTTCTAGGGTGAGAATTGGGAGAAGCTATACGAAATATGGAAAAGTTTAAATGGTGGCAAATTTGCGCAATTTGTGCTCAATCAAATGCCGTTTTGAAATTAAGGATATTTATAGTACTTCCGAAGATATCCGGAAAAAAAATTTTTGAAAATAGTTTTAATTTTTTACCGAAATTTTTTAAAAAGATATTTTCAAATAAGTCTCACATCATCCAGCCACCGTATTCCCTCCACCAAAATATGTTAGCAAGTTTATGATTCGACGATTCATCTCCGAACGATCATCATAAACTGTGCATTTTAAATACTCAAAAATGTTGAGTTCTTCTTAATAAACCGTAATTTTAATTCTAAATACAAGAGCGATCATCAATGCTGGTTAATAATGATTGCCGAGAAACGGAAAGCGCGTCGGGTCAAAAATTCAATTATCTGCGTTATCTTCAAGCCAAAAATGTGGTAAAGGAAATGTAAAATTTGTTTATATCAACATGTTTCATTAGAATCAGAAAAGAGGTACCAAATTAAAAAATATTTCACTTTTTTGTTCTACTCCGCAAGTTATTTAAAAATTCATTCTCATTGCCATTTCTTTTCGTCGACAATACGACATGATTAGATTTTTGACCCGATGCTTCGTTCCTCATCATAAAGTAGCACTGATGAAGGGTTTTATTTGTCAGAAACATTGAAAAAAAGGCTCAATTTTGGGACACTCTGTACCTTTATTAGTTCAGAATAATGGAAAAAATAAATTTTATCTTAAAAAAAAGGTAAGTAACAATACTTTGTAAATAAAAATTTAGATTTAAACGTAGATTTAAAATAATCTCCTTTAGTTTTTAATTATAAAATAACATAAAGTTTTTTCCTATTGTCAAGACCTATAATTGTTATGGCCCTGTTAACGGCTAAAGCGATAGAATTTTTGTTAGATTAAATAATAACGTTGAGAGATCTATAAAGCATAACAATATTGCGCGGCACCGTATTCCACGAATCTCATCGTTTTCCGATCAACGCCGCAGCCAACGGGTATCACAGCCAGAGCCGAACGGCTGCGAATGGGTGTTTTATGCTTTTTCCGTAGAGCAGCTCCACCGTACAGCAGCCGGAACATAAAGTGGAATCAAATCAGCACTGCCACGAATTCGTCCATAAGGTTGCGCATTTTCCTTTTTCCTTCAATCAACGGTTTAACAAATATATATTTTCTTTAAATAAATGTTATTTAACATCTCGAAAACCTATTGCACTGAATTTTGATATGCGTTAATAATACGGTAAATGACATTTTAATAAGCAAAATGCATATTTGTTTCTACTTTCAACAGCAAACACTGAAACATATTTAACCAAGAAATAATTCGCAAACGATTTCTTTGAAAATTGATATAATTTTCAGAATCGCCAACAAAAGTTAGAATATATCTTCATTCAAGTCCCTGGCTTTATTTTGGTAAGAACCAAACTTGCAAGAAACACAAAGAAATAAAAATAACATTACAGATATTATTTTTATAAAAATTGTATCAAATAAACAGTTCCAATAATAAACTGACATTTTTCTGAAAAACATACATTTAACAAACGTGGCAATCTTGCATTTCCGTGAAATTGAACTGTCCAATCAACTATCCAAGTATGATTTCGAAATGGGCCAAAAAGTCACGAAATGATGGCGAGATTTTACCATTGATCAGTTCAAGGGCGAGCGACGCATATGTTTCCATCTAAATTTGTGTTGTGGTTGTAAAGTTTTAATATTTCCTCGCAATGGTGTGGAACTCGCCATAGAATTCTTTCTATTTTTAAATAAACCTATAAACACTTCATACCGTTTGAAAGATAAACAGAGTATGACTGTCATTTAATAGTTTTTTGATTTAGACTCACTTTGCGAAGAACATGAATGGTAAAATCGTAACAGGAATGAATCCTTTCCAACGAGGTTTGTATACTATTTTATTTACAATAATACCTTTTAAATGTAAATGACGCTTTTGTGACAAATATAACTATGTGAGAAATTAACAAAGTAAGCTTCTGTATAACAATAAGCTTCACCACCATCAAAAAATAAAAAATATTGAAACTTTGACAGTGGTTATTATGGTACTAAACAAGCCAAGCATACAAACTTAAATTAATTGCATTTTTCATAGAGTGTCATAAAAAAGTGTTTTCGAAGAGAATGAGCGATTCAAAAGAAATCAATTGAAAGAAGCCGTGGAAAGTTTGGAAAAAATTAAATAATCGAATAAAATTTAAACATTTTCGTTATTCAATAAATATCGACATTTGCGTGGATGGAAAGTGACAATTATCTCGTGAAAGTGATCACTTTTCACCCAGGTAAATGTCACTTTTCATCGGGATAAACGCCAAATTCAGAAATATGTTTCTTTCTAACTTTTAAAATGTCAGAAATGTCAACATTACATAGGTTGTTGTAAATAAACGATTTTTTGTCTTATATACTTCTCGTTTCCTCTCCTGAATACAATGTTACATTTTAAAAAGTTTTGATAATTTTGACCTGCATAAAGACATATTCAATGTTTCTCTCGAAAACAGCTCATCACATTAAAAAATTTCAACAAATATTTTTGAAATAGTTTTAATTGGCAGAAAACATTATCAAAATTGAGAAAAGAAGTCAGTATTAAAAGGTATTAGATAGGTAATTAAAAGATAGTTATAAGTGGCAAACATATTTCTACTTGGTAATATTTAATGTAAGTTTTTATATTTAGGATATTTTTTTTATATTTAACTATAAAAATTACTTAGAATTTTATTGAATCGGTTTACGCGATTTAGTAAACACGGTTAAATTTTATATGGTAATGAAATACTCAAACTGGTTCAGGCCAGTAGACGCGCACTCAAATATGATTTATTTTTATAGTATACTCCTTAATACAGCAGTTGTCACGCCAATGATATTTTTATAAGTAGGCTATATTAATTTTTAATAGGAAGAAAAATGACATGCTGTTCTCAGGTTTTGCTTAAATGTTTTAAAAAAAAACAAGAACCTAGCTGATAACTATTATAAATTTATTTATATATGTATTCAAATGTTATTTTTACCATTTAGCTTACTTTATAAAACCAGAGTTTTCAAATGTTTAATATGTTAATGATTTCCCATTTTCTAGTCTTGGAAATTCTTTAATCAGTTCATCCGCTATGTTGCCGTCACCATTCTGAATTTTTAAAGGTTAACTAAAAATTTATAATTTGTGACTCTTCAATGCCTCCAAATACCCAATTTTATTCGAATTTATATAAACGACAAAGTTCGCATATCGTGTGAGCGGTTTGATTCTTAAATGTTGACTAAAAGTGCCTAATTTTTACTAATCCACCCACCATTTAACTTCGACTTTTTAAATTTTTAAACGTTCATTACTAGTTCATATTTTGCACTCTTAAAAACCACCACCGATTTTCTGTTGAATTGGCACAAAAAGAAAATTCATCCGCTATGTTCTCGACACCATTTCGCATTTTGAAATATAAACTGAAAAGTCATAATTGCGATCTTTAGTTTTCCCAAATACCGAATCTACAGCCTATGATAAAATTCGCTCGGCATGTTGGTGACAGACACCATTTTGATTGCCTTAGTATTCACTAAAAATTTATAATTTATACTCTTAAACACTCACAACGACACATATACAAACTTTCAGGAAAATCGACATAAATAACAAAATTCTTCTATTTGGAGACGCTATTTCAAAATTTCAAATGTTGTTCAAATGTTCACTCTTAAATACCCCTATATATACGACTTGCACAAACACCAACCTTCGAACGGCATGTTAACGCTACCATTTTTAATGTTAAAATGTTAAGAAAAAAAAATAATTTTCACTTTACATACCTAAAGATTTTCAGTCGAATCTGCACAAATTACGAAATTCGTATTATATTTTGACGCCTCAGCTTTGAATTTTTGCTAGTAGACTAAAAATTCATAATTTGCACTTCAATATACCACTTGTGTGTAAATGTGTGTCTTAAATTTTTCGAGTTAGCGCCTCCCTCCTGACTAGAAATTTTAAAAACGCACGTGGTTGTACGATTTTAATATTTCCTCTAGATGCTCTCGCAACAATCAGAGTATCACTGTCGTGTAATAGTTTTTTGATATAGGGTCATTTTTAGGAGAAAATAAATGGTAAAATTCCTTAATTTTAGGGAACACGTACTCGAGTAGATAACGAATATAAAAAGGAAATTTGAAAAAAAATTACACGAGAACCAAAGAAAAGATGCAATCGTCCAATGGTTTCTTAATGCACATCCATACATTTAACTTTATTCCAAATAAGTGAAAAGAGGCTATGAAAATAGCTTGGACCAAAAAGTTGATAACTTTCATTAAAGAGCAGATTGGGAAAGGAAACATTGGATTATTTAAATCTAAATTCATTCACATTCACATCAACTGGTACTTTCTCAGTCAGTTCCACAAAGTTTCCAGAACGTGAGTTCAATCCCAGCAATTTAAGAAGTACAATGAGATACAACAAAATATTTCTGAGGAACCAGTAATCTCTACTACAAAGGCGAATATTCTGCAATCAAGTCCTAGCGCCACTCAGTTCACAAACCTTTAGCAATGGAAGTGCTATTATACCACGGCAAAGAAAATTTTGACATTTCAAGTACCTGCACTGTTGATCTTGAGAAACCTACTGAACATGTTGGGTTAGTGAAATCTATCGCAACAACTTCAAATATTCCAATACTTCTGCCTGCTCCTTGTAGATTTTTAAAACATATAAATTTACGTATCAAGACACCATAATAAAATAATGGAAATATTCTGTCAATCTATGAATAACAAATATGAAAACACAGAAACCTTCGAAAGAAAAATAAACACAATATGGACTAAAAGCTGTAAAATATGGGGACATACTGACAAATGAGAGAGAGAGAAAACCAGAATGGCAAAAGTTGAAACCAGGAAAATTTTCTTTAGTGGATTTTTTTTAAGTTTTAGACAAACAAATCATATTAAATACGCATTGAAAAAATAGATGAAAAAGATGGCAAAATATAGTTAACTGTTCCGGCCGAGAAGAGACTTTTTCCACCACATTTGCACATTGGAAGAACACAGCATATACATAGAATATGACTCTATTACTGCCATCCTGTCAAATCCCAAAATGAAATTGGAAAAAAAAGTTGCTATACATTATTCTAGGCGTGTTTGAAAAGTCAAGGCCAATACAATACGATTTTTATTAGTTATTAGTTATTGGATAAAACTGTTTAATTTGTTAAAATATGTTCAATTGGGGTAAATGTAAATAAACTATAATACTTAAATATTAATTAACATTTTCGACAAGTGTGGGTTTTCAAAGGGTTTGTTGCCAAATACCCAAGATATTAAAACGTGTCCTGTCATAACAACAAAGAAAGTCATATACATTTAATTCGAAATCAAGGGATAATTTTATATGAAAAGGGGAAATTGTAAATGGATAATATTTCGGATAAGACAGTATACACTGCTTGAATATATACTATAGATCTTTAGTAACTTCCAAAATCCTTCTTACTATTTAGAAAACTGTAATATTTCATTTACCATTCCCCCACTTGACCCTAGTTCAAAAATATTGATTTTCTTAGGACGTGTCATCATTAACCAATTGGATTTTTTCTGCAAAAAAGCGTCACATTCTTGTGAAATTTAGAAGGTTGCCGAAAAAAACGAGCCTATATGGTCATGCAGATTTAGAAAATCTATGTTCTGCTACCGTTGCCTATGATAGGATTAAAATTATCGACACTGTCTTGACTGAATACCGATGTTTTAATCTGGCTTAAAGCCATGCATGCTGCACAGGATATTTTATAAAGATGAGTGGAATAAATAAACCAATTGCGAAATACGTTGGGTATTTTTCTGTTATACATCGTGGTTCGAAATGACAACATTCTACCTTTCTTGGAAGGTTTATTTAGGTAATTTTTCATTCATTGACATGACTGTGCCAAAAATAAAGGTAATTCAACTTCTTGTTGATTCAACCCAAATAAAATACATATGTAATTTTTTTTTATTTAAAAAACTATTAATATTTTCAAAAAAATGGAAAAACGACAAATTTATTATACTCGGCATATACAGCACAACTTGAGAAAACCAGTGACGTAATGACGTACGTAAATATTTATGGGGAAGTACTATGATTATCAAAACAATTTTTTTTCATTTCATCTTATACCAAGTCCGGTTGAACCGGAAATGAGAAGACTATTTTTTTAAATTCTAGAAAATTAACTCTGAAAAAAGCAGAGTAGCGAAATGTAAACCAAAATTAATTTGTTTGCTATTGGTATAGACCGTTTCGCTTTTTAAAGACGTGTGTACAAGCGGTAGGATGCCGATTTTAATCCGTTAATATTCCCAACAGCCTTATTTACAAATCTGGTGTTGACACATGTTCGCTTTTTGAGACATTTATGTGTTGCATCCTATATAATAAAAATATTTCTATATCTTCATAAAATTACGTTTGTGAGAACTAAATTTGGCAATTTCGCAGTGATTTGATCGAATTTTTGCGTTGTTTTCTAATAAATATAGCGTATTCTTCATATTTAGGCCAGAATTTTGAACACTGTATATAGAATAAGAATTAGTTGTAAACAAATAAATTGAGTTTCCACTATAGCAGTTATTGTGCATTTTTCTTGCAAATAATAAATGTTATCTTTTTTAGTGAATCATCCATTTTAACATGTGCTGAAGTCGTAGCAGCCCAGAAAGTTCCGTTTCACACAAACATATTAAATATCTTCGAATATCACTAGTAAGTATTTAATTATAGGGGATTAATAATAATTCAACCAAATATACAGCGACTCATTTTCAGGACAAGTTACATTTGTTTTCGAATTAATGGACATGAGTCTTTACGATCATCTAAAGGCAAGAAATAAGTCAGAAATAAAACCAAGGTAATTTACTATTTTATAATTTACTGAAATATTGTTAATAGTCCGAGAACACACTACACTAAAATAAAAATGAGCGCAACTGTTAATTTAGCCGATTATAATTTTTGTTTCCTATGGAACTTCTGACCAAACCGAGCAATTTAAAAGAAATATAGTATCTAGGTTCAAGAGAAGGCCGCCTGCCGCCTTAGTAGATCAAATCAAATCTATATTAATGCAAATGCCAAAAATTATTTTTTAAGCGAATTACAAAACGAGACTACGGAATCGCCTTTTTAAAAAAATGTTTATTTCAAAAATACAAGTTATTTAGAAACAAAAATAAAATGTTTTACGTCGATGCTTTCAACTGACTGCTCTCGCGTCGCAGAAATTCGCATATATTAGCGGTCATCTAATATGCAGTGTCAGCAGGTTCCTTGGTTGGATGGTCAGATAACTCCTCCCTTCTTAGATTTAACTAACCCTGATAGGGGGTAGTTCAATGAGTTGGCTTGGATTCGGTTCTGTTGTTGTTGTGGTTGCGGTCATCTTTTTCAAACATCTCTTTCGGATAAAATATCTAAACAAAAAATATCCAAAAATAGTTAGAAAAAGGGTGTATATAAAAATTGTCCATAGGTTTGGAAATTTCGAAATTCGGTCGAAAAGTTCTGGGACATGATTTTCTTCAATTTTGTTTTTGATTTTGTGAAGTTCGTCTAATTTGATTTCTTGTAAATGGAAGCTCAAATTCAGGACGGGAAAGTCTTGTTCAGGTGTATCTTGGAAGTCCGGGAACAGGATGGGTTGCTTATTAGTATCGACGTCGTTTTGATTATTGATAATCGACATATCGTTGATTTTTGCTTGGCATCCTGTTGGAAGGGTCAACATATAACTTCCATGTAGTTTTTGGCGTTCTTCTTGGGAGTCACATTGCAGTTCTACTAGTTCGGTATTTGGCAAAACTACAATCCATTGATTGGAATTATCCAATTGACTTATTACAGGTCGACTTATTGTAACGTCGATTTGTTGGCAGGTAGAAGTGCTTTTTGTGGTCTGTAAGAGCTGTACTTCGCAAGGACTTTTTGAGGTGATCTCTGTGAGGTCTTCTTTTTTGCAAAGAAATAGGTTGGGCACAACTTCTTGGCAAGGGTCCGGACGATGAGTAAAGTACAATTGATTTTTAAGTAAATATTTGTTCCGCGGTATAACAACCTTAAACAGACTCTGATGCTCAATTGGTATAGAGTACAAGTGATAATAAGAAAAACTATTTGGATTGGTTACTGGAATTCGTAATAAATATGTTACACGGTTATTTAGGGTAAAACAGTCGACGTCTATAATATTTTCGAATAAAAATATATTTTCTAGGTTAGTGGGCAAAATTAAATGTTTTGAACCTACCATTTTTTCGAGTTTTTTGAGTTCATTTAAAAGATCTTTGGTTTGAATTATGCTCGGGTGAAATATTTTAAGCTTTGCGAATGTAACGGAGTTTTCAACATCTTGTAAAATGGAATCGATTATTTCGTACAAGTTAATAATTTGATCAAGAGTGTCTTTAATAAAATACATGTTCTCTTTGTACGTTGTTTTTTGTACAATATAACTTATTTGTTTTATTTTACCCTCGAGAAGTTTTTCATTTTGGCTTATTTTTTGAATTGTTGTGTTAAAACTCGTAATGACGCTTGTTGAAATCTGATTTAGGTTACGTATGTTATTACTTAATAATTTTTGGTTTCCTTGTAAGTTTTTTATTAGGTTTTCGTAGCGAGCGCCATCTTCCGCATCTAAGTTTCCCGTTACAGCCTTAAAAACAGACCCTGCAGCATTAATTAATCCTCTTTTATTTCTTAATGGATGGGGTAAAATTTCTTTAATTTTATTTTCTACGCGTTCTTGAGAAATTGCAAGAATTTTTAAGTAATTAGATGATTCGGCATAGTATTCTTTATGTATAATTAATGAATTTGTAATATTTTTTGATTTTGCGTTTAATTTATTAATTTCAGATATTATTGGATTTAAGTCATAATAGTGAATTAAGGTATACGTGTATTCTGTAAGTTTAGCTTGTCCTAGCTTAATCGGCACGATTCCTGGGTTGTCGTCTAGTTGTCTGATAATAATTTTTTCTCTGTCTCCGATAACGGCGACGACCAGGCTGAAATATAATACGTTTGTTTTAGTCAAAGCTGTAAGTTCTCCTTAAAGGTCGTTTTAAGTTGTCCATGTGAATTTTAGTACTAAGTTGCGTCTGTATTGTCTTACGGTTTTTATTTACAGATTTAACTTTGGTCGGTTTTTCGAATTTGTCAGCAAGTTTTTGTCTAACATGTTTCTTAACGTAAACGTCTTGATTTGGTTCAAATAATTCAGTGTCGTCTCGGTTTTCATTTATTTTAGATATTACCTTTTCTTTCTTTTGTATTAATTTTTGATTTATATTGGCATACATAAGTTGTGATTTTTCTTTATGGTTATTGACATAATCTGTTAAAAGTAATTGGTTTATTTTAATATCAAAAGGATCATTATTTGTAGTATGACCATTTATAACATCAATTGGCTTAAAATTAGTGGAAGAATGAATTGAATGGTTATATGCAATAATGGCATAAATCATTTTTTGACTTATTGGTGTTTTACTAAAGGTTTGGTTATTTAGTAACCTTATATGCTCTGCTAAAGTAGAGTGGAGCCGTTCAACGGGCCCGTTTGATTGCGCATGACTAGGAGAGCAAAAGTGTACCTTTATTTTATGTAAATTCAAAAGTTCTGTCACTATTGTGTTCTTGAACTCTGTGCCATTGTCAACAATTATTTGTTTGGGAATACTATGATGTGAGAAAAATATTAAAAGTTTGTCTACGATTTCTGTAGCAGCGAGGGATTGCAAAGAATATGCTTGAGCATATTTTGAAAAACTATCTATTATTGTCAAAAATTTGGTTTGTTCGAGTGTATAAGTATCTAAATGTATTATCTCGAAGGGTTTTAAAGCAGTTGGTGTTACGTTCATTTTTATATTGATAGGATGTCGTTCATATTTACTTAATTGACATGTCTCACAATCATTAATGTAAGTTTGAACAGAATTTTTTAAGTTCGGCCAATAATAGCGTTCCTTTATTTTGCTCAAAGTCTCATCAATACCGCGATGGTTTGTTTTTGACTCGTGGTAATTTTTAGTAGTAGCGTCAATAAGTTTTGTCAGGCAGTCGAACTTCAGCGTAGTAATTTAGAACTGGGATCCTTTTGCTTCATTAGCCATTGTAGGGGTTTATGATCTGTAATTAAATTTATTTTTCTTCCAAAAATATATAGGGGGCGAAAATACTTTGTGGCCCACACAATTGCCAAAAGTTCTTTTTCGGTGGTACTATAGTTCCTTTCTGAATCATTCAAAGTTCGCGAAGCATACGCGATCGGTAAGTCTTGTCCTATTGGTCCTTGTGATAACACAGCACCAACTGCCACATTGCTGGCATCCGTCGTTAAATTAAAATCAGGGTATTGAAGTATTGGTTCGTTTATTAGCAGATTTTTACATAATTCAAAGCATTCAATAAATTCTTTGTCATGTTCGATTTTTACACCCTTTTTAAGACACTTTGTGAGTGGTTTCGTAATTCTAGCGAAGTCTTTTATGAACCGTCTGTAGTATCCAAGTAAACCTAGAAAGCCTTTTATCTGTTTTGTTGTTTTTGGTATTGGAAATTCTTTGATTGCTTTTATTTTGTCAGGGTTTGGTTTAACGCCATCTGCCGTGACGACATGGCCTAAATATGCCACTTCTTTTCTTAAAAATTCCGATTTATCTAACTGGATTTTAAAGTTAGAATCTCTTAACCTTTGAAAAACGCATTTTAGCCGTTCTAAATGTTCCTGTAATGATGTTGAGAATACAATTATATCGTCAAGATATACAAGGCATTTTTCATTTTGAATTCCTCTCAGGATATTATCCATGACACGTTGAAATGTCGCGGGTGCGTTTTTCAACCCGAAGGGCATTCGAAGAAATTCGTAATGTCCATTTTCTGTGTTGAATGCCGTTTTCTCGATGTCATCTTCGTGCATTTGGATCTGGTGAAATCCACTGGCTAAGTCTAGGGTACTAAAGTACTGACATTTTCCCAACTTATCTAATAGATCGGTTATATTCGGGAGAGGATACTTATCATCTAAACTCTTAGAGTTTACACCCCTTAGATCGACTACTACCCTGTATCTTGGCTTCCCTGAGGCATCTAGCTTCTTGGGTACCACCCAAATGGGTGAACTCCACGGAGAGCTACTCGGTCGTATTATTTTTTGATCTAGCATTTTCTTTATTTGTTTATCTACCTCTTGCTTATAAATAAAGGGGTAGCGATACGATTTAGAATAAACCGGGATTTCGTCTGTGGTTCTTATGCGGTGTTTAATTTCATTTGTAAATGTTAAAGGTTCGTCTTCGTTATAAAAAATGTCTGAGTACTCATGAATTAATTTTAAAAGCTTTGCTTGTTCTTCTGAATTTAAATGGTTTGTTCTAAATTTTGAAAAATCCAAATTTTTTAATTCTGAACAATCGTTAAAATTATTTAAATTTATTTCTTCATATTCACTCGCATAAAAACGTTCTACGCTTATGGGTTGTGAGAAGTCTAAGGTTACTTCTTCACAAGTATTGTTGAGAATTGTTGTTATCGCAAAACCATTTTTTGCAACAGTTAGACATTCCGGTATCTCGCAATTGTGATACCTTTGGTGTGGTATTATGATATCACCGTTCCTTACCGATGTTTTTACTTGTATTACTTGTTCGACACGTGGGGCGATTGTAATAAAATTTAACTCATTTTGCGTTTTGTGAAAACGTAATTTAATTCTAGTATAAGGTGTAACTAATAAGCCTTTATCAAAGTCGAGGTTAGCTTGAAGTATTTTTAAATTGTCAAGTCCGATAAGTCCGTCAAATATATTATGAAATTTAAATAGATAGAATTTCAAATCTTTTTGTTCCGGCAAATTAAAAATGTTTGATGAGGGAATTAAGGCACTATATTGATGGGCTGATTTTTGGAAAACGGTCGAAACTATAAAAGGATCATTTATTATATTATTTGGGTAAATTTTTTTTGCAAGATTCGGATCGATAAAAGATCTTGTTGAGCCTGAATCAATAAGAAATTTTAGGTTTGTTTCTGGGAAAATTATATAAGATAACTCACTAGGATTTGACATATTGAATGATATTAATTGAGGTTCTAAGGTTTTTTGTTGTCTGGAGGAACCTTGGTAAAATTTTCGCGGTCAGTTTGTTCTTCGTAATAATTCGTATTTTCTAGGAAGTCAGAGTCAGGTAATGTCACAATAGGATTATTTTCTGAATCATATGCGTAAAATTCGGTCTTTTGGGCGTAATAATTTTGATCACAGTACACATTCTGATACGGGTCGTATGTGCTAGAATGTGGACATTCTTCATACGAATATTGTTCATAATAGGGCATGTTATGAGTTTCAGTATTATGAAGCTCTTCGAAAGCAAATTTAGGTGGATTAAATCCTTGATTTTGAGAATAAAAATTAGAGTTTTGTTGTTGGTTGTTTTGTGGTGGTCTATTAGCGAATGGTTTAAATATAGCTGTTTCTACGCCTGACATTGGTTTTGGTGGTGGAAACCTGTTTTGATTATTTGGCTTAAACACATTAGTTCTAGGCTTACCAAAAACTTGATTATTTGTAAAAAATCTCGGCTATTAGGATTGGGTCTTATATTCATAGGCTGTGACGGAAAATTAGGCCTAAATGCATTGTGTGGCGTATTTGCGTTAAAAATTGGTCTTTGAATAAAATTCGGTTGGAAATTTTGATGTGGCTTAAAAACGTTATGGCTACTGTTATTGGTATTATTTTTTATTAAGAGTGGTCCGGATTTATTTTGGTTTTGAAAATAATTCACGTTATATTCTTGTGTTACAAATTGTAAAGCTTGCATAAGATTTTCAGGCCTCATACATCTTATTGTTGTCCCTAATGGTTCACGTAATCCACTTAAAAATGTTTTTAAAGCTAATTCATTGTATAGTTCTCGTTTTAGAATTTTAGCTGAATTAGTTAGCTCATGCGCATCAATAAATGAACACAGCAGATTTAAAATATGTAAAACTCTATCGTAAAAATCATTTGGTTTTTCACCGGTGTTTTGTTTTAACATAACCAAATCACGATTTAAACACGCCTCATCCCTTTGATCTGCAAAATTTCGTCTTAATGTGTCTTTAAGTTCGTCCCACGTTGTTACATTTTGTATGTTAACAACTAGTTTAGCCTGACCTGTAAGTTTGCCTATTAAAGAATTTAACAAATAAATATTTTGAAAATTTCGCGGGTTGCTTGCATCGTAAAATGCGTCTATGAGTGATTGGCATGTAGATATATATCTATTTAAATCATTTGCGTCTCCGTCAAAAACGGGTTTAAATTGGGACATATTTGACTAATAATTGATTAATTAGTAAATGCTTAAAGAAATTGTATTTTCAAAATTTTCTTGTATATTTTCTACTCCTACTTCTAAATCTAATGCTCCTAAATTATTTTGAGGAACAGAGTCAGCTGAAGGTGATAAACGAAGGCTATCTAATTCAGAAATTAAATTTTCAATCGACATCAATATGAGAGAAAATCAATTGCACTTACAATACTAGAAGAATGGCGATCCTAGTCATTCTATAAGTTCCAAACTTGGTTCGGCGATGTGGTCCTTCTCCAAAGCGTGGTACTTGCAGAGACAGACAATGTGGGTCCTATCCCTCGATGTTCGATCAAATGGAATGCTCTTACAGATCCGCGATGGATTGGGAATCGATCGATGTCTTGATCAATCCGCTCTATAATGAGCACTTCACCTAATGTCACAACAATTGGTTCTTTCCGGTTAATTCGTTAAAACGAAAAAGTTATTATGAGCGATTCATAAACTTCCGAAAATCCGTACGACTGCGCCAATTACAAAACGAGACTACGGAATCGCCTTTTTAAAAAAATGTTTATTTCAAAAATACAAGTTATTTAGAAACAAAAATAAAATGTTTTACGTCGATGCTTTCAACTGACTGCTCTCGCGTCGCAGAAATTCGCATATATTAGCGGTCATCTAATATGCAGTGTCAGCAGGTTCCTTGGTTGGATGGTCAGATAACTAGCGCAAATGGCTCATTTGTTTGTTCAACTTTCTAAAATTAGAAAGGATTCAGAAGAATTGAAAATACAAAAAATTAAGGAAGCTGATATTAAATTTTCTTGTGAATCACAGAAAAATCTGGCTTTCGTTTAGATAGTTATGGAACAGTGAAATATTTTTTTTAGATGTCAATAAAAAATATGCCTGCAACTGAAAAAGACATATTTTATTTCGTTTTCTTTATTTTCTATTGAATGTTCACTACCAAATTGCCTTTAAATACGTTCCACTGAAGAGACCAGTGACCACATACAGTTGGGCCGCTGTATGTTTACCGATGCGTCATCGAATGATAAAAATATCGAAGACGAGCTTTTTAAATATCCTATTTCTCTTATCGATTAGTATTCCATAAATCAATAATAAAAGAAAAGGGTGAAATATAAAATATTGTCTCCCGAATATGAATATAAATTAAATTACCAGAACGATCTTGCTAGTCAAAGACATCGTCATAGGCAGGCTTTTCACGTCAAAGCCTTAAACGTCAAGAATTTATCTGGACGATATTATTAGTGTCACTTTATATTGTTCGTATTGTATTTTTATAATAGGTAGCTATTTTTGTTGTATCTTCTGTTGCTGGTAAGTACTGCCGTTAGTTAATAGTAATTTAATTTATAATTATTATTATTTATATTTATATCCACGCCCATAATGAATATGGAATTTTTTTGATTATTTAACCTAAATAAATATGAATGATGACGCGTGGGTAAACATCAAACGGATCAACTGTCATAGGTGTAACACTAACTTCACAATATTTTATTTCATTATCACTTCAATCCAGATCAGTAAACTTAGGACTATGTAATTTTTTTCATATATAAATTTGTAAGTTTTTTTTTCACATTTTTAAATTTAACTCTGGTTTAGTAACAGTGTTAGCTTCTGATTTTTCACATCTGGCTTTTTAGCCTTTTTTGGCCTCTAAACATAAAGTTCCAAGAGAATCGATTCGAAAGAAATAAACAGGCAAATTTATTAAACTTATTTTATATAGTTTTATTTTTTAAGTTTAAAGTTAAGTCTGGGTTAATCCCATAATTAGTGGTTAGGTTGGTTTGTTATATTGTTCTTTGAGTTTATCTGCATATTTTTATTAGTTTTGTATTTTCAGTAAAAGAGTTTTTTGCTAATTCGTTACATTAGTAGCCATAAAAATAAATACATAGGTATGAATAATCCTCATGCAGTAAGTTTTTCTTTTATAGTTTTATTAAGGTACATGGTTTGAGTTCATGTGCCTACGTTAGGTTTTACCATTTTCGATTTACTTTCAAGAATTTCATGGTTATTTTTATTTATTTCTCACTTGTTATTTGTGAAAAATTAAAAACCTTGTCTGATAAATTAAAAATAAATTTTATAATAATCCTAAAATATTTAAATTCAAAGAGGAAAGTTCCTGAAATTTTTCGTGAGAAATTTTCCGGGAATTTTCGCAAAGGTACTATAGAAAGGTTTCCGAGAATTTTCAGCAAGTAGAAAATTAAATTTTTTTCTCGTAAATAGAAAAGGAAAAACGTTTTGCTTTAGTAACTGGAAAGTCATGTTTTTCCTGTACACACATTGTATAAAATAAGTACATATACATAATTTTAATTGAAATACACAAATATCAAGTAAGTAATGTAAATTTGTAACATGTTGTAGGGGACTGACAGAACAAAAAGCTAAAGAATATCTCTATCAGCTATTACGAGGATTGGAACATCTGCATAGAAATGGATTATTTCATCGAGATGTTAAACCTGAAAACATCTTAATCAAATTCCCTTCTATAGAATCCGTACGTTTACATAAATTAAAAAAAGTAAGTAATTTTAATACGCATTTCTTTTTGCTTAGACCAAATTATGCAATAAGTTAGCGGATGTTTCAAAAAAGCGTGAGTCGTGACAAACGACAATATATATTTTTAGTAGAACACCCAGTTTATTAAATAACTCTTCTTGCCTATTATAAATATTTATACGTAAGATCTTTATAACTAGCAAATATAGACCTTTTTAAAGACCTACGGACGGGACGTCTTAAAAAATGCATATTAAACCCTACAGTTTTTGTATTTACCATACCTCTTTAACAGATTACACAAACAAATTAAAGAGGGTCTATTTATATTGATAATAATTTGGTATTTGAAAAATACCTATATCTGAACTTTGTTGACTCCCCTGGATATTTGTAAAAGTGTCCATGCGGAGATCTATACTAAAACTAAAAAATAAATAAAGCGTGTATATATATATATATATATATATATATATATTTTCTGCTTTTGAATAATTTATTAACTAAACGGGAAACATATATATATATATATATATATATATATATATATATATATATATATATATATATATTATATACATATATATATATATATATATATATATATATATATATATATATATATATATATATATATATATATATATATATATATATACATATATAATATATATATATATATATATATATATATATATATATATATATATATATATATATATATATATATATATATATATATATATATATATACAATATCAGTTCGATACAAACTGGTTTGTTAAAATTTTTGTCAATAATGTAAACAAGTTTTTTAATATTTTTTAATGTGTAAAATTGTGAAAGTCAATTTAGAAAAGTGTTCGACTGCTAAATGTTTTAGGATTAATTGAAGAAATTTTACTTTATCAGTGTTTTTATAATTGACAAAACGGCAATTTTAACAAACCAGTTTGTATCGAACTGATATTGTTTTTTTCTCTTTCTTGTTTTAGTTAAAATAAATGCTCTTGAAAATGCTTTTAATCAAAAGCGAAACGTCGAGCGAAATATAACCACTATTGTTTCAATGCATAAACCTAGACCCAAGAAATATTTTCGAAGTAATTATATATATATATATATATATATATATATATATATATATATATATATATATATATATATATATATATATATATATATATATATACAGGTGAACAGATATATCAATTTCTTTGTGGTTCTTGGTCATAAAAAGTTATACAAAACGAAAGAACTCATGGTAAGAAAATTTACTTCTTCATTTCAAATTGTGTTAAAAAATCTTTTGGGTTTTGAAAAGTCCAAAACTATATATATATATATATATATATATATATATATATATATATATATATATATATATATATATATATATATATATATATATATATATATATATATATATATATATATACGAACAGAAATGTCAATTTCTATGTGGTTCTGATGATTTTAGGAAATTTTGTTTTATGTATTCTAACAACAAATATAAACAAGAATCTCTTGACAAAACTAGATTTTTGTGTACACAACACATTTATCCACCGACTATAACCACAAAATGTAGATAAAAGGGTTATCTAGTTTCTAAATAAAATAAAATTTTAACATGAGGACAGTAAACACTTAATTAATAATAAATAATTAAAAACTAATTTTACAAAGTTAACTTAAAACTAAATAAAAGTAATAATAAACTAACACGTGTCTCTTTTTTCTTGGGATTTTCTATATTTTCCTCTAAAATCTTTTCGTAGAACCAGCTGTAGTCAATATTAACATATTGAATTGATGTTTTAAATTTGATAATTTTTCACTGATTAAGCCTTAAGGTAACACACAACATACGAAGCTTGAACTTCTCTTGAACCTTTTGAATATACGTCAACTAAAATCAACCAAAAATGGGCTAAAAGGGTCTTAAACTACTTTTATCAAAATAAAATCTAAGACGGTTAACTCTAATCTATATAACGCTGTCATGAAGATTAACTTTTTCGTTAATGGTGTTGTTTAATTTTCTTATATATATGAAGTTTGACCAGGAGATTCTCAATATTATAGAAAAAATGCTCAATACTGAAACAGGAACTATTTTTAGTACTAATTACTTTTTCAATTTGACCAATATCTCGATCACAATCCCGGTAGCTGTGGCCAATTTCAGAAAATTTGTGAACGATTGCTTTAAAAAATATATTAAGTATTAAATATTGATAAAGGCAACGAATAAAAAAGAATTGTTTTGGCCTCCACACGAATCTGACCAAATTATTAAATGTTCAATTTCTGGGTGCTCATCTTTAACCAATCGTAGTAGACAACTTTTTATTTCGTTGCTGCAGTTTAATCATAACCAATATAACCATCTATCGTATTTTTCGCATTTTTATCTCAAACACTTATTTTTATTACTATTAACACTCACTTCATTTTAAATTGCGCTGGTACTTGGCTCTTAAGTAACGTCTCTAAAGGCAACAACTATTTTGATTGTGAATAATTCCTTAGCATCTGCATGCATTTCATTGTCTGTACTATCTTTCCACATTAAATATTATTTCATCTCTTAAATTAGAGATTATTTCATCTTTAAATTTAAAAAAAGGGAATATGAATTTTTACTGCAATAAATTAATTTACAACCTTGCCTCTAGAAACAATGTTGAAATGTTATTTTGACAATTTTAAACGGTATTTTTTATAGAAAACCACTTTAACTACTACTCCAATGATTACAACTATACAGCAGAGTAGCAACATAACCTCAAAATAAGACACGACACTTAGCTTGTCAAAAGGACTGCAAAGGAGCATTTCGTATACAGTTCCGTGATGGACGTATTATCGACCAATTAAAATACAGAAAGGCATTATGGGAAGGGTGTGGCTTCATTTGGCGCCCGTTTAAATACCTAAGGAATATAGCCGCTTGGCGAGTCTTGATTGAAATGTTTTTTACTGTTGGCACAAAAAAGCGTATCTATACAAAAAAGTGTCTCTATATTAAATCAAAGATGTCAAAAGAAAGACTCAACAAAATTTGTTTATACTCCGGGGAAAAAAACGACGAACCAATAGGAGGCAAACTGAACAATCTGTGTTGTAATCGGCACACTCCTCTGAAAATCTAAGATCTTGCATCCAAGGTAATCACCCTTAGCAGGCTGAAGAAGAGATTTTACAGACAGCTGAGAGTACTTGAGTAGATCAAAAGTGTTTTGAATTTTTTTCCTCGTTCTAGGTTTAATATAGAAGACTTTACGACAGACTAGAATCGAATGAGTGATTGGAAGAAGGATAACATTCCAAAAATATGGCGAATTGAAGTGAGATAGCCATATTACTAACATTCGTATTTTCTTCAAGTTGAGCGCAAAAGCCATAATATCGCCGGCCCCGTTCCCATAATAATTTTGTTGTTGAGCGGAAAAACGATAATATTCCTGGAATGTTATCGTTCTTCAACGCATTACTAGATGCGCGTCGAGATCACAACGCTGACGTCGTAAACACATGTTTTTCACTTCGTTTTGCAGTTTTGTCCAGTAAACAGGTGTTTTAAAAGTTAGTTAATATTATTTCATTTTTAATAATCTGAAATTTAGAGGTAAAGTTAGTGTTAAGTGATTGTTAACAAAAATAGAAAATAATCTTTGTATATTATAGAAATGTCAGATTCCACGGATTCAGAGAAAGAACGTGAAATAAAAAGGCTGAAATTAAACAAGAAATTGCACATAAAAGAAAAGGAAAAGCTAGCAAGACAAGAAGGGACAGACTTTGTTACACATAAAGGTAAACTAGTGAATGCTAAAATAACCGGACCGGATTGCATTTGTCGTAAGAAATGTATGGCCGATTTCTCTAATGAAGAGAAACGTTCAATCATCGAAATCGTTTATAATGGAAGTCCAAAAAATAAAAAAGATACATATCTAGTAGGATTAATAGAAAGACATGATGTTGCCAGACATCGTCCAGCTACAGCGGAATCTAAACAGAATACTTCTTCTTTCAAATATTTTGCTATGAAAGGTGGCAGTAGGGTTGAAGTTTGCCGCAACGCGTATATGAGTTTACATGCTCTCTCCAATAAAGTCGTACAACTCCTAACTAAGATCCTGGAAACTAAAACTGCACCAGTTGATATGAGAGGAAGGCATGCAAATCGTGCAAATAAACTGAATCCCGCGATTGTTGCCAAAATTGATGAACAGATAAAATCGTTTCCGAAAAAAGAGTCTCATTATTCCTCTAAGTTAATCACCTATTTAGATGCAAGTTTAAGCGTAGCTAAGATGTTCGAGCTCTTGATTAATGAAAATCCTGATTTAATAAATGTCGTCAAGTATGAATATTATCTGAGACATTTCCGAGAAAACTTCGGATACCAGTTTGGTAGGCCTCAGGTGGACGTTTGCTTTACCTGTGAGGATTTAAATGCAAAAATAAAGTCGACAACTCTTAATGAAACAGCAAAGAGATGCGCAGTTGCAGAACTTATGATTCATAAAAGACGAGCATCTAAATTCTACAATAAACTTCAAGAAATCAAAGAGACCTGCAAGGAAAGGAACGATGTTGGAGCCATAGTTTTTGACTATATGCAAAACCTGCCCCTTCCCTTAATGCCAGTTCAGGAAATGTTTTATCTGCGCAAACTTTGGTATTACGTTTTTAATATCCACAGTCTTGGAAACGACATATCGGTGTTCTACACACACACAGAGGGAGATGCTCAGCGAGGTTCCAATGAAGTCAGTACGGCGATTTTGGACTTTATTACTCAACATATCCCTGAAGAAGTAAAAACTCTGCATGTTTTTAGTGATGCGTGCGCTGGACAAAACCGCAACCACACTTTAACTAGGTTGTTTACTGCACTGACTATGAATGGCAAATTTCAAGTAATCCATCAATATTTTCCCATCCGAGGTCATAGTTTTTTGCATTCCGACAGAAACTTTTCAGTTATTAAGCGCTCTTTGAGAAAATTCGATAGGATCTACTCTCCTGATCAATACAACGAAATCATTACATCTTCCAAGAAAAAAAAACCAAGCTTTCAAGTACAATGGCTAAATAATACTGATATACTTGATGTCAAAGGCTGGTGGCCTCAATACTTCAAAAAGACTGTCAAAGATGTTGAAAAAAAACAGTCCTTTACCGTCAGCAAATACAGGCATTTGACATATACCCAAGCACTGAAAGGCTATATCAAAGCATCCGAATTTATTGATGGTTTCACCTATGGTCTTTTCAATGTGAAGAAACAAGACAATGTGGACCTTACTACTTCGAAAGGGTACAATGGAAAAGTTCCAATGAACTCTAAGAAGCTAGAAGAGGTTTCCAAAATAGTGCATTACATACCCGAAGACTACAAGCCCTTTTATGATGAAATTCTGACAAATCCCACAACAAATAGAGAAACCAGTGACCTAGAAATCTAAAAAGAATGTTAATATTATGTTTTACAAAGTTTTTATGTAAAATAAAAATTAGTATTTCATTTATGTCCTTTTTTGTTTTTTTTACCTATATTTTTGCATATTGCGTGGAAAAAGGATAAGATATTTGTACTTTCAAACACCAATATCTAGTTACTAAATGCGTATAAAACGTTTAAACTTTGGTATCACATGTACTTTGTCAAAGTGTTCAATTGACTAATAGTAATAGTTTTTGAAAAATTAACGGTTTCGGCGCAAAGCAGTTTTTTTTTTATTTCCCAAAAACAAGCTTCACTGAAGTGTTATCCTTCTTCCAATCACTCATTCAATTAATTTACGATTCGTTAAAACAACGTTGCCACATCTATATTCTTTTCCTTATACATCAGAATTCCATTTTCCTTAAAATGTTCTTCTATCCAAAGAGTGACAGAAAATGCATCATTAGAATTTCTTTTACCGATGTTATATACCTTAAATTCTGTGGTGATAAGGTTTGTTTAAGAAGGGTATCTAAATGGCAGCGCGTTTATATGGTAAAACTTTTTTTACGACAAATTAAAAAACCTAACCTAAGTTAGCTAAAAACACAATCTAATAATTAAAACACGACTATAGGAAAATTACATTTTGATTTAATTAAATTACCTTACGGCTAACAAAAATTACCCACTGAACCAAGGCTACATCTACCGTCACCTGTACATTCTGATCTCCAATAATCGTAGTATAAATTTCTTTCTTATATGTGACTCTATATTACCTCGGATAATAGCAGTAAGACATTACTTTGAATTACATTTTATAAATACAAATACGTATAGTTACCTAATAAATAATATTAATTATGCGTGGTCTCCTTTGTTCTACAGTGATTTTCTATCTATTCTAGGGCAACCTTTAGGAGTTTTGAACTTTAATGAGATGTTTCGCGTTTGTTAATAATCTTCTAAACAATCCCTTAAAGATGTATTTTACGGTTCTCCAAACAGAAAAAAAGATTCCGCTGTATTAGTACTGAGGCATTTGAGATGCGACATGTGTTCGACCCATAAACATATAAGCAATATATATCTATGGTTGAATATGTTGATTTATTTTGCAGTATGAAATCGTTAAATTGGCTGACTTAGGATCAGTAAGAGGTATTTATAGTATACCACCATATACCGAATATATTTCGACTAGATGGTATCGGTCACCAGAGTGCCTACTCTCAAATGGAAATTATGGGCCAAAAATGGATGTATGGGCTACTGGCTGTGTATTTTATGAAATGATGACGTAAGTAGGTGAGAAATTTTATATCAGTCATTAAAAAATGTTAAAGTTTATTTCATGGACCTTATATTGTAGTGTATTGAAGTTAGTTTATATTTCATATGTTGCACACAAAGCTTTTTATTCCACGTACACCAACGTCACAACAAGGACAAGAACACCATGATCCCTACCTGGAAAATGTTCTGCAACTTCGCAAGCACAATGATCCATTTTAGTCAAACAACAATCGCGATTCTGCTCTTTCTAGAGCTCATCAGGATGCCATAGACAGCGATCCCAATATAGAGCAAAGGCACCAAATTGAATCACAGAAAGAAGTACTCCGCAGGCTAATACCATAACCAATTGCGATTTTTCTCTTTGTTATTTCTCTCTTTTTAGAGCTCATCATGCCGCCATAGACTAGCGAGCCCCATGTATACTAAACGCACCAAACGGAATCACAGAAACAACTCCTTCGCTGGCTAATACTTGAATGATATAGAATTACACTGTTGATGCCTGGCTTTCGTTGGGGGCAATAATGATATTATATTTATTTTGTACTGTCCGGTAAATAACTACTTACCGGGAAGGAAATAATTTGCAGAATTCAAAAGCTGCTGCTACGATTAGTTACGAAGTAATCAATAAAATTTGTTTACCTGTAATACGTATCAACAGTAGGTTATGCTGCCATAAAAAGATATATTTAATTCAGCCGCAAGGGAGTAGTTTACTAATTTTATAAAAACAATTTTAGAAGTAAATTAGAATAAAATTAAATATATATTATTATTTATTTAGCCAGTAGTAGGCGGCTATAGCCGATGAGACTACTCTGAAAGCATTGATACTTTATTTTTTATTTATAGTGTACATGTGTGCTGCTTAGCTCGCCAAGTTTTTTTTCCAATCTGTTTTTGAAAGAGTTGATGCTGGGTGCCTGGATAGTATCTTTATCAAGACAGTTCCACAAGTAGACCGTTCTATTGCTTATGGAGTTCTTACGGGACAGTTTAGAACACCTCTCCTTGATAAGTTTCAAAGAGTGTCCTCGGATATTACTATTGGTGTTGCATGAGAATAGGCTGAGAGGCACTGAGTAACGATTATGAAGAATCTTGTAGGTTTCAATAAGATCACCTCTCCGCCTTTTTTCATTAGAGATTGAAAAATTTATTCTTCGCATGGCAAATTTTTTGTTTCCGGTAGAATTTGTGTCATTCTCCTTTGAACTCTTTCCAAGGCCTCAATGTCTTTGATAAAGTATGGGCACCATATGCTATGACCATATTCTAGAATGGGCCTAACATGTAATTTGTATTGTATGAGTGTTAATTGAGCTTTAAGACTTTGGAAAGCATTTGTGATTAAAAAGATCATACTATTTGCCTTCTTAACTATTTTTGCAATGTGGGTTTTCTATTTTAGATCAGGTGCTATATAGATACCTAGGTCCTTCTGTTCTATAGTATGCCCCAAAACTAACATTATTTATGAACTACGGTAGGCTTGGGTTGTTAGTACCCATGTGCATAACCATGCACTTGTCTTCATTTAGTGGTAGTTGCCATTTCTTTGTCCACATTTCTAGTCTCTGAAGATCTGTTGTTGGTGAGTCATAAGCTACGAAGGGGTTGACAAATAGTTTAGTGTCATCTGTAAAAAAATAAATATGGGAGTTGAACTCTCGTGATAAATCGCCAATATAGACTGCAAAGAACAGTGGTCCAAGAACAGAGCCTTGAGAAACCCCACTAATAACTTCAAACGAATCTGATAGGATTTGTCCAACCTTAACTTTATAGGTTCTGTCTTACAAAAAGTATTTGATCCATGACAATAGAGCACTCCAAAATGTTCTAACTTCAGCAGTAAGCGCTTAAAGGGTATAATATCTATTGGTTCATTGTTGTCAAGTGCACTTGTCCATTTGCTGAGACAATTAAGCAGATTAGAGATGGTGAATCTAGCTGGTAAGAACCCATTGTGTAAATTTGGAATTTTTCTATTCTCAAGAAAGATGGTTGTCAAATCTTTGGGTATTATTTTTTCCATACATTTGCATGTGCTTCCTTTCATTCACGAGGAACTTTTCCAGTTTGTAGACTTTCCTCCATGATACGGGCAAGGTAGGGTAGGGACTTAAAGTGTCTTGGGTTTTTTGAAGAAATATTGGTGGTATACCATCTGGAACAGGACTGGAGTCATTATTCATAGATTTGAAAACATCTTTTACTTTTTGGCTGGTAAAATTAATTGAATTGATTTCGGAAACAGATCTTTTGGTTGCAGGTAAAGTAGGCATGTTACTGGTGTCTTCAGTTATAAATGTTTATTGAACTGTTAAGCGAGCATTTTTGCACGCCGTTTTTGGTCTGTTCTTGAGTTTCTTTATTCTTTAGAACCATAATTCCAAGATAAGAATTAAGCGATCGTTTTACATATTTAAAGAAGTTTTTTCTGATTGTTCAAGAATGCTCAATTCATGTTTTTTCCTAGCTTCCCGAAGAATAGTTTTTAGTTTATTGTTTTGATGTTGATAACATTGGTTTTGGTTAGTCCTGTTTGTTTTATAGGTATCCCAGAGCTGTTTCTTCCATTTTATTTCCCTATGTATGTAATGATTTATCCATTGCTTCTCTTTGTTGATTTTTGTTTACCTTTCTAGAATAAAATTGGAAACAGCAAGTTCGATAATGGTTTTCTATCTTAGGTATAACGGTTCGGTTGATATGTTGTTAAGAATGTCTTGAGATTCAATGAAGTTGTTAATATTTTCATAGTTTCTCTTTCTTACTGTATGAGGTTGTATTTTCACTTAGCCCAATTGGAGGTCCTTCTTGTACCGACGCAACAACTTTGCTGTCATTAGTAAAAATAAGGTCGTGTAATGAGGAACTGTCATTCCTATGCCTTGTTGGGAAATCAATTAGTTGGTCTATCCCCCATGTGGTACAGAATTCAAGAAATTTTTGAGTGGTTATGCTAGGTCTGGATAGAGTGAGGGTGGACCAGTCTATTTCTGGAAAATTAAAGTCTCCTAGTATTATTGTAAAAGTCTTGGTTTTGAAAATTTCATTAAGAATACTGATCAGCTGATTTTGATTTTCCTGAGCAGTACCTGGTGGTTTGTAGATACAGCCCATTATAATCTCTGTTTTGTCTATAAAAACCTCCAACAGGGTCGCCTCGATCACAATAGGGAAGTTAAAACACTCTCTAGTTTGATTTTGATGACTTGTCCTTCTATTATCCTCCTCTAGTCAATTGTCGGTAGCATCTAAGAGGTTATAATCATATAATGATATTAGCGAGCCAGGATAGCTAGAATTAAGCCACGTTTCAGTAAGCATTACAAGATAGGGCTTAGCAGAGCAAATTATTATAAATTATTAATTATAATTATAAATGCTTTATGGTGTCATAAAAGATATATTTGACTTAGACCTTAGGGGATAGTTTACTCTAAAAAAAAGTGTCACCGCTGTTTTTTATCCTCGATCAAATTTTATATTTTAAATAAACATTATAAATTTTAATGCTTTATTCTGCAATAAAAAGATATACTTAACTCAGCTTTAGTAGGTACTTTATTTCTGGGAATTTTATAATAAAATGTGCTATTACTGTTGTTTTTTTATACCAAATCAACGAAATGTTAGATCTTAAATAAACATTATAAATATTTTATACTGCCATAAAAAGGTATATTTAATTCAGCCTTGAGAGGACAGTTTACTGTCGAGAATTTTATAAAAAAATGTGTCACCACCGCTGTTTCTTATCAAAAATCAACCAGGGGAGGTTAGTTTACTTTTGGGAGTTTTATAATAAAATGTGCCACCACCTATGTCTCTTATCTGAAATCAACGAAATTAGATCTTAAATAAACATTATAAATGCTTTATGCTGCCATAAAACAGTATATTTATATAAATATAAATACTTTATGCTGCCATAAAAAGATAAATATATCTTAATTAATCCGTTAAAGGGTAGTTTACTTTTGGGAATTTTATAAAAAAATCACCGTCGTTTTTTATACAAAATCAATGAAATTTTAGATCTTAAACAAACATCATAAATGCTTTATGCCGCCGTAAAGAAGGTATATTTATTTTAGTCCTTAGGGAGTACTTTACTCTTGGGAATTAAAAAACTAAAAAAGAAATGTGCTACCGCCTTTATTTATCAACCAATACTGTAGTTTGTACTGTATTTAAATGACTTGTATATTGTTGTGTTTGAACCTTATATTAAATGTTTATTTTTTTGCTTCATATAATTCTTTTTTATAATTGCCACTGTCTTTTTCTAAACATCATAAGTCGGTTATATTAATGTTTTATATTAATCTACCTTCTTATTGTAATTAAAATTTTGAAACTTGGGTATATTAAACAGAAGGCGGTAATTTAGCGCCCCCAGCCCGAGGTAAATTAGTTTAAGCCGACATTACACTGCTGGTACCCTATCACATTATCAATTCTCAACCGCTATGCATTTAATTACCGTTGTTGTTCTTGAGATACCTTCAACATAGAAAAGCTATAATGATCACATAATGTATAATTCTCTAGGACACTTATTCCACCGGAAAAATTATTAATGCAGGGCAAGTTCAGAAAAAAACAAATAAATAGAGTTCCAGCGTCGACCAAAAAAATCACGGTTTTGCCAACTTTAAATGGTGCATAAGAATTAATTTTTGACTGAACGATGTTACACTATAAATAATTTTACTCTTCAATATCTATAAAAATATTTAGTTTTGGTGTCTCAACACAATATGGCATTTAATAGAAGTATTTTATCAGTTTTTTTAAACTGTGAAATATTTGATCAACAATAAAGTTATGGTACGAGCGGAGATCGAGCCCACACCTCTGGATCTCTAGCCCATTGCTCTAACCTGTACTATTGATAAGCAATTCGGTAGAACTACTGACCAAACAAATTCCCGTCATCAGCCCTTTACCTGTATTTTGTTTAAACTTGTGCCCTTTTTCTTTTTTCCACTTCTTTCTTTTTCGTATATCGCATATCAATTTATGGCCTTTGTTCCAGCTTCTGGCTGAAGACATCATTACTTCAAATAAATTTACACTGTTTACAATATTTACACCTAACACTATAGTTGCTTCATGGAGCTGTAGTTCCTATCTTAGGCAGTTTATTAAGTGTGTTGAGCATTTACTGATTCTATCGGTATATTCTCGGAATGTTCCATGTCTTGTCAGTGCCTGAGTAATGTAGAAATCTATTCGTCGAGGTTTGCAGGTAATCCGTTGTACTATATTCGAGATTAGGTTTTTGGTCCACTGGCTCCTGTCAATGTTTTGTGCCCACCTTTCTTGACATGTTTTCACGGTGTCTGTTCTTGCCATTTTCCCTGCTTCTTTGCTGGAAATAGTCTGATGAGTGGTGAGTTTAAATATGTACAAGTTCGAACGAATTGCTTATCAGTAGTACGATAGCGCAATTGATTAGAGCAAGAGGCTAGAGATTCAGAGGTGCGGGTTCGATCCCCGCTCGTAACTTTTACTGTTAATCAAATATTTCTATAATGGCCCAAAAAATAATTACTTTGCCGAAACAACATCTCTCATTAGAAAAGTTACCATACATTTACCAAAACAAAGATTTTCTTTCAAAACATAAGCCAGATAGCGAAATGGCTTTTATATCATTTTCAGCAGCATAAAGTGATAATTTTTGCAAGGTAGTGTCACTCTCATACCTGAAAAGCAGGATTTCGTTCTGACTACTATGAGTGCCCAGAAATTGTTGTTAACATTATTTCCAAAAGAGACGTGTACTTGCAAGGCACAAATGCCACCATATAGAAGCTGTCCAAATTTCTATTGGAAATGTCAAAAATGAAGAAAGATAGGGGATACAGGTACATATTACTTCTATTAAGCAATTTACTGGTCTGTTTTCTTGAAAACGACATAAAATTAATTTTTAAAATTAGAAACTATGAATTGTGAGAAACCATTGAGAAATCAGTCTTAAATTAAATTTCTATATAGTAACAAGACTCCAGTCATTTCATTGTTATTAGTTCACCTTTTAAATTTAAATTCTTAAATTAGCTCTATTCAGGTAGAGTATCGCAGATAATTGTAACTTCTAAGTTTTCGCTTTTTGTGTACAAATTATCTTATGAGTTATTTACTTATACTAAGTTTCGTTTTGGTTTTGTATTTGGTTTCGACGGTGCAGTTATGGTAACATAAGAATTTCGGCATAGCAAGAGCCTTTGCTTATTAAGGGCCCTGTATAGGTATCCTATTAAAATTATTTAAACAGTCTTATTATAATTAAGTATTACTTATTTTCAATACTGTCTACTTTGTTTAACATAGTTTACATTTTAAATTATAATTTTTAAAATTTTTCCCAAAATTATCTTGTTCACAAAAAAATGTACATGTTTTTCTAAACAATTAATCAATTCTAAGTATGATGATGGTCCATGTGACCGAAACAGGCAACTTTAATTTCTACGAAAATTGTGTACTTGGGTTGTAGGCGACTACGCAACTAGATTTTATCTCAAGAAACCAAAATTCAGATATTTGCACCTCAATATGAAACAAATGGAAAAAAAAAATCAAATCAAATATCTCTCGGCGTGTCTCTGTATTGAAAAATTTCAAGTAGTGGCCCTGTCGCGATATACTATTAATACGTAAGTAATTTATTTTTAGTAGCCTACATCGTAATGTTGATTATAAAAAAACTTTACATGTGTTTCCAATTGTTCTTATGTGCCGTTGTAACAACTCCTAAATTTGTCAAATTTTTTGCCAGTTTGCCAATATGTCATCGTACCATCGCGTGATTCGTCTTTCTCTTTTTTCTTCTTGTATTCACTGTAGGATTACTATACCATCTACCATCCTTAATTGGAGCCACGTGTCAGGCATTTCAGTTGTGTTGCTCTTGTTATAATATCGGTGACTTTGACCCAGTCCATTCGATTAGCCTCTTACCTACCGTGGACCTTTCTATGGATCTTTAGGTGATTCTCAGCTTATTGACTATCTGCTTTGTCAGAGTATAAGTGTCTGTGGTCTACATGTCTTGACTGCTGTCACGCATTGTTCAAATTATTTTGTTTTGAAATACTAGGGAATATTTTTGTTTTTAAAAATTTAAGCTTTGTACTCTTAGCAATTTTAACGCCGATCGTTTATTAATTATGTTTTAATAAATCAATTTTAAGAGTAGTTTTAGATCTGGTAGAAAAGGAGGTCTACACAAATAACAGTGGTTGAAGCAGCTAAAGATTTAGCAATCAGATCAGTCTCTCAAGATGCTGAACATGGAACTAATATTCTAGTCCCTACGGTAACTTCCAAATAATTAGTACAGAATCGCTTTTTGGCACCATATGGTACAATACCCAAAAAGGAAACCACTCTTTCGGCTTAGATAGATCGGTTTAGATCGGCTTGTGTCAGTGAACTAGATAAGTCATCTGACGAGTCTTGGAACATCTTTTTAATATCGTCCGGTCCTAAAGAGGAAGATAATAATGTGGATTTAACAGAAAGAGTCAAATTAAAGAACAATTATTTATGGTAGAATATAAAATCTCAGTTACCTCAATTGTTTAACAGCTGCTTCTAACATAAAGCATTTATATCTTTGCGATTCTCTTGTACATATTCCTTTAGCATATTTAAGTAAAAAAAAAATAAAATTAAAAATCTTCTGTAAATAATATTACTCTTTCTGGCTCCATTAATAAAACATGAACATTTTGTGCTTTTATGAAAAAATATAATTTAATTCTTTATCTAAATAGCATCAATAGTGGCATTATACACAACAAATAAATATCTTGTATACCAGAAGTATTAAAATTTGTCAATGAATTGAAAAAAAGTCGTCTATAGATGTTTTCTAAAATTTGGTTATACGATATTGGAATGAAAATACAGTCTTGTTTAGTGATGGGCAATATTAGATTTTTCCTATCGATAGGCAACTAACAGCACATCACCTATAAATATATTTTACTATATGTCGGTAGTTATCGACCTATCGATAGACGTCCTTAACTATCGATAGGTATTCCTACCTATCGATAGTTAAGGATGTCTACGATAGTTCATGGCGACCTATCCATATATTTGCGACAAAATTATTAGGGCATAATTTGCTTGTAAGTATGGCAAAGATGTAATTCGTTTATACATAACTATCGATGTTCTCGGCTACCTATCGGTATCATCCGTTACCTACCGACATCATCGGATACCTATCGATGGTATTGCTCACCTTTAATACCTATCGATATATCGATAAAAACCCATCCTTAGTCTTGTGGTCATGTTGGACCAGAAAAATGTAATATTTTACAAAAGTTGATGTTATCACTGGTATCGTCCAGTGTGCGTTGATTTGGAGAAAAAACCAAAAGTTTTTATTTATTTAGAGTGCGAATAGTTATTTTTTTATGGGTAACATCGATTCTTGCAATCTCATCCGGTCGTTATGTTAAGCAGTATTTCGCCACGATGGTTTTCTTAAGGACCAACATCACAAATTAACCTACGCTACCTTTCCAGATAATTTTTAATTCAACTTATAAGATGCATTGAAAAATATCCATTTTCTATGCAGAATAACTTGGTACTAAAAAAAACGAAATAGTCGCAGATATTTCTATTAGAAGCCTTTGGACGTAAAATAAAATATTTTCTGGCAGTTATTAAACTATATCTTAGTTTTTTTTTTAATGTAGTCAGTTAAAATTAATTACCTTTTTCTCAGTGAAAATATGCGTCTAAAACAAACGAAATATCCATTATGCGATATTTTTGTTCATTTCAATTTTAGTTTTATTATTTTTTAGTTATTTATATAACAGTTTTTTTATATTCATCTTATTTTTAATAAATGATATACCAATTTAGAAAAAACAAAGGTGTCTTTGGGTTAGATTTATTTTATGCTAAAACCAAAGTCATGTTACTTTTTTATTTTTTTATTGCGCCCTTATATCGTTTATAAAGAAACCAAAATTCCAGTTAAGCGATATGTAAACCTCCATTATTTACATTTATTTATATGAAAGACAGCTCGTTAAACTGGTAAAACAAGTATATGTAACTCTAACTTTACTTTTTAAAGATAAGGTAAAAAGTTAATCCAATTTCATAAGTACAGGGTCTTCCATTGAGGAGGAAAAACAGTATTTTTTTGACTTCCCCCGTATTTCTCAAGAAATTCAAAATAGCCAATTACTGTATTTTAGCTCAGAGAATTCGAAAATCGTAACAAAAAAACAATTCAATGAGAAGCAAAAGACTTACGCCAAGGATGTTGCGTTTTTTAGACGAAACACCCTATATATTATTACATTTTTGGATTCTATGCTCAATTCTAAGTGTTTTTTGCTTCTTTGAGTCGTCATGGCACCTGAACGGTTGGACCTAGAGCAAAATAACTTTTACATTCCTATCTTAGTATTTGATAAGCTATCTTATGATACCAGTCAAACAAAAAAACGGAAATTATTTTGCTACCTATTTAATTGAATATATCCATATGAAATGCAACTTACCTTACCTCAAAATCACTGTAATTTTGACGTATTAGTAGATATTATATTAATTTGCGTAATGTGATATTCGTTAAATGAAAAACTACAGATTGTAATGTATATTGTAATATAAATCCGTTTTTCTCCTCAATGGAAAACCCTGTAAATTAAAGCATTTTCTAGAAAATGTTTAAGAATACCCCTAGGGACTAAATGAAATATTTGTTTTATGGCAGCATAATGCATTTGTAATGAATATGTGATGTAATTAATAAAATTTTATTGTTTCATTAATAATGGAAATTACACATATTTTTATTATTTTAAGGCTACAGTTTAATTGGCATTGGTTAAACAGCATAATGCATTTGTAATGAATATGTGATGTAATTAATAAAATTTTATTGTTTATATATATATATATATATATATATATATATATATATATATATATATATATATATATATAAATTTAAGAAGTCTAAACTGAATAAATTACATTAGAAATTTTACTTTAGCTGTTATTAGAAGAGGAAAAAACATAATTTTATAAGTGGTGCGTTGCGAAAAATCCTCCCCGCTGATAGTCTGCAATGAAAAATTTCAACATGTTTAAATAAAATGTAGACTATTATATAAATCTATAATAATAGGATTCCATAATACAAAACGAAAATGTCTCATAACCATTTAAAATTTTCTTCTCGGTTGGCAGAAGTAGTAAAGAAAATTCTTTACAATTAAATGTATGCTTACTGTATTAATATTATAGTTAAATCTCAGAGTGATTTTAGAAAGGGTTTTGGAACTACAGTGGCATTAACAAATGTTACTAATGACATTTTTCGAGCCTGTGATAAAGCAATTATTTTTGTGTTATTATTACAAAACTTTTCAAATGCATCTGATGCAATAAACTATGAACTTATTATATCAACATTAAAATATTACGACTTTACAAGAGTATCATGTCTTAAAAAATCATATTTAAATAATACATATCAAACTATATTCTTCGATAATAAGTATTCGTATCAGGCAAATATCTGTGCTACAGGCGGTAACTTAATAAATAAATAATAATTTAATGTAAAACTTAACTAGTCTAAGAAAATAATATGACCTTTACTCTTTTTATTATTTTTGCATTTTCCCGACCGATATTTTTTTAAAGGGCGGTTAGCAACATGGCTTTTCTCGCTCCTCGAGCTGCCGCCGAATCTGTACTGTAATTATTAGCAATCAGCTAAGTTAAATAAATCGTTTTCGTGTTTTGTGAGTAGTTGTGAGTGTGAGACAGTCAGTCGACGTTTTTTGCGAAGTTTATTTTTTAATATTAAAACATTTGTATTTGTAATAAAGGATAGACGAAGAACGTAGCAAAATGAGCCAGAACAAACCAAAGTTAGGTGCAAAAAAGTTTGTCCTAAGAGGTTTTCATTTCTGCATGGTTTCCTTTCAAATGTGCAAAATCTTCTGGTTATTTTGTAATATAATCGTTGGGCGCCCTCAAAATGGTGCGCCTCCCCCGCCTCTTTATCCACGATACGCTACTGGCTCCAGGGTTCTATTACTATTTCTAAGTTATATCTCTGATATCCTCAAATCATTGAAGTAGATACTACAAAGTGCAGGCCTTTGCAGATGACACTCAATTATAATGTTGCTTTGATTCTGAAGACTACATAGAGACCAAACCTAATATAAATCAGAATTTGAGCAGATTACACCAACAATTTAAAGAACATAATCTGCCGATAGACCCTACTAAAACTTGTTTTAGTAATCAAAAGTAAATCTTAAAAATATTTACAACATATCATTAAATTGGGCTATTATGAACTTTGTTAATACTAAAAAAATATTGGGAATTGTATTTGATGGCCAACTTAGGTTTAAAGAACGGTTAAAGAAACTCTTAAAAAAATAATTTTCTTTACTTTTGAAAAAAAATTTAAAAAAGAACCTTTGTGTATCCCACATTTTTTATTTAGGTACTGCGTTTTTGTATATGGTTTTTGTTTTGATCAAGAAAGTAAGCCAGCCGGTTTAAATTTTCGATAAAAACAAAAAACATTCTGAAAGAGCATAGATCTAACAAAAAATTCTTATAGAACGACTTTTTCAAAAAAGTCAATTTTCTTAATTTTTTTCGGATTTTTTGTTTTATTGAAAATTGTCATACAGGAAAATTAATGAGGAGGCAAAAACTACAAAGCGTGTTTTAAATTTGTAACTAAATGCTTCAGGAGAAAAACTACTTGCGGGTAAAACATCAAATTTTATGTCCGTTTCGTGCATGGTATTCGTCCGCTACTGACCAATACTAAATATTATTATAAATCAGCAAAACGCCCTGAAGTTCTGGGTATTTTTTGTCTAAAAGCACATCGATGCCTCTAGGTCCTGCCAAAATATCCACAGAATTAGATAAAATTTAAAAAAGTTACAATTTTTTCAAAATTGAACGAACCACCAACGGTGCCCTTACTTCAAAGCGAATTCACACAAAAGCAAAGCGTATTCAAGAACTCTAAAATATTTTCTACAACTTTCCAATTTTACTGTTTGCTTTCACAAGGTACTAAAATATCATAAAATCAAAGTTGAAAAAAATTTGGTGAAATTTGAATAGTGAAAAATATCTAATTTTCATAGACGAAATCGGCACTCTGTTGCTCGGTAATGGTACGCCAGGGAAAATGATTCTATGTGGTCGATCGTAGAAGGTAAATAGGCGCATCTTCTGGTAAAAACACATTTTTGGAAGAGCTGATATGGGCACATTTTTCGAAACCGCCAGTCAGGTTAATTTTTTGAGATGGGACATTTTTTTCAGATTTCCCAACTAAAAATCTCGAAAGAGTTCATAAACCAGCAACGGAGCTTAACAAAAAATAAAAAAGTTAAAAAATTAGGGTAACTTTGGACGCATTTTGCGGGGTCGAAACCCGATCTATAGGAAATTTAAAGAAGATTGGATATCAAAATAGGGTTCCTATACCGGAAAAGGCAGGAAAGCCATCAAATTTCAAAAAAACTAAAAAAAATTAAAAATGGTCTACATTTTTCGCATATTTCACTGTTTTTTCAAAAAAAATGTTTCTGAGAAAGAAAAGTTTACTGAGCCGATAAGTACCTCCGAGGAGTTAAAAGAAAACCACAGAATTACGTTTTGGTTTATATAGGACGAGCCATTTAAAATTAAAATTTGAACTTTCTGCCATCTTTGCGATCAATGTTTCACGCCCTGCCCTGTAGCATCTAAACAGTTTATCCTAGGCGAACTTACTAAATATACCAAGTAAACAACTATGTTTCATTTAGAGATTGGTACCACGTTCAGCCAGTAACGGTACGATCTAGGGCAAAAAAGAATAGGCAGAACGATATCCCCACATTTTTGCTACAAGGCATAAATTTAAATTTTTTTTTAACCCAGGTCTACAAAGCGGGTAAAACTGATATTTAAAAAAAAAGACCCATTTTTATTATATTTATTAAATGTAAACTCGTAAAATCATCTAGTTACCTTGATAAAACCAGAGTAAAGCGTGGTTAAATCCAGACATACTTAAATTAGTATATATTTAGATAAATTAAATTTGATTTTAGGTCCTCAAAAACAATTTCTTAGATATTTTTGAGATTGGGAGATTGAAATTTGAATGTTTTTAGGGAGCTAGCTACATTTTGAGTTACAATATTTTCCTCAATTTTGTAAAATATCTTTAAGAAAACTTTGATATAAGTGCTACACGATTACTTTTTCTGGATGAGTTGAAGCAGCGAAATGCTTGCTTGTAATTGGATACAGGATAGATGCATTTTTCAGTATATATATATATATATATATATATATATATATATATATATATATATATATAAGCCGAGATATTTTGTCACTTAGGCAGGTTTTCAGTATACGGGCTCAAATTTTCTACATTTTGTGTGCTTTTTTGCTAGTATATGTTTAACATAGGGGGTGTAGTATAGTAAAAGAAACTTTTATTTTCAGATGATTAGTAAAGCATATATGATACAGGGGCAGTAGGTATGTACAGGACATTTTTTTAAATTTATGGCCGACTTTGGACAGCCCGTGCGAGTAGTCAGAGATGACGGGGTCTGTAGCCACCAATAAAATCTGTCTAAACCAAATTTATCATCCATTAAAATCGGGCTTAACCTCCTTATTACTCAAATAAATCTTGTTTAGCCCAACTACGTGACATTTATAAACTTAAAATATATTCATATAACCTAACCAATTAGTCCCTTTGAAATACTCCGTAGCCCAACAATAACGAAATCAAGTGTGACCCAACCCCCCCAATACGTCATTTCGTCAACTAACAAAAGAACCGTCTTGAACGTGGACTACCCTTTTGGGTAATGGATAGTGGACAATCTATTGTGTTTAGTAAACACTCGAATTTAGTATTAATGGGGACAGTGTAATTTATTGGTTCTTTAGTTAATATAAAATTATTGTGTTTAATTAATTAATCCGTAGAGTTGTACATAAAAATGACGTCATGGAGGGGTTAGGTCAGAATCGATTTGGCTATTGTTGATTTACGAAGGATTTGGTTAGGTTATATGAATATTCTTGACGTTTAAAAATGTCACATAGTTGGGTTAAACAAGATTTATTTGAGTCATAAATTTGGGTCAAGCCCGATTTAAATGGGCTATTCCCTTGGGGGGCGAAGGCTGCAATTCCCGTCATCTCTGACTACTCATGCGGGTTTTCATACTATATATACTAGACAGGTAGATATGTTCAGGGTGCATTAAGACTCATACATACGGGGTCATATAGTACTTAATATGGATTTTATTTATACTGGACGGATAAGTAGAATAAAGCATATATTATGTTATACAGGGGCAGTAGTATAAACAGGATTGTAATAGCAAACGTTTTCCAAAAATATAAGTTGGGTTTTCTCGATATTTTAATGTTTTTAGATCACGAAATATTAAGAAAAAAATATGTCTGTACGAATGTATGTATGTAAACAGCATTTGGGCCAATAATGACTTAGGAACTACCAAACTGATTCGTTTCAAATTTGCGCCAAAAATAGACTTGGTCTCTGTTCCAGGCAGTGGCGTCATTTCAAAAAAAAAAAATTTGACAGTTGTCAAAAATATTGTTTTGTCCACGTAACTTGAACTGCTTAAAATTCTTAAATACGGTTTTCACAGTTTCTTTTAACTTTTAGTGGAGTAATGTAAAATAAATATTTTGTAAGCTGCCAAAAACATTGTTTTCCCCATAACTTTTAGAGTGTTTAAATTTTTTAAATATGGATTTCATAGTTCCATGTAACTTTTAGAGGCGTAATTTATAAAAAAAATGATATCTGTGACAGATATAAAAAACTCTCATTTCCCGTAAATTCTAAAATATGTACTTAAAATTTGTGAATACGGTTTTCACAGTTCAATGTAACTTTTTGTGGCGTAATTTATTTGAAAAAAAGTATTTTGACATGTGCCAAAAAAATTGTTTTTCACCGTGACTGTTGAACAGCTCAAAATTTTTAAATACGGTTTTCACAGTTGGATGTAACTTATTTGTAATTTATTAAAAAAAAATATTTTGGCATCTGTCAAAAAATATTTTTTTCCCGTAACTTCTAAACTACATAACATTTTTAAATACCGGTTTCATAAATCCATTTAACTGTTAGTGGCGTAATTTATTTGAAAAAAAAATTTTCACATCTGTCAAAAAAAAAAATCGCTTAAGATTTTTTTATTTCATAGTTCCATGTAACTTAATAGGGCAATCTATTTAAAAAAATATTTTGACAGGTATCAAAAGTATAAAGATCGGATAATATCGAGAGTTTATGATCAAATCGTATCCGTACGATTATGGTCTACAAAAAATATAAAAAAATAACATAAACAGGTAGACAAAACGTCACAACTTGACTTAGCTTGTTACTGTATTGTAATGTATTTTACAAAGTACCAACTAAAGTAACTAATAAAACTAGAGTGCGCCACTCGTGGTCGTGAAAAAATTAAATAAAGCGTAAAGCATAAAGCATTCATAATCTCTATTTTTGGCAAAACATTTCGTTAATATTGGTTGAAAGATAACAGCGTTGACACAATTTTTTATACAATTTTCAAAAATAAAGTACACTATAACGGCGGAATTAAATATTTCCTTTTATGGCAGTTTGAAGCATTTATAATTTTTCATAAAATTTTCGAAAGTAACTAAATTACTCCTTTTTAGGGCAGAATATAGGGTTTATTTAAGGTCTTACATTTCCTCCGTATTGGTTGAGAAAGAATTGTGGCGCCACATTTTTTTTAAAAATCCCCAAGAGTAAACCTAAAGGCTCAATTAAATATGTCTTCTTATTGCAGAATACAGCATTTTTAGTTTTCATTTAACATCTGAACTTTAGTGGATTTTGGAAAAGAAATAACGGTGGTGACACATTTTTTTATAAAATCCCCAAGAATAAACTACCCCCCTAAAGGCTGAATTAAATATATATTTTCATGGCAAAATAAAGCATTTATAATGTTCATTTAAGATCTAAAATTTCGTAGATCTTGGATAACAAACAACGGTGGTGGCACTTCTTTTTATAATATTTCGTAGAGTAAACTACCCCCTAAGTGCTGAATTGAACATATATTTTTATGGCAGCATAAACGATTTATAATATTTATTTAAAATTTAAAGTTTCGTTGATTTTCAACTTTTTATAAAATTGCCAGAATTAACCTACACCTAATATCTGAATTAAATATATCCTTTAATGACAGCTTAAACTACTGTTGATACGTATTAGAGGTATACACTTTTTTGTCAATTACTTTATAAATAATCGTGGTAACAGCTTTTCAATTCCCAGCTCAGCAAATTGTGCATACTTATCGTACTCATTTGCGGCCGCTAATAAGCTTATTACACTACTTATAGTGCGGGAGACGAAAGAAAACCGGGCTGAGTCAATCGGTTTAGGAAGGTCGGTCAAGAAATGTCCCGTCGTTCTTTAAATAATATGGCACTTTTTGACTATACACACTTCAGATAATTAAAAAAATGTAACTATGCTTAATGAACCTTTATCTATATTTGTCTGTTTTCCTTCGTGTACCGCACTTCAATATCTTTTCTGTGTTACAAAAACGGCGAACTTTCGAATTTTAAAATGATTTATTTTTTATTTTTCTTGATCGATTTACCTATAAATATATTTTTTCTTGGTTCCCGGGCTACTGCCTACGTCCACTATTATTCGACCACCCAGTATAGTGATACACGATTTACAAGTCCATATTTTACAAGGGCAGCCAGCATCAGATCCAGTGAACGAGATTTATCAAAATTTTAGCTTATGCAGTTCGCCTTTGGGCTACTCGGATATGCCAAAAGTGGCCGTCTGTCTCCGTTTGTCATATTACTTTACACAGGGGCCGTCATTGTGAAGTACTATACAGGGCGTTTCCTAATTGCGTGCTGATATTAAAGGGGGTGTTTTTATGTCCTAAAAGTCTTAACTTTTGAGATACAGGATTGTAAAGTTTAAAAAGAAAACATTTTTTTCATCCCAATTCTGATGCTATTGTAAATAACTGCATGAAATTTGATACACGTCTTCTATGCATTAACGAGCATACTTACCCAGGTTAATTACATATGATTGACATTTCAAAAATTGATTGTAAATAAAAAATGCCCATTTATGCATAAAAGACGTGTATCAAATTTCACACAGTTATTTAGCTATAATAGCATCAGAATTAGGATTTTAAAAAAATGTTTTTTTAAAACCCTGTATCCCCAAAGTTAAGACTGTTAGGTTCATATTAAACTTTTTTCTTAAAAAGGTCCAAGAATCACCCCCCTTTAACATTAGCACACAATTAGGAAACGCCATGTATAGTACTTCACAATGATGCCCCCTGTACAAAGTAATATGACAGACGGAGGCAAACGGTCACTTTTGGCATACCGGAATAGTCCAAAGTCGAACTGCATAAGTTAAAATTTTGATAAATCTTGTTCACTGGAATCAGTGCTGGCTCCCCTACTATAACAACATTGATGTGTTAATTTTGGAAAAATATGAGTTCCGTAGTTTTTCAAATATTAATTGCAATATTAGATATTTTTTGACACCCGGTATTGAACAGAAAATTAATTATTTTGAAGCAGTTTATTGACAGCTACTTTATGAACAATTTTACAAAATCTATGAAAAAAAAACTAAGCCATTTTTGAGGTTGACGGCTCTGATTCTAATGGTTCGATTCCTTCTAAATCGTTGTCTTCCTCTGAAAATGATGAGATTTTGTCGACACTACTTGAAGATTCCAGTGTGATAACTAAATCATCAATAACCGTTTCAATTTGACCATCTACTTCCCAGTATTTATGTTCAATAGAACGAACATCTTTAACATACGATTTCCAATTTTCAGCCGATATTGAGTCAATCGCTTCTAATGCTATTTTATTTAAATATTTAATTGAAAGTTCACCCGTGTTGCGCTCTCAAATATATTTTTTTACTCCTGCCCATGCAAATTCAATAGGGTTGAGGTCGCACATGTATGGAGGCAGCCTTATTGGGGAACTGCACGCAGTATTATGGATCATTTGCAAGCCTTCCGCCGCTGCAATATTATGTTAAAGCTGTAAGAGATATTTATTAGCTTCAAGGTGATTTAATTAGGGAAATATGTATAGTTGGGCGCTAAGTACGATTTTTTGTGAAAAAATCAAATCTAGAGATATAAAACAAAAGTAGATTTGTCCATTTTCGACCATTTTTTGAGCACTTTTTGACGCACATGCCTTCGCATATAGTTCTTTTTTCCACAACTGCAAAATTTGAAATGGTAAATCGTACTCATGTCTTGTTTTGAACCCATTTTTAACCGAAATGTAATTTAAATTGTCTATACATAACACATTTTTCTGAAGTCCGACGCGCAGGAAGTTTTTTCTAATATGTAGGTACCATTTCATCCTACTTTGAACTTGACTAGACCTTGTTCTTGATTTTTCACTTTTTGCGTGCAGTTCTCTCTTAAAGGTGTATGACCGAGATTACGTAAAAGACCGTCAATTTTATACTTTTTTTCTCTAGACACATAAGCTTGTTGGTTGATATTACTTTATATAATAGATATTTTCTCCATGTTGGATCACATACAAGATTGTTCGATTTAAACCACGATATCATATGAGCTTTTGTAGAGTGTTAAGTTGGCACTTTATCTTCTACGTGAGAATGATAAGCCGCATTATCCATTACCACGACTGATTTTGGAGGAATGTTAGGTAAAAGCTTCTCGAGCAACCACTTTTCAAAATTATCTCTATTTATCTGTCCATGATAGTCTCCAGTTGTTAGTCCCGAGCGAAAAACTAAAGCAGCATCTGGAACAAATCCGTCTTCTGAACTAGCTTGAACTATAATAAAGCGACTACTAGAGTGGATTCCCTGAACAACACCTGTAACACTTTCACTTTGCCAGCATTTGTTCACAGTCATATCATTATCTACCCAGCTTTCGTCTAGACACACAATATTGCGTCCTTCTTGCCTATATTGTCTTACAGTTGATAGATATTTCACCCGCCAGTGAAAAATATTTGGTCTCTCAATGAGTAATTTTCGTTTATTTTGGCACTTGCGCCAAACAAAACCATTTGATATTAAAAGTCGATTTAAGGTTTTATACCCGCACGGAAAATCTATTTTGTTCTTTACAGCACGAAGTAGGGATTTGCAGGTCGGAACCTTCTTCAAGTTTATATAAAAATCCTCTATTGTTCGTCGAATTACTTGAAAATCACCATAGCCAATTTTCTCTTTGTATGATAATCGGGGTCTTTTTTTACCAAGAGATTTTAACGGTGAAGTAGAACTTGAGCGATCATTATGTTCTCTTTGAATTTTTTTTACACTACTTTCCGAAACACCAGTGTAAAATGCAGCGCGTTCTGTTCGATTTTGAATTTGAATAGTCAAACTATTATTTTCAGCTTCTCTAGTACAGGCCTCTATAACGCTTGCAATACCTTCACGTGCACCGCTTCGAATGGTTTTTTCTCTTTTGCTCGCCATCGTTACTTCGAAATAATAATTTAAATTCAACGCAACGCAATTATATAGAAATGAAAACAAATGTTCGAAATGTATAGGCGCCACTGGAAATAGCTAGAACTTCCTAGCGGCAAGTGCATGGGGACTCTAGGCACATCCCAATTACGAGTGGTCCAGTGCGAAATTTACTAAATCGTCGATTAATTTTCCGTACCGCTTAGCTGGCACACTTTATAGGTGAAGCGGCAAACTATTACAACAAATAAAATAACATAAAATTTATTTGCGTACACAAATTTTACTTTTCCGCTTGCTTGAGACTTTGATCCTTTATTTTAAGGACCGCCCGGTTTTCTTTCGTGTCCCGCACTTTAAAGCTTTGCCTAGAAGCAGGGGCGGCTCGTGGTATTAGAAAATTGTGAGGCACATTTGAAGAAAATTATTTTTAATATGGTTAGATTTCTAAGTTACTCTAGTGACCACTCTACTTTGTCAATTGCATAATAAATTTTGAAAGAAAAAGTATTATTACTAATTTAAATTGTTAGATTTATAGAATTTTATTTATATGAAAATCTGTACCTATTACGCACCTATCCAGTATGGTGGGAGTAGCGAGAAAAGGTTCAATCGAAGGATAAAGACATTAAATATAAATTTTAAAATTAATAGCAATAACTTTGTAAAAAATTTACAAAATAAACTTTAAAAAAAGTCACCTCGGCGTAAAATAGAGTATACCTATATTCTAAAAATGTGAAAAAAAGTTAATTGTAAAGGAAAAACTCGAGTTCTAAAAATTAAAGTTTTTTATAAATTAAAGAAATTCTGCGATTCTTCTGTTCAGCAAAATGATCTATTACTTCCTCTATGACAAGGTTCTCATCCTGTGATTTTATAAATTCTTTTTCAATTGAGATTTTTGCAATATTACTTAGTCACGCCTGTCCAGTAGTATTTCTAATATAATTTATATAATTATTTTCAGCGCCGAGAAACTTCTTTGTGTTGACGCGGTTGTGACTGGCAAAACAACAGCAACACATTTCTATCATATCGTTCTCGTATAAAACGATTAATTCGCTTTTTAGATGATTTATATCAAATATATTGTATTGGGTGTTCAAATTTTTTAAGAGCTCATGAGGAAATTCTTTTGCAAAAATGGAGAATTTTGAAATATTTAGGAGATCAAAGAAATGTAGTTTTTCTATGTCACAAAACCTAACCTCTATTTGATTCGCTATAATATCAAGAATTTCAAAAACAAATTGCCTTATCTGACATTTCAAATCCTTTACGACGTTTCGAGTGTAACGCGCCGATATCCAATTTTTCATAAATTGAATTAAAATAAATACTGTTACTCCTAAACTCACGAGTTTTAGAGTAGTATGTGGTAAATTTCTTGTTTTAACAACATCTGTATTTCTATTTTGTAAAATAGAAAAAACGATATTGGTTTGGTGAAAACTTAATTCAAATGTTTTTAAAAAAAATATGTTCTGAGGATCCCCTAAAAAAGTTTTTAAAGCTACTGTTTCTCTAATTGATTTTTGATCGAAATCGCGACTATTAATAATAAGATTAAGTCTCAAGTAATTTGTTCTTATTGTTATTAACTGTCAAAACTGCGCGTGAAGTAAAATTCCAACGAGTTGCTACATTAGTAGGTATACGATTTCCTCCAATTTGTTCTAACACTTGGGTCCGCTTGTAGATTTAGAAAAATATGATGAAAAACCTGATATGGTTGAGAAAAATTACTTAAAACCAAGTTAAATACATGTGCATAGCAATGAGTAAACAATGCTTGTGGTACTATAGATTTAATTTTTGTCTGTAAACCGTTTATTTCTCTCGACATTACTCAAGCCCTATCATATGTTTGAGCCACTAATTTCGAATGCAAGTCAAATTTTTCGAATTTGGTGGATAAAAATTGAAATAAATCTTGCGCAGAACTCCCAGAACTTACGTCATAAAATCCCATGAATTGCTCAACAGGTTGACCACTTATAATGTAACGAAAAATGACGGATAATTGTCAACGGCAGCTTATGTCAGTGGTTTCATCAACTTGCCAGGTAAAAAACAAAGAATTTGAAATTTCGTCCCCAATTTTTTTATTTACAACATAAGCAACTGAATCAATAAATTTATTTTTGTTTTGGATAGTAGTTATTTATGGAGAGAAGCCCCTCCTCCTCCTCCTCATTGTGCATCTACTTATCCTCTTCTTCCCTAATACTGGAAATTATTGAAACGACTTCGTTAACTTAGCCTCGCCGCAGAAGGTTATCCCCTCTGTTAAAATAGTAGCCTAGTGGAAACATTAAATATAAAGAATCACCACTTAAGCTCAGTGTTAACATGGCATTTAGTACTGAAAATAACGAATTAATATCAACAATTCAAAAATTGCATAGTGAATTTAGCAAATTACTATATGAAGTTAATGAGCATCAAATGAGAAGTCGACTATCTTTTTGTTCATTTTATTCCGAACTTTCAGAAGATTATTCAAAGACAGTATCGTTATATATTGACTATTTAAAAAATTTTGATTTGTTAGAATGTGTGCCTGAACTGATGAAGTTAGGCTTTTATAGTAAGGTCATAAGTTTAAAAAAATTTGTTCAAAATTCAACAATTTTGAAAGAAATATCAGCGGCAGAAGCTGAAAGAGATTTTTACTTGTCAATATCTCAAGAAGGTTTAGTCTAGGAAATTGTGTAATTGTGATGGAAAAACTAATGACCGAAGTGCCTGAAGAGTTTGTTATGTCAGAAGCTTGCTCAAGATATTTAGCTTTTGCTGGTGATGATGATAACGTGAATGCTCAAGATTTAATGAAAAGTCACAAATATTTAAAACATGCTGAATTTTGTAAAAAAATAGTGCAAGTGTGTAAAAACTTTTTAGAAAACAAAAACAGAAAACAATTTTTTGCTGATATTGACAGTTTCAATATAATTTTAAAGTTATGTTATAATAGGTTTAAATAAAACAAAGTACATAAAGCTAATATTATTTTTATTCATTCATAAAAAAATTATCAAACAAGTACAAAACGTTTGAAAGTGCACACATACATAATGATTTAGAGTGATAAAAATATTTTGGTTTAGATCCCATTAAAACTGGTTGTTCATCTAACTCAATAATTGGCTTTTTTGGATACTTTCTTATATATTCAGCTTTTTCCTTCCCCTTAAAGTAAACAAGTTCAGTATCCGCTGTCAATTCTTTGATTATATTTGAAAATTGATGCAGTGGGGTATGTCCAGAATTCCAGTATACACAATGATAATTTTGTATTAACCAAATCGTTTGCTTATGTTGTTCAGGCCTCTCCTTGAATACGAGCGGATCAAATAATGGTTCTTCTATTTTTCTATAAGATAGCGAATTTATTTTTACTCGTATCTAATATGAGATTATAAAGATACTTTTCAGAATTTAAGAATACTTTGATGTTCCTTAAGTCTATGTCATTAAATTCACTCATATTGCTCTTTATTCCATTTTTCAAGCTGAAATGCAAATATAACATTACGGGGGGTTTTCTCGGATTGAGGTTTTAACTGGCCAATTGTGTCTATTAGTTTTTAATAGTTCTGGATACTCAATTAATTCCCACCTTCTAAACGCAATTATTATATAGTATTTTTGTCTATAATTTTTGTTAGTGATAGTTCTTGAGGAATTCCTACTGATATATGAGGTATATTCCATGTAAGTTTGTTAAGAGTAATTTTTGAATTTTCCTTGTCATCTGTGGTTGAAATGGCATTGTTGTCGGTATTATCCCTAACAAGTATGAGCTCTTGTTTCGAATTTAGTATTACTTTTTATAGTCTTCGAAGAATCCCATTAAAGTTTTAAGGGGTATGCAAACATTAAAAAATCCTGTTTTTTTCATCGACGATAGATACAGTTGTTGTCGTAGTCGCAACTATTTGAAGAGTTTTAACAGGATGCCAGCCTGCATTTCGTAATTTAGCTGACTCGTTTTTATTAAATGAAAGATAATCTTTTAGAGTTGATGTGATACTAATATTTCTAACCGAATCTATAGTAACACCATTTAATTGGTATCTTTAAAAAGAAAGGCAATTCCATTATTTATTAAACTCAACGTTTTAGAAACCGTTTCGTCCTCTCTAGTTAACTTTCCTTCTATGTAAAGAAAACTCTCACAAGGAAAGGGGTATTTTTCAATTTCATGGACGGGAATTATTATCTCATCATTATTTCCTAATTTGGTGGGTAAATAAGGTTCAAAAGAACGAATTTCCGAATGAGTGATGGAATTATCAATTAAAATCTTTTCTGTAACATTAAGTATATTCATATTAAAAGTTTAAGTCCTAGAAACTTTTTATTTGCAGTTGTTAGCTCTTTAACGTTAACACGACTCCTAATGTTTTTCTTCACTAATTCATGCCTATTATATGTTTTTTGAACAATTTTATTTGGAATACTAAAATTTCTGTTGTATAATATAACCATTTTTAATCTAGTTTTTAATGTGCAGTCTAAGTGTAACTGTTTCGTCCCGAAAATTTACTATTTCCCCGTTTTGATCTAATATTCTTACAATAATTTTGTCTATCACTTTCACGGTTACAGGAAAATATATAATATTTTGCGGACTTTCAATTATTTTAAATCCAGAAGAGACGTTCGAAAAAAATTGATGAATATCGCAATATTTTTTTTCCACAATTTTTTATATGTGAGGGGTAAAATATTTTTTTACGGCTTATCTAAATTTTGTATACTAAATCAATTCTCCTGTCCTTCATAGCAGCAAATTTATTTATAACATCCTCATAAAATGGATGAGTTGCCCTAATCTCCTCCAGAAATTCCTTTTGAATTGAAATATTGCCTAGAGAAGAAAGTCTTTCTTGATATAATGTATTTCTTAAATAAGTTTGTACACGCGCGTTTGAGGAAAGTAAAACTTCTTTCCACTGAAGCACTTGTCGACGGTATTGTTAAAATAAGGGAAAACAGTTTATATGCTTCAGTTAAAATATCTTTATTTTCATTAATTTTTTTCACTTGCCCTTGCAGCAATATATTCCAATTACTCTCGTTGGCAAAATTAAGACCAAGCTCATTTTTAAGTCGTTGACTTTTTGAAAATATTTCCCCATATAACTGTAACAAATTTTTAAACGGGCCAGTCGAAAAATTTAAACTATATTCGGAAAATTTAGCAGAATCTGCCAAACATAAAAATATAAGTTTTTCACAGTCTTGAAATCTTAGTGTCATTTCCATTAAAATATGGTCGAATATTTCATAAAAAAGGGTTCTATCGTTAGCCCTAATTTCTTCAGGTGAAAGCTTAGCTAGCCCACGTTTGTAATGATTTATTTCTGTAATAGAATTTGCTTTATCAAACATGATATTAAAAAAATGTTCATTTCTTTTTTTACAGAGCGCCTCATGACAGCGTTTTATATTCGATATGTAAAAATGAATGTCAAGCGATTTTTTTTGAAGAACGTCAAATAGTACGTCCGTGATTGAGAAAATGTCATTAAACACTAATGCCAGAAACCTGAATACAAAATCGTTCATCTCACCTAAAAATCCTTTGCAAGCCGGATTGATTTTCCATCAGATTTGTCACAGTTTGTAATAAATTTAAAGACGTCTTTTAATTTATTCCAGGCTTGAACAAACGTTTATTAACCTCGAATTTGAGGATCAACGAGTTTCTGTAATTATTGGTATACGCCTCGTAGAGGCAGATGTAAGGGCTTAGGTTCGTTTGGCTTAGTGATGAAAAAATGAGAGAATACCACTAAGGCTTGCAAAAAAAATTCGACATTTAGAAATATTTTTTAGACTTTGCTGCATCACAAGGTTAAGACGATGCGCAAGACAATGGACAAATACAGCCTGCGGGGCTTCTTGTTTTATTTTTTGAAGGGCATTTAGAATAAATTCCCCGACGTTCTATCGGAGCTGACATTATAAAATCCTAAGAATCTCTCGACTACTGAAACTTCTAAATTAACGTATCTTAAAATTATGGAGCACTGGGAGGTTTGCGTAATATCAGTGGTGTCATCCACTTGCACAGAAAAAAAACTGTGTGTTCATTATTTCATTTTTACATGATCATTTAAATAATTAGAAATGCATTCAATTATTTCGTTTTGAATAGTTTTCGAGTCACCAGTAAAAACCTTTTTAATTTTTTCGTGATGATTTTTTAGTTCTTGGGAACTTCTCGATATTAATAAACCTAAAAGCTGTTTAAAATTCCCTCTGTTTATTGACTCGCTGCTCTCATCATGGCCGCGAAAGGCTAACTCTTGTTTTTCAAGGTACAAAACTGCGTCAATTACCAAGCACATAAATAGTCTATTTAGTCGGACGTTTTCGTTAAAATGTATTTTATACAGTTTAGCATTTTCTTTTGAAGCGTAAGCTATAGTGCTTTGATTTTTTACAAATGTTTTTAGCATTAATTCGCATTTTAAATGCTCCGCCGAGTCTTCATGTTTATGCAAAGACCTATATATATGTAACATACCTGCAAATCCTTCCTTATTTATTGGAAAATAGTAAACAAGGCCAGCAAAACAATTTTTATAATATTTGACTACTACATAACCATTTGTATGCCGAAAACCAGGATGATTTAAAACTTACATTCCATATTCTGCCACTTTTTTTATTTCTTTTTTTGTGGAAATTGTCAAGTTAAACCTTGGCTGCCCTACATTTAATACACCCCTCTTGTTCCTTCCATCGATTAAATGGAGTTTTCAACAAAATGCAAACCAAATCTGTGATCGAAATCATTTTAAAGCTTAAATATTATAGTCAACTAATAATGTACATTAATAAACCCGACACCAAATAAAGTTGTAACAACACCATAAATTAATATAACACAAAACAGTTAAACAAACTGCAAAGGAACTCACCGGTTGCAGCGAAATCCGCGAAAATAAAAGTAAACAACCACCCTAACCTGAAAAACACGTAGGTGTAGTGTACTGCCGTAGCAATTCACCGAGAGTTGTATGGAGTTGGTTAACGTTATTCTTCCGTGTGCTCGACATCACGCGTACCCGTTGTCATGGCAACGTAGTAGGAAAATCGTAAACTAAACATAGCACCTCCAGCAAAGTCGAAGCGGTTTGCGCCACTGTTATAGTTGCTATAATAAAGTTCGATTGAAAGTTTTAAAAAGACATGTCGCCAACGGTCAAGTAAAATATTTATTCGAGAGGTACAGTTTATATTTTGCCAATTAGGTGAATAAATGAATAAAAAGCTAAAATTTTAAGAGATATATAATAAATGTAGTTAGATGTTTGCTTGTTTATTTTTCCTGGTGAAGTAGCACTTCACCTACTTCACCTGAATAGCCGCCACTGTACTGCAGTCGAAACATAGTGAATTAACTTTTATAATTTCTGCAGGAACATCTGAATGTTTACTCTGATAACCTGATCTTTGAATCCTAAAATTTTCCCTATACTACTCTCTTTAAATGTGATATTTGTTGAAGACTTAATTACCGATTGTAGAGTATTATTATTTGGAAGTAAATGAAACGAAATCCCTATTTTATCAAATTGTTCTATTAAATATTTATTAATATCTTGAATTTCATAGCTTCCGGGAGGGATTTCAATAAAATCGTTACCATCCCCATAGAAAAATGTATTACTTTTTTCATCAATATTTGGAATAGCATTAAAAATTTCAAAATTAGTTAAACCTATAACATACACTGAGTCAACATTTAAATAAATTGGAGGGTTAAAACCCGCATGCAACGTTGCTCCTTGAGCAGAAAGCGCTATTCTGAACGACATTCTAACGTATTGTCTTCATAAATGATTCTTATTGTGTGTTTTTATAAAGAAATGTTAAACAAAGTTAACCACAATTTGAAGAATTGTAAAACTGGTAAGAGTTATGATTATATATAATTTTAGTTTTGCTACCATCGCTAAAAAAATAGGCTATAATCTCTAAAGGGGGCTTTAAATTCCCGAAGCTATCAAAATAATTGATAATTTTATCATTTTTAATATAAGCAGTTCAATGTGTACCTGCTCATTACTATTATCTAAATTTATAATACCAGTTTCATATTTACTGATAACGTTTGGCATATTATTCCGCATAAATACACCACGAAAGTTTGGAATTTGTAATTTCTTGACATACTTTCTTAAATCAATGTTAGTTAGTGGTTTGCGAGGCAGCATCTTTAACAGTTTTTTTGTTTTAAATATAATCCACACCCTTGTTTATATAGACGCAAAAATAAACCTTTTCCAATAGATAATTGCTCCATAACTTTATTATGTCTTTTTTTGTTTTTCAAGTTCATTTTTAGCGTTCTTCGCCGAATTAACGGCTGATGCAAGTCCAGCAGCCCCACCGCTAAGTGCTCCTAGCGCAGATAATCCTGCAAAAAAGAGGGATTAATGGTAGAACTTCGCCGGTTTTTGGAATTGGTCTAAGTCGATTTGTGGGATTTTTTACTGTTCCTTTATAATTGCTGATTAAAGACACATCTTGAGCTGCAACACGTAAATTTTTATATTTTTTTTCGATTATTCCTTTCTTAGCTTTTTGAACTGCAGACTGACAAGAAATTTTTTTTATTGAACCTTTTTTCCCTTTTTTTAACTTTATTCCTCTTCCTTTTCGTAACCTTATTCCCAATCTCGATTTAGCTTTCATAACTTCAGTTATTCCTAAAGCAACAATCTTTTCAAACTTGAATGTTTCAAATGCCCTTGATGCCAATACCCGATCCGCTTCGTTGCAATGTTTTAAATCAGAAAATTTATAGTAAGCAATAACGTGTTGTTTGCAAGCTTCATCTAAATTATTTTTGCTCTTATCTCCTCTAACAAGCCGTTTACCTAGTTTGGTTCCTGGACCACAATAATTGTATGATGAAATATGCAATTCGAATGGTAACTTATTAATTAAAGTGTTTAACGAACCACCTCTCGTCATGAGCTTTGACCTCCTAGTATGTCTACATCTACTTCGTTTTCACATTTTATATATACTGAAGCTTAATTGAGGTTATATATTTAAATGAAAAACCTGAAGATATTTCTAAGATACACATTGATTTTCCTAAAATGTGGTTAGAAAAACAATCTTTCTCCAGTCAAAAATCATGATGTCAACTTAAATAATTTTAAAAAGCATGGTGAGTTATTTGGGGGGTGTTCGAAAAGAACTTTAATTGTAGGACCTTCTGGTTCAGGAAAAACCAATATGGTTGTTGCTCTTTTAATATCAGAAAATGGTTTACGTTTTGAGAATGTATATATTTTTTTAAAATCCTTGTATCAAACGAAATATGAGTTTTTAAGAAACGTAATGCAGACTATTAAAGAAATAGGATATTTTGAGTCGACAAACGAAGAAGAAATTGTGTCACCTGCCGAGGTAAAACCCAACTCTGTAATAATTTTTGATCATATTGTTTGCTGTAATCAAAGTATTATGCGAGATTACTCTTCCTTTGGACGGCATAAAAACACCGATGCTTTTATTTGTGTCAAACCTATTCTTCAATTCCAAAACGACTAATTAGAGGTAATGCAAATTTATTAATTTTATTTAGACAAGATGGTACGAATTTAAAACATGTTTATGATGATCATGTTACCTCAGATATGTCACTCGAATTTTTTAAAAAAATGTGTTCAATGTGTTGGAAATCTAACTATGATTTTTTAGTTATTGATAAGGATTGCAGTTTAAAATCTTTGAGATATCGAAAAGGATTTGACAGTTTTATACATTTTTAAAACATATATAATATCTAACCTTCACAATCGACTTTAGTTCATGATTCGTCATATTTTAGACAACATGAATGTAAAAGTTGCAAAGGAACTGGTAGAAGCTAGAAAAGCTGTTAAACGAAAATATTAAGCATAAAAATCAGATTTAGCAGAGAGTAAAGTTCGACAAGAAAAAGAATTAAAACCAATAACTGAACCTTTGCAAGAATTAATTTAGACAATAGAAACCGAACCCTTGGTAAAACGAGAACTTAGTTCACCATCAGTTTTTTTAACTCCAGAAACCGGCAAACGGAGTTTTTCAACTACAACGAAAATGCCAGGAAGAAGACAAACGAATATTTATAATAAATATCTTCCTCATGATATTCCATCATTTCTACAAGATGAAGACATTTTACAGAATTATAATGAAGATGTGTTCTTAGATGAACCAACTGGTACTCAACCCAGTCGTCCATCCGAATCCTCTTTTATTGAACCCACGGCAGCAGATATAAGACAGGAAATGTTTGAATTAACTAAAAGAGGTGACGTTCACGATAGGTATCTCGAAGTGTATCATCCACTCGTAAGATCATTTGTTGATTACTCGATTAAGGGAAGTCGTGAACTAGATCATACACATGGTTTTTTACGACCCTTTACTAGAAAAATGGAAAATCGGAGATTCTACTGTTGATTTTAAAGATGAAAACTTAAAGATCTAATTTATAAGGGAACTACTGGGTTGTACGAACTACTTTTTTTTAAAGATCCTAAAGGTTACAAACCTGATGATGTAGAAAATTATATGGACATATTAAAATGAACAAATGCTTACAAAAGAAATTATTACCCCAAAGAGCAAGTTCAAGGAACCACAGATCCGGAATACGTAACAATAATTAAACCATATTTAATAGAAAAAAACATTATTAAACCTACAAGATCTTCTGCATCTAGCATTTCAAGTATCAAAATCAAAAAAAGGTGGAGCTTATCTAACAAAAAATTGACTACATTTATTTCGACAATATTAATGAAATAGTTGAAAGATTGAAACTACTTGTATCATCGTAAATAGCGGGTCATACAGGTCATCAAAATGAAATTGTGTCAATTTTAGAAGAACTTAGGGAGGCAAAAGTAATTAAATAAAAACACTGTATTGCAACAAAATATTTATTCCTCGTAGGACTTTCATGCTAGTATGTCGATTGACAAATTTGGATCACATATATTAGATAGAGATAAAAATAAATTAAATATAAATGCTTCTTCTCAAATTTTAAACGTTGCCAACATCGCCAAAACAAATTTGTTTTATAACATTGTTATGCCCTTTATTGGATAGTCGTTTTTCATAATTTCTATAGAAATTGTTGTAAATTTCAGAATCAAAGCTTTCTAAACACATATTTACTTCAAGTACTAAAGCAGTTAAAGAAACAACTGAAAACTGACTAAGAGTTCTTCTGATATTTAATAAAACCTGTAACCTCGAAAATTAAAAGACGAAGGGAAAATTGAATTTACAAATTTGAAAGGTCTTCATGGTTCATTGACCATTCGTAAAAAGGAGTATCCTGATGATCCCACGCAAGTGTGTCGAAGCTGTTAGGAATTTTTTAATACTACTGGTTTTAATTCCCTTGGCCTTATTAAGAGTATCACTCTCCGTTTTGACACAATATGCTTTGGCTGAAGTGCCGTAAAAACACTTTATGGGTTCACCAGCATATTCACCTTTAAACTTCCCTACTGCAGATTTGGTTATTGGCATTTCATGAATATTATTTTGTTTATAATTTGATGTGTCAAATTTTTCTATATTACGTTTTAAATCTTCATACACATTTTGCGTTTATATTTCTAATATGAAAGAGTCTGTGTCAGTGTACCAAAGTTTAACTTTATCTTCATAAAGTTATAAAAAAAGTCATACATTACATTTTTTGAAATTTCTAAAATCCTACGTAAATTGACTTATTATATTCTATTAAAACTTTTTGCATTTGGATAGCAACTAAATTCTCAGAAAACACAGTTAAATCTTTAAAATACGGTTTGGCAATCAGATTTTCTGCGCCATCTTTTCTGCGATTTTTTGACCACTGTGTAACTAACCTTATGTCAATTCTTTTATTGACATTTTCCATAGTTTTTCCGTATATACTGTTATTTGCTAATTTATAATTATTTTTATCAAATTAATTTTTAGTCTCATTGCGTAGTTTTGTATTCAAGTCAATATACGGTTTTAACCATGGTGACTGAGTAAACCCTAAAACTCTATGTACCCCAGTTGATTTCAATCCATGTTCAATGCACTGTTTTAAAAATGTATAATGAATTACATATTTTACTTTATCTTTTAAATTTGGTATTAACTTTGTGCAATTAGATTGGGGAGTTTATAATTTTCAGGACAAAAAGGGAAGTCATTATGAGCATCATGTAAGTCCGTGGGATACTCCAAATCAACTTCATGGACATAGCCTTTCTCATAAGAATCGGAAAGGTTTGTAATATCTAAATTGTCTATTTCTGAATTTGAAAGCCATATGAAATTTTTTTGTAGAAGATATTGAGACATTGCGTATCCATAAAGATTGGTAGCATCGAGATACATAATAAAATTAGTAGGTGTTAAAGGATCAAAATCAGAAAGAAATAAATTATCGGCAACGGCTTTTCTACATGCGCAAGTACTAACACCACCTCGCACACTACTTTAAAAAAAAATGTAACATATCAGGGTCCGTCAGAAGTTCTAATTGAACGCCTGTATAGCGTAAACAAGAATCAAAACTCAAACCGCCGGGTCTAATTTATAGATGTTCATACGAGTTTTTCTAAAATTTTGAAAAATATCTGCTAAAAGTAAAACATCTGATTTTAGGTAAATATCAGAATAATCACCTAGGGTGTTACAGTTAAATAATTTCCACACTTTTATTGCTCTTTCATATTCTTCTTTGATAATATGTTCATTCGTCAAGTCATTATTAAATTCCTCATGTTCAGGTAATGCGGTTTTATTTAATTTTGTATGGTCTTTAATGTAACTCTACGGAAATACCCCCTTTAGTCGAATATATTTAAATTTTTCAATATCAGTAAAATATTTATGAACTTCTTTACACTGATTATCATTTAGCTTTTCAGATAATTTTTCAAGGGAATAAGGTAAACATTGAAAAGAATCAATAAATCTTAAATTTATATACTTTTTTTAATCCCAATTTTCGGTCATAATAATTGTCTACTTCTATATGTTTCTGAAAGGAAATATATTTTTCTTTATTTTGTGCTATTACCGACAATTGCTCTTGACTGTGTTATAAATAAATGACAACCGTAATTTTTTAATTATGAAATATGACTGGAATAAAATGTGGTTGCTTATAATTTAAGTTGCACAAAGAATGTGCAACTTCTCTGTATTTTCCGGTTCAATGGCAATGGTCTGCCACTTTTTCATTATCATTTTCAAATGGTTTGTTGCAAATGTGACACTCGCTTGAATACTAATAGCTCAATTTTTCTAGTTCAGTTAATTTTTGTATTTTTTTAAAGTTTCCTAAATACCTAATATATGTCATGAACCTCCCTTTCTAGAAAATGTATAAACACTTGAGCACAATTAGGCCCTCTGTATAATTCTAGCTTTAAAGCATTATCATCAAACGAACATTTTAAGTAGTATGCAAAGGAATAAGGGACATGTTCAAATTCATTCTGGCTAAACTAAAAAAAATGTGGCTTAATTACTTCTCTTCTTGGGAAGCAGTCATTAAGTTTCTTCCGTACTGAGTTAAAACTGTAGGAACAAAACTTAAATAGGATTTTAAAAAAGGTTATAGACGGTAAAAAAAATGTATTAATATTTTTTAATCCATAGAATTTGCCCACCCATCAAATAAACATTTAATTCTATTCCAAATTTCCTTTTGTTCCTTATCGATGGAATTATTTTTTAACTGAGAGTCAAACAAGTTGTTTAAACAAAAGCCAAAATATTTTAATTTTGACAAAGTAATCCGTGATTCCCTACTTTTAGTTTTTTTTTTGAATGCCAAAATGAATTTTTTTGACGCATCGTATGTCTGTTTTTTTCTCCGGTGTTTTTGGTTCTGGAGAACATAGTTGCAATATTTGTATTTTCATTAGGCGTAAATTCTGTTTGAGAAATATCACTATACTGGGACCCTTGGAGAAAAATTGGACTTCTCTGCTCGCAAGTTATATCACTATCAGAATCCAGATAATTTTTTACAATTTGGGATAAAAGAGAAGGGGAATTCGGAGGTGAATTATTTATAAAAATGTCATTGTTTCGACCAACTAAGAAATCCGAATCTGAAGGTGACCTATTATCACAGAGAGTGGGTTCTTTAGAACAATTGTTGGTCAAAGAGCCAACAGAAAATTTGGAATTTGAAACATTTTCAGTAACGTTTAAATATTGCAAATTGTTAAAGCAAGGTATGGTATCAATATTAAAATGAAAATCTTCTGAATTTGAACTGTCGTGGTTTTCGGCAGAAAATATACCTAAATAGTCTTTTGTCATGTCTTCTAAATTTTGAGAGTGAACCTCTAAAGGTTCGTCTTCATTAAAGTGTAATGTATCTAAATCAGAATTAGTTTCTAAGAGATTCTCAATCGGTTCCCACTTGCTTAATCCCTCAGTTACTAATTCTGGTTTAAATACACGCCTGCTAAATTTGAATTAGAATTTTGAGAAGAGATATTGCATGATTTTTTCTTTGAAGATCCTATACCCAAGTAATCTTTAAATTTAGACATGTCTTCTAAAATTTCGTCAGTTGGTTCGTCAATAAGATTAGAATTATTGTCCTCTAAAATATTAATTAACTCTTGGGTGAGGATATTATTAGAATTAGTTGTTTGCAAGTTCTCTTCAACAATATTTTTTTTATTTATAGAATTAAGTTGCAAACGAGCATTATTTTCTACCATACCTTGTACCATGTCCCTGAAAGATCAGCACCTTTGGCTTAAATTATCACTTGAATTTAGAATTGCAGGAACATACAAATTTTGCAAAATTTGAACTTTTTTACCCTCCATTTTTGTAAATTTTTAAAAATGTAAAAAATGTGTTACGACGTTAACCAAACTTAAGAACTGCTTAACTAAAAGCATAAGACGGTCGAGTTTATAAAAAGAAATCGAAGGTTTCTAGACTGGTTTATTAAAGGTCAACGCTATGGCCTACTTGCAACTCTCTAAACATGACCTCGCTCATAGTCCACTTTCCCTTTCCCTTACCCTCTCCCTCTCCCTCCCCTGTGGTGGATGGGGAGGGTAATACGCTCCAACACCCTCCCTTCCATGGTGAGGAGGGGGCGCGAAGGGGGAGGGGGATGGAAGGGGGAGGGAAACGGGAATCGATGCCCCTTACGCACCCTCCCCTCCCCCTCACCCAAAGCCGCCCTGGCTCTCACCTTGGAAGGGAGGGTGTTAAGGCTAGAAAGCGACTTGAGTCGCTTTGCGCCCCCTCCCTCTCATTAATTAACCCCCTTCCCTCCTCACTGCCCTTTCCTACCCTCTTCTCTAACTTTCGTTTCCCCTTTACCGAAACTTTCTTAACTTGGTGTGGTATAAATTCATTTTAATTTCCACATTTTTTAAAATAGTGCAATATTTTAACCAATCGTTAACCAGAAAGTATATATTTTGGCACGGTAGACTCATTCGCATTGTTGGAAATAACATAAGAATAGTGCAGCAACCACCCCCAGAAGAACCTGTGTAACAGCCTGAGGTTAATCAAGAAGGACGTCTTCAGAAGTGGCATCATGAACAAAGACGTCCTATTCGTTTGCTTAGATCTTGGAGAGTCAGCAGAAATTCTCCGCCACGATTTCCACCCCCGTTTCCACTTCAACTTGTGGGGCCAGGACCAGAGCAGGTAGATGAAGAACAGCGTCACCCTGAACAAGGAAGGCGTTGTCTGGCGCGGCGGCGGGAACAAAGACGCCCTATCCATTTGCGGAGGCCTCAGTGGGTAGGTCGAAATTGTCCGCCACGAACTCCACCGGAGTAGTGGGGAAATTTTTTCAACCAGTGGGCCTGACATTCCTCTTATGAGTCAGGAAAATATATTCGAGGGTCCAATAATGGTGGCAGAAATCTCAGGGTGGTAATTTAAGTAAAATATTAATCTTAAAAATTTGTATTATGATTGTTTGAAGAATTTTTAATTATTTTTGTGTCTTTCAGAACAATTGGACTATGACGAATAATGCTGCACTATACCCGTAGAAACTGAGTGTTTGAGCGTAATTTTTAGTGTATAACTGAAAAATTAGGGACAGTGTTAGTTAAATTATTAAAATGTTTAGAGTTAATAGAAAAAATAGTGAAAACGATTTTTTAGAGACAATTAAATTATTACACAAATAATTTTATGGAAACTGCATGTATCTAGACAACCGTAAGTAATAATATTTTCGTTAAGTTTTGATTATTAATTGACTGCTTAAAAAAATGTACACATTTTTTTATTTGGATGTGTAATATATATAGCAAATTTTGCTTTGTTTATTTCACACACCTAACATGTTTATCGTATATAGGAACAAAAAAATTTAGTTGCACTACATATTTAGAAAATAGGAACAGTCTGTTAAACTATTAAAATGCTTAAAGACAATTGAAGAGAGTGAGAAAGAACTATTTTTAGAGACAATAAAACTAGAAGTAGTGTACAAAGATTTATACAAAATTTAAACAAATGTTTAATAAGTTGTAATATTTTGGTTACATTATGTTTTAATTAAGTGCTTAATAAAATGCACACGTCGTTTTAGTAAATGTATAGTCTCTTAAAGAAATTCGGAAAAGCAGATTTAAATGATCTAGTAATAGCGCAGTTAAAAATAATAGTGTTTAGTATTTTATATTGTGGTTTTCAACAATATTTCAGCAATTACTACATTACAGATAGACAAAATAACACACCAAGTCCTTTTTTAATTTACATACATAACAAGTAAAACATATATTGATTTGTATTTGTATATAGCTTAAAAAATATACGTGTCTATTTAGTCACCTAATAAGCTCCACAATTGTTAACTGGGAGTTGTTTTATTATAGTGAATGTAATAATACCATAATAAGGCTATATAACAGTAATTTGGAATTATTTGAAAAATATAACCTTAATAATATCCAAATGTTATAAATTTCGGTTAGCTGTATTTTTACGAATGTCGGTATCTGGATTCTGACACAGGTATACAAATACATAAAAAACCAACCAACATTCTATATTTTATTTTGTATTAGCTGCAAGTGAATTTAAAGTTGTAGGTGTAATGTTACAAGCATGTCTTAAATTGTAAATCATATTTTTACGGGCAATATTTTCATCCCCAAATAACTTTATTCTTCGAATATTTACTGTGGAAACGATTGTTGGGACAATTATAACCATGGAAAATATCCATTGAATAAAATTATCCGGAGATAAATATATCAGCCCTTAGTATAATAGTCCCATAAACATATGAATAGTCCAGATTATAGGCAATATTTTTTAATATTAAAACTAAAAAATAAATTACGTTTTGGGAACTTCGGCAACTTTTATTTGAATTGTATGTACATTACAAAAAACACAAATGTCTGAAGATATCATCTGATATAATGATTTCGAACAAATTGCCCATCTAATATCTAAATCTGCCGTTGCATTTTCATCAGCTTGGTCAATTTCAAGATCTGAATCACCCGATTCAATGTCATTTGAAATAAAGGTATTTACATCTTGAAGCTCCAAACGTTCTCCTTCAGCAAGGTTAATAGTCATAAATGTTCACCACCTCCAATACTTCATCCGGTAAAATTTACATTTGCCATGTTTATAGAGTTAAAATGTTTTTAAAATAAACTTTCACTTCACTAAGATTCAAGTTTTTAAATTTCATAAGGTGGCAATAATGCAAAGGAATGGTTTCAGAATTAAATAACAAAATGATAAAGCAATATTCTTTTCTACACAATGGACACGTTAAAAAACTGTCCACGGTCCACCCGCCTAAACAGTTAAGGCTTCATTTTTATTTGTTTTTAATTTTACTTGCTTTAAAAGTCTTGGAGAGCCCCTTTTTCTTTTAGACATTGGACAAGTTTCAGAAATGTTTGTTACTTGACATTTACAACTTTAAATTAAAGCAGCAAAATCGTATTTACCCCTTTTAAGCTTTAACTTTAAGAGGAGAGTCTCTCGAAGTAATCTTATATTATTGGTCATAGCTTAAAGAAATAACCTTCGGTGACAAGGTTAAGTTAACGATTAAATAGTTTTCAATAATAGAGAGGAGGAGGAATAGATATGATTTTAAAATAATAGGGAGGAGGAGGAGTAGATACATAATGAAGAGGAGGGGCTTCTCTCCTTAAATAACCCAGGAAAAACTGTTCTATTATCATTATCATGTTCTAAAAATGTTTTTAAATTTGTGTCATATTTACTAACAAGAATAACTAGCTCTTTGAAATTACCGCGATTTAAAGATTCATTTGATTCATCATGTACACTGAAAGGTAACTCTTGCATACAGAGGTGTAATGTAATATCAATGAGTTTTTTTAAAATTTGTCGGTTCTCTTTAATCCTGGAATTAAAATTTTCAATTTCTGTTTTACGCACATTGTCTATTGCTGTGGCGATATTTTGCTTTTGTTTTCCCATGAGAGTAAGCTTGCAATCTGAAGAAATATGTTGAGTACTTTTATGGTGTAGTAACAGACACCGAGACAAATTTTTTAAATCACTATAACCACTTTTTGACCAAACTTTGTCGCTATTATTTGTTGCAAATAAAATACATTGCCAAGAAAATAATTTACTTAATGTTACACTACCAGTGAGCCAGTCGTACTTTTCTTACCAAGTGTTATGAAAGCCCCGATTTGGTCTTCCTACCCCACCTATAGCAACAAGAAGTTTACTTAAATCTGGAACAAACTGACTTGAAAAATTTTGCTGATTTATTAAAACATTTTCAAGATCACAAGCATTGTGAATATTTACATTTACCTGGAGACACCGCTATTGAAACTGAAAATCACTGACGACTCTACTGTTTACACTTTACTTAGTTAATAGCTAATATATATATGCACTCCACATTAATAAATTAAAATTAAGAAAACACTGCAACCTGCAACCGAATCAAAACAATGCGGAAAACGGCAAACGTAACGTACCTACTCCTACTACCTACTTAAAACTAGCCCAATCCACGTGCAGTTTCAATTTTCAACCTGTTAACGACTGTTTGTCCAATCGGCCAATCGGAAATCTGCCGCTTATTCCCTTTGAATTTACATTATTTCTTGAAACATGCCTCAAAAGAATCTTTTTATGCGCTAACACTTCTTAAAGCTTAACTCGGCTGGATTACTGCGCGCCACCCGCTTACACCTATATTAGTAATACACTAAACAAGGAAGCGCGAGGCATGGCTCTAATAATAACTCTTCTAAAGAAGAAATTAGATGGACTCACAGAACCCGTTCGATATGACGATTGACGATGCGCGTTTGGATTGGAGTAAGGTAAAAGGCAGGGCCGTATTTTATGGATTTCTCATGAAGCAAAATTATGCTGCAAATGCTTATGGATGCAAATAGTAAAAATGTAAAATTGAGATTAAAGAAGTGACTAAGAAGTAATATAACTGATATAATCGATTAACACGTATAATTTTTCAAATTTATTGGTGAGGCACTGCCTCACCTGTCTCATGGAACAAGCCGCCCCTGCCTAGAAGTGCCCCTAACTTTGTCAAGTAGAACGAATATATGCAACATTAAATAAGTGACAGTATGATAGTTCCGTAACAAAAATGAAGAACAATAAATTATGATTTCAAAAATAATGTATAACATACATAAATACAAAACATTTCTCAGTTACTCTTACTACGCTTAAGCGTAGGGCCCCCAAGTTGGCGAGGGCCCCCTGTATCAGTTTGTCGATAAATTATTCCTTTTACGTTTAACTATTGAATCTTGGTGATTTAACACGGAAAAACGAGCAACATTTAAAATATTTGGCAACGATTTTTAGTTCTGAAACTAAGCGTCCGTCGCGAGTCGCGATCTTTTCGGGGAATCACAGCATTTACAAAAACGCGCTATTCTTCTCTTGATCTCTACAAGATAATTGCTTTGGCTTTGAATTCGCCTTACTTGCAATAACTAATATATTCATAAAATTGCTTAGTTTAGGAGCTATTTTTGACCAAATATATATAACTTGTGAAAATGTCATATAAGAATTTTTGCTCTAGCAAACGGTCATATACACTGTAGTTAAGTAATTAGTATAACGATTACGATTTTGTTTTATGAAAAACAGAACTAGCAAAGACCTAAATTCAAGCAAAAATCGAAATATAAAACTGAACAAACCGCCGTTAAAAACAGTACTGAAAAATAAAAACTAAAATATAACCCTATACACCATGACCGTAGATAAACACACATTATAAATGAACAAAAATTGTTTTTACCAAATTGTTTGCTAATTGGAAAAATAATATTTATGATAAAAAAATATGTTTTCTTGTGTACAAGGTGCGCAAAAATTATTAATATTTGTCTTGATAAAAATGAAAAAAATTAAAAAATTGAAATTTTTAAGACATCGATGTGAGGGCAACAGTATTATTATTATTATTCGTTCGACAGGCCTGTCACCCATATTATTGTAACTTTATTGCTTCTTAAAATATAATTTATAAACATCTTCATTTATTTTGTTATTTATACGATGTATTAATAGCATGTAGTGTATAATAGGATATCTCAGGTTAAACGGAAAATTGTGTCTTTCAGCAAATTCACGATAATTCACGATAATTCGCTGTTAATGACCTTTACGATAGGTATAGTGAAGACCAATCTCTGCGAAAGGGAGGTGTAACAGTTATATACGGGCCCGTATATCATATTTGTAGAACTAGTAACCAAATAATCAAAACATTAGGTGACCTATTGTTCCATATTTAATGCAATGTATGCAATCAACTAAATTATTAGGATTATTTTCATTACGATGTTTGTAACATGAATTGTAAAATATACGCGTAAGCAATTATTATTACCTAGGACACTTACGGTATCCAAACATTAATGATTTTAATTTTTACTTTTGTCCACATGATTGGATGCTTTTTTCCCAAACATACACAAGTCGGGTATATGCACATAAAATGTTCTATGATCGGCTTCACATAATTGGGCCACAATTGTCTTGATGGGTTTGTTGGTGCATTCTATGGAATTAGCCTGAGGGGCGTACGGTGGTGTTAGTCCGTGATTAATGCCCATTTCTCGAAGAAGTTCTCGGAAAACTTGCCGAGTTTCATTATCGGATATTTATGTGCGTGGACAACCAAAGCGATTGTAGATTTCTTCATAGAATGCTTGAGTAACGTACACATTTGGTAAAACGGTCTTGAAAAACGACAATGTAGCTGTTTCCTTTGACAGATCGCAGCAAAGGTCTAACTAAATCATATCCCACGGTTGGTCATTTTTCGAAGGTTGCATCTTGCGGGTGGTTGTGGCAACACTAACAGCTTCAGACATGTTGAGCAATATCTCGGAATATTCCTGGCCAATAATAGAGAAGCGCAATACGGGTGATCGTTTTTGCAGTACCCTGGTATCCAGCAGTAGCCCTGTCATAATTTTCTTCTAGGACGACTATGCGAGTTGACTTTGGGACACAAACTTTACATAAGTCGATCATCTCATTTTCAGTCAAATTGGACATATCCCAAAATTGATGGTATCTTTGATACAATAGTCGGAAAAAACGGGCGGATTAGTTTCTACCGCGGTCTTCTTTGCGGTGTACCAGTTACGAGGTGTGAATCCCCCGAGGGATTAGGTCAGATAATTCCTCGTAATCTTCAATGTTGACTGAATTCACTCTTCTACTCCTGACTCCAGTCCACTAAACCGCAACTATATAACACAACTGGTATAACTAAGCTGTTTATATCCATAATCTAATTTTTTGAAATGAGCTCTGTATCTGAAACTTGTCTCAATAGACTTTTGCTAATCTTTCCTTCGTTGTAGTCTGTACGGTCATTTCCTTCAATGCCTAAATATCTGTATATTTCGCACGGCTCCAGGTCTCGTATTTTCATGCTAATTATTATCTTGATGATTTGACTTTTAGCTAGTTTACCTATCTTCAAAATCGCCGTTGCGCATTTATCTAGACAGAACATCATTTTAATATAATCATTCGATATTTTGTCAATTATCAATGCCTGCTGCGACTGATATTCATCTTTGGTAAAGAGATTTAGGTCGTCCACATATAATAAGTGGTTAACTGGGTTGTTCTTATCTACTTCAAATTCTATACCCTGCTTATTAAGAAGACTCGTGAGTTGTGCCGGTGCAAGGCAGAAAAAGAGAGGAGATAACGACAACAAGTAATTGTTTGGGAAATCCGGTACAATTTTAAAACTTTTTTTATCCAGGTATGCGGTCCACTATCGAATTATTTTTTGTAATCAGTTTATGCCATATCCAGGCTACCCTGTTTTTCAGCAATCGTTATTATCATCTTGCTTACGAGCATATGATTTCCTGGGGCACGTTTTGGGTCCAGAACAATTTCGTTCAGACATAATAATCTTCTGATAAAGAGGTGTAAACTGCTTAAACCAGAAGTTTTGCACTTTGCCACTTTGTCTGGCCAGGTAATTTCCAGCTGTGGGTTTGTCCAATAACTTCTACTAACTCATCGTCTGTAATCTGCGTTTAGGCGTCACTGCTCATATTTTGCGCAGCTCTTCCTTCATGTTTGATGAAAATTGCGTTGGTGTTTTGAGTAGTGTCTGCCACAAGAATTCCGCGCCAGAAATTCTGTACTTGCTCTTAAATTAGAGATTCAAGAATGTCAGATTTGTTCAATCAATTTTGGGTAAAATTTGGTACCTACCTTCATTGAACACATGATTATCTAAATAGAAATTATTTGTTTTGTTGTATCTTCTGATGCGCTGTGCTTTGGCTTATATTTTCATATGTATGTTGAATTCATATTTGGTAAGTTGTGCACTCTCTACTTTGGCTCGCTTTAGTCTTTTTTTGTCTTTTTAGATATATAATAACTAGCGTTGCCCTTTTTTCATTCACTCAGTATAAATAGACCTTTCCGAAGACTTTCGAATCCACATCTTCCATTTTGGTTCTTATTTCATCTTTCTTGGCTTCTTCGGCACTTCACTAGCAAGGTATATATATATATATATATATATATATTGCTTTCATTTATTCAAAATTACAGTATCTAATATTAGTATTGGGCGCTGCATGTAAAAAAACAATAAAACAAGTCAATAAAATGTATTTACCGTTTACCACGTCTGGAGCCCACCATTAACCTATATAAGCCTAAAAATATTTTAAACATTTCTATGATGTATAAAACTAAATTATGTATTTTTATTCATTCAACAGATAAAAATATGAAAAATACAAATTTAAATTTTATTAGAAATAATAACATTCATGACCATAATACAAGACAAACCGATTATTTCTCCACCATAAAATTTAAAAGTAATTTCGGCAAACAATGTATATTACACAGTGGGGTTAATTATTACAATAATCTACCAAAACGATTAAAAAATATTAACAAAATTGATACTTTTAAAAAACACTTAAAGAAATATTTTTTGAGGAATTAATATCTTCACGTTTGATATATTTTTTTAATTTTTACAGTTTTTAATTTATTTGTAATTTATAATAATGTTTATACGTTTATGTGTTTTATATTAGTTATTAATTAGTTCTCTTTAATATCTATAGTTTTTAATTTCTTCATAATTTATAATAATGTGTATACATTTGTATATTGTTAGTTAGTTCCCTACTATAAACAATATTGTTTCTTGGGAACAAATGATTGATTAAAAAAAACATTTTTTTTCTCAAAAATTAAGGGTCTATGGGGATGAAATGGTTACATTTTTGTAAAAATCCAATATGGCGGAACAAATGTAAAAAATAGTTATTAAGAAAGTACTTTGCGAATAGACTTCAAAATTTGATCAAATATAAAGTGTCATCTAGGGATAAACTGGTCTATATTAAAACAATGATTTTTTTTTAACAAACATATACAGTTAGATCGATCTGGCCCGCTAGCTTAGCCTAAGTTCATTGATAAAGCTATGATTAAAGCCATAAAATCACACGTCAACTCAACGCAAATCAAATTTTAAATACGCGCTCACTGTAAGGCAATGTGATTGGCATGTTCCGTATGATATATGATATGATATGCAGGGTCTTGTCTTCTGCAGTCGTCGCATTACGTGGCCAGTACATTAATTTAATTATAACTTACTCTAAGAAATAACCTGCAACATAATTTAACAACACTGAGCGAACTGATATGCCAACATTTGCGTCTCTCATTTAAATCTTTGATAAGCCTAAAATTCCAGTGACTTAATACTTTTGTTTATTTCTTTCAATTGCCTTTTCATATTTCTGCTTTCTTTTTTCTTGTCTTGTCGTTCTCTCTTTCTCTCTCTAAATGTCTCCAACATATCACCCCTTAAGGCCATTTTTTTTTCAGTTATCTGGGTTGGCTTAGCCTGGTATATTTATAAACAGCAAGAAGTGTTTAAAATAAGGACAATTGTTTCATTTTAAATATGTGCCTGTAATGTATCTTAAATCTGGAAGGTCTTAATTCATTATGTATTTTTTAGGCTATTACCACTCTTTCCGGGAAACAATGAAATTGATCAGTTATATAAAATTCATAACGTTTTGGGATCACCCACAATGCAATTTTTAAGCAAATTAAAATCGAGGTAAGTTCAAATGAAATTTGGGTACTGAATGATCAGACTCAAAGCTCTTAATTTACCTTTTATACCGATAAGAAAAAATATTCCATTCCATCTTTAAACACATCGCGAGGTGCATGTTCTTTTGTATTTGCATTTTTGACGTTATGATTTCAATTATTTTTGTCATTAATATTTATCATTTTAGTATTATTCGCCTTCTCCCTCGACTTTGGTCCATGGGTCGTGGTAACCTAACAGCGGGTTCCAACTCTCAACCAGATCGCTAAAAAACGACCCTAAAACTTTCCGTATTATGTAATCGGTACCTAAAAGTGCCGTTTTCTGTAATCTTTCCATTCTGGGCTGTCCAGGAAATTGCTGTAATCTGCTGATAGTTGGCTTTTTTACTGTGTTGAGTGCTTCAATCACTACCGGTACCACCCTTCCTTTATACTTATTTTCATTTCTACGACGTTCTTATCGACATTTCCATCGACAGGAACTGAACTTCTGGTTCTTCTTTCGTCCGCCGCTGTTGCATAGATGAGATTGTTAATTTATGTGAAGCTACACCTTTTTCCTTTAATTATACTTGTTAGTGCCTCATTTGCCGCCGATAAAGCTCTGTTGGTTTCTTCAGAATGTTTCCTCTTGTTCGGTTTTTTGCGGTTATTCACACTTATTTCCTCCAGTTTGTTAATTATTCTTTGCTTCATGTGTATAATTTCACCATCGGCATCCTGTTCTGAAGGCACAAGCTGTAACTGGATATCATTTCCTGCAACGGCACCAGTTCTACAGGCTACAGGGTACTCTTGAGCAATGTTTCGCTGATTAGTACCGTTTCGTTTCGCCAAAAAAACCTATTTCGTCTCGTGTTTACATCAACTTTCTTCAAGCCTCATGGGATGCTACTCCATAAGGCAGTACACCACGAGTTAACCCTGGTGGCCTAGGTAACTAGGATTCGTGGGGTCGTCACTCTCTAAATAGCTTGATATATCTCAAGCTGCACCATGCATGGTAGTTATTATTATTATTATTGTTTTTTATTATTACTATGACAGATTTCTTCGAATTATTAATTGTTATTAATTATCAACGATGCCCAAACAAAAAGTCATGGCCGATACAGGAAGTTTGTTAATTCTATTTTAGTTGCAACTTTAGATCATAGTGATGTATATTTTATGGCACTATATTATTTAGTTTACAACTTATCTTATGAGCGATATATCACTCACTACTATCGTTTTAGTAAAAATAATTCTTATAATATCTGATAAAGAGTGCATACGTTATACAAAAATGATAGTGTTAGTTTTTATGCTTTAAATACAGAAATATGGAACGTCAGACAGCCCTTTTCTCGACTTTTTAAATATTACGACGTATATTTTTGACATCATTTCTAATATCCGTCAAAAAGTTGGTTTTTAAATACTTGATGCTGTTTTTGATATTTTATAAATTTAAATAACTGCCTGTATTCCTGGAAGTAACAAAATATCTCTTTGAATAATTTACTTTAACATATTTTTCTATTTATATATTTCTTCACAGTTTGCATTAAAAATAATTATGAAAATTGGCATAATGAAGGTTTACAAAGTTTATTGTATAGTAATGTTAGATTAAAATAAGAAGCTTATTTTTTTATTATTTTAAGTTTGCATTTTAAACAACCGTCATTCGTTTGTATTTCAAGTAATATAGTTATTTTTTATTTTCTAAAAAAAATACCTATATATGGTTATCATGTTTATCTCCTAGAAACGTGTTTTTTCTATCATTATGATAAAGTAGGTATTTGAATTTATCGAAAAATAAATAAGTCGGTTGTATTCTATTCTTTCTGATCTTTAAAATATTTTAATATAACTTTTCAATATGTTATGTTACCGAATGATTTTAGGTCCAGAAACTGCGTAGTATTCCCTAAGACGAAAGGAAACGGTATAGATCCATTATTGCCACAAGTATCTCGACAGACAAGAGGTATTTTAGAACTTATGATTGAGTATGATCCAGATAAACGAGTAAATGTTCGGAGACTTTTAAAAAATCCTTATTTTGATGACATAAGGTATAGTATTTTTCAAATATGTTACGTACTTTTTTCAGCGGCGTTTCTAACTTTTTGCTCTAAAATGTATGGCCAAAAAATTAAAGTACGACTGGTAAAGACCAGTCTACTGTACAGTGGCGCATTTAGGGGGGGGGGGCAAATGCTCCCCCCAGAGCTAATAACGCAAGCATAATGTTTGAAAGTTGGTGTTTTTTTTTAAATTCTTCCAATATTGCTGTCGGTGAAAATTTGCACCTGGGGTGCTTTATTTGAAATATTGCACCGATCTTTAAATGGTGTCGTCAAATAAAGTTTCAACGATGTGACGTGAGTATACATTATTTCAGTTATGAAGTTCACAGTCATAGAAATATAAAAACTAAAATATTTTGCGTGATATTCAAATAAAGCCCCCCTGAAAGTAAAAAAAGACCTTGAAAAAAATTTATAATACCGATAGCCAAGATATCAAGCGTATAGTGGTGCCTCAGATATGAGTATTTCGTGAGGGCGAACATCGGGCTGTTTAAAATATCTACGTAATGAGGATAAGAATCGGTTGTTAAAAAATATATAACATAATATAAGCGTCATTAATGCTTCAGGAACTTTTAGAAACGATTTAATCTCAACCGTTTCTTGAAGCAAATATAAAAACTCTAAAAAAATCTGTGTCAAACGGGATAAACTGTCAGACATATTGCAGTTAAAACAGTGCTATTATTTCCGGTAATCGGTCAAACCATTTCGGATTCGGATAATCCGTAGTAATAAATAGCAGCAAATACATCTGGTTTATTAAAACTTATTCTAGGGGTTTTATATATTTTTAACAGTTCTGGATATTATTTGAAGTTTTTCTAAATAACTAAATTGCGAACCTCTAACTTTAAAATTACAAGTATCCAAAGTTAGTTGAAGGTAACTTAAGAAAAAGTTTGTCAGAAAACGATTACATTTAATTAATAAAAAGAATAATATACTGACTGATACAAATAGCAAGAAATATGACAAATTGGATTATACGAAAACATTAATGAATCAAATAAAATTTTATAAAGAAAATAATGTAATTCGACAAACATTGAAAAAATGAGATGTTTTTTATAAAATAGCATGTTAGGGATGCTGTTTTAGTAATATTTGCAGCAGAAGGATTTTTTCTGTTTTAAAACGCCTCTAGATATACTTTGTTTGAAAATGGGAAAATCGTTTAATTGGAGTTTCCTTAATGTCAATTGAGAACGAATTCGTTTCCGAAACTAACATAAAAAAATACTTCCCGCACATGCTAACATTTTTCTACGGCCGTACTGAATGAAAATTCACATCAAGGCACATTAGTACACTTTCGAAATAATTAAAAAACATGTTTCCAAAACATTTTAATTTATTTTATTTATTATTCACAACATGTACATGAAATGTACAGTTAGTACAAGCCTCTACTAATAACGGTTTAACAGACTTTAATGAAACTGTACCGGCTGAACTTGTGGTTGAGTAATGAGAGGTGGCGTTATTTTTAGTTAAATTCTTGAAGTTCTTTTTAGTTAAATTCCATTGAATCCTCTATGTAGCATTCAGCTACTGTAGTGAACTTCCAAACACCCTGCCTCTCAAATGTATGATGTCGTCCACTCCTAATCAACTAATATTGTCGCCGAAGACCTTCTAAAGCAATGGCCTGTATACAGTTCCGGAATTGTTTTTACTTAACCGTTTTGACGTTTGCGCACTAGTGTTGAAAGTAGGCAGTTTCCGCACGGTCGAGGAAAAATAATATTTTCCGAAAATCGGTCAGAAATGTTGACATTTTTGAATAATGCCAGTATTTCCTTGCCAGGCAACGGAAAACAACTGTTACGAAATATTTATTTTTATACCGTAAGGAAGTATTTCTTTACATTTATTTGTATACTAAAAAATATCAAGTTTCACAATTCAATATAGCTTTTTTTCCATGGTTACAAAAGAAATATTTCATAACATCCTTGATTTGTGAATAAAATTAATAACACTTATTTCAAATTTGATTGTAATAATTTATGTCCTTTCAACAGTTTTCGATTTTCGGAAAAATCGTATGTATACTTCGTAGAAAACGGACTCCCCATTACCTGTCTCGACTTGCGCCTCGACCGGTAATCTTTACGGTCATCCGAGAATGTTTAGCTTTTCCTACTAGGTTTACAATGTTCAATCAAAATTAAAAAAAAAATAGAAAAACTTCAAAATGCAAAAGGATAATCTGTATAAAAAAACGAATTTCTCTACAATGTTTATATTAAAACCCACGAATATAATTTTGACCCAAGTATTTACAAATTGGTGAAGGTATAAGAGATGAAAAAGCATGCCAGGATCCCAGAGCTCATCCATTAGACTTTTATTTTTTGGGAAACTTAAAAAATAAAGTTTATAAACATAGGCTGAATAATATAGATCATTTAAAGACTCGAATTAGAAATGAAATACCTGTCAAACCCTACAGCACTGAATTTGTCCTTTAGAAACCTATAAGAATTCATAAAAATATACAGGGTATTTCATTATTGTTATCTGACATTACCTAACGCATTCCAAAGGTGATTACTTATCTTTCGGTAAAATGACAATTTTCAATTGTTTGTAACACCCAAAGGGTTGAATTTAGATAAGGATATTATACATGAAATATATCTAGAATTTTAAATAGAATTCGAAAATGTAATAATAATACATTTTTTGATTGACCCTGTAAATTTAACTTTTATTTTTTCTAATAGATCCTTAAAAACCCTAAAACTTTTGTCTTAAATAATTTTCTCTAGCTATCTTAGTTTTTGAAATATTTGCAATATTCCAGACTTACCAAAAAGTTCGTACCATATGGGACTTTTTTTTAATTAATAGCAAATTTAACAATGGCAATCGTCTCTGCGTGTTTAAAAACCAAAAATTATATCAAAAATATTGCATAGGTCATCCGGTATACTTCAAATTTGACATTTTTTTCTAAAATGTGCCAAAATTGAGATTTGGGATCATTGTTTTAAAAAATGTTATGGTTTAGACTGAAATTCGGGAAAAAATTACCATTTTTCTAAAAAAAAAACTCATCAAATTTTTCTCATACTTAACCAATGCAACAGTAAAACTGTGTTAAAAATCTTAGAAATAAAATAGATTTATTTAATTTAGAACTATTTTTTCTAATTTTTATTATATTTAGATTCGATGAACTTTCGATCTTGATGCAAAATTTATTTAATTTTTTAAATTGAGAACACCAACTGAAATTATTCATTTTATTTCATTAAAAAATATAGTAATTATTTAATTTATATGAAATATCCAGTATTAAAAAAATTAAATATAAATATTTTAGGTACTAACTTAGGTTAACAAATAAATAACCGCTGCAAAAAACTCGCAATGGGCGTATGGAAAAGTGGTCTCGGTCAAACGACTTGAAATTTTAATATGATGTATTTTTCTACCCCCCTGAGCAAATCTTATCATTACCGCGACAAAATCGTTCAAGCGGTTTTTGAGCTACAATGCCTTAAAGGTAAGAAAATAAAAACCCTTCTTTGAACAAAAATATATTTTAGTATTACACCCGTGATAATCGTGATATTATTGAAAATAAAATTAATAGGATATTATTACAGGATAACAATTATAAGTTAATCCTAAAGATACGATTTAATTATCTTTTTGCAAAATATGTTGCCGCAATATAAGAAAAATGTAACAAAACAAAGAAACTACGAAAACTGCTCGAAATGTCTTGCCAAGTTGCACTATAGAACAACATTACGTATAAATTACTGTAATACTGGGAAATCACTAAAATATTTAAAATATAATAATAATAAATGTCTTTATATTTCGAAAAAATATAAAAATCAATACACTAGTTATATTAGGTACAATTAATTTTACGTAATTGTAGATTACAAATTATAACTATTTTCTCTTATATAAAAGTGAGCTAAGGCAAGGCGTAGTCTAGCCATAGAGGCTACTCTATTGAACCTTGTACCACTCAAAAAAAAACAATAAATTATAAAATAAATACCCTAAATTAAAGAAAATACGCTGCAATTAAGTAATACAAAAGAACAAATATGAAAATATCAAACCATATCAAGAAAAACATGTAAGTTATTTTTGTATAAAACTGTCAATTAAAAAGTAAAAAAAATAACAATAGACTAAACAAAAAGATAATAATATAATTTAATTTTGTGAATTTTGAAGACTAAGTACATGTTTTTTATAACGAAATTTCAACTAATGCTCATTAAGCAAAGTAAACCTTTCTGGTAATATATTGTAAAATCGGATAGCATTAAAAGTAAAAGTTCGTTGAAACATACCACTGCGATGATGTGGCACAGTAATTACGTTGGTTGATCTTATATTACGCGAATGTATGTTTATCCTAAATACAAATTTGTTTTTGATAGATGCAGGCAAGAGTGGATTATTCAAGACCTTAGTGAAAAAGACGCCCAAATGCAAAGCTCTACGATTGATCATATTTAACCAGTTAAGATCCTTGAGAGTATGTGAAATGTGATTAAATTTTCTAATGCCAAAGATGAGTCTGAAACAAGTGTTTTATACTTTCTGAATACGATATTGTCAGCATAATCCAAGCAAGGTCCATAAATAAAGTCACAATAATTAAAATTAGAAACAACGAGAGACTCGCACAGCATTTTACGCAAAGAGAAATCAAGAATATGTCGACTATTATATAATATTTTAAGCGATGAGTACTACTTTGAATCAATTTTTTTACATGTTCCCTAAATCTCAGCTCAGTGTTCAATATTATTCCCAAATTCTTGGCAGACCTTACTACCGGTAACTTAGCACCATCCAACATAACATTAATATTATCTGTTAGGAAAGCTACTCGATTTTTTGTACCAAAAAGCATGACAAATGATTTTGACGTATTTAGCTTTAAGTTATGTTTGGTTGAATATTGTTTTAATGTATCCAGATCATCATTAATTAAATTTGATGCAATTAGATGGTCCTGTTGATTGAAATGATAATATATTTGTGTGTCATCCGCGTGTCTAATTTTACAAGGATTCAGGGATTTTAAGATATCAGCTGTGTATATTATGAATATACAAGGAGTAATTAAAAAACAAATATTCATATTATACAATAGCAAACAAGATAACTAGTGCACTATTAAAATTTAAGACCGAGGTAGATTTTAAAATGATGTTTTGGTAGGCATAAATATAGTATACGACAATTTCGTAATATTTTTTACTACACTACTAATAATTAAGAGTAGAAAAAAGCTTAAGCCACAAAATATAAATGCTGACCGAATTCTAAGATACGGATATTTTATGTTTTTTTAATAATAAAAAAAAATAATGATTTTCATTACCATATTAACTATCTGAAAGGCAATAATTCGAACACCATGATTTTCATTTCTATGTTCAACGTCCAGAACTGTTTTGAATAAAGGATTATGTGGAAATCTAAAAAAAGTACCTAAAATAAATACCTAAATATGCACAATTCCCCGAAGTGTTTGCACCAGGTTTACAAGTAGATACCTCATAATCATGACTTGGTACAATATCCAATATCCCACAAGAACTCCCAAACAGGAAAACCTTTATTGTAGCCTTATGCAATTACTAGAAATCAAATTTTTTTAACACTATACCATGACAATTGGAAAATAAAAATAACAGTAAAGTACCCGATAAAGTCATACTTTTGTATTTGGGATTTATATTTTATTTATTATTAGTGTATCAGTCAAATACTAGTAAGTGACTGTTCCCGTGGATATTAAACCTATCACCTACTATCTATTGTGTAATAAGAACACTCAGACCAATGGTTAGTGATAGGTTTTCAGAATATCGGTCACTGCGGTTATAATTTAGTAAAAATATTTATTTTCGTACGAAAAGTGATTATTTCCCGCACGCCAATCCTGTCCCAATAAGGCGTAGTGTAATTCTCTAGATATCACCCAATATTTAATATTGTCTCATACATTTTAATGTACATTTATATTGATCGTGTAAAATCCGAAATGCAACAGGTTCTGACAAAAAAAAATTAACTTATACAGTTACAATTGCATACCATAGTTGTTGTTCGATTTAGGTATACTTTTGTTAGGGTGTTATTTAAAAAAAATTAAGTGCGGCTTGAACTAAATTGAGTTCTAACTTATTTCTATTTTTCTAGGTTGTGAAATTGTGTAATCATAACAATAATTAAATAAATATTTAATACATTGTCTTTCAGATCAGCTGTAGAAGATCCTTACACTGAAAGGCAGGCACGTAGCCAAAAATTCGGTACGGGGGGGGACCAAGCCAAACATTCATTTCGGGGGAGGGGGGTCCAAACGGTCAAAACTCAGTAAAAATCATGACTATAACAATATATTTTAAAAATTTCGGGGGGGAGGGGTCCAGACCCCTAGGAGCCCGCCCTCGCTACGTGCCTGCTGAAAGGGATCGCTAATTATTTGTAAAGACTGTGATTTTTCAATTTCCGACGAAAAGACGAAAATAATTTCAACCAATAACCAGCTTTTCCAGTTAGGGCAGCTGGCCAGAAAAAAAGTACACTTTCTCTTTTGCAAGCCGAGCAAGAGGATTTATTGAAAGAAAATGAAGAAATTTTATAACAATACAGTAGATACCAGAAAGTGCACCAGATTGGGAACTTGTATTTCTTAAAAACTATATTCCTGTCTTCAGTTAGTAGATGAACAAAAATAGGTTTTGATGCTTTCAATCCTTAGCTTATATGAAAAATGTACATAGTTGTTAAAAAATAAGAAAGAAATTTAAGTTTAAATATGTTCAAGATAAAAGCTCACATGAAATCCCAAGTTCATTGCTTCCATCTTACATGTATTAAATGTTAGTAAGAATCATATGTTCTAGTTCTAATAAATTAATACCTAAATCCAATATGGTCTAGACTTCTGAATTAGGTACACACTGCCTGTACATTAGAGACTCAATTATAGGATTATAGATTAAGTAACCAACATTTTCTAATAAAAGCATATTTACAAACTTTTGAAAGAAACCATATCTTAGAGCGAAACATACTGCACTATTCTGTTCGAATGTTAATGTTACTTTCAAGTATGTAGTATATTTACAAAGCTAAAGAATTTTTTGCTTTACTCTTTTAGAATTTTTTACGGATGCTATTCCTCAGTATTTTGGGACCATTACTTTTTATTTTGTATATAAATGATATTTCAACAATTTTAAAACATTGTCATGTTCAGTTATTTGCTGATGACACATTAATTACATACAAGATAGAAATATATTAGCAGCACACGATTTTATTAATTCAGATCTAAATGTTTTATCAAATTGGCTTAAAGTAAATACATTAAAATTAAATTTATCTAAAACAAAATGCATAGTTTTGGGTAAAAATTTGAAAACTAATAACTTTTATATTTCATTAGGAGGGTGGAATTTGGAAATAGTAAAATCCTTTAAATATTTAGGTATAATTTTATGATGATGTTAAGTTACATTTTGAAAGGACTATTAGTAAAATTGCTGGTAAAATTGGATATTTTAAAAGAATTTCTCCAAATTTAAGTTTTTTCTCCAAAAAAAAATATTTATAATACTATTATCTATCCACATTTTCTATATGGTTCTACATTTTTGTATATGGCAAACCAAGAAATATTTGATAAATTACAAATTTTACAAAACAAAGTCATGCGGATTTTACTAAATTGCGATAAATATACAAAAATTACTTTAATGTTAAAAAAATTAGAATGGCTAAATGTTCGTAATTTAATTTTTTATTTGGTTCAAATTTTTTTATTTATAAAATAAAAATAATCTATTGCCCGAAAATCTAAGAACATTTGTAAATGAAAACTGTGAAAAACATAATTACCAAGCAAGGCAAAACAAAGACTTACATTTAAGTTATGTTTTAAAAGGGTTGCTTTAAGTCAATTTTTCATAAAGGGTTGATTCAATATAATAAACTACCATTTATTATCAAGTCTCAGAAATCTTATAAAAAATTTAAAAATAACTTAATAATTATTTAAGAAACAATTTTAAAAGCTGATAAGGAACACAAAAGTATGGTTTATAAAGCTAGTTTAGTCTAGTCTATAATATTTAGAATTTCATGCTTTAAAAATGTAAATTGTAGCATTTATGCTAAATAAAAAAATTAACTAACCAGCTAAGTGAAATTTAAATTGGCGGAGGTTCACAAATAGATAAAACTACAGAAAGAAGAGAAGTAAAGTGATGTGTACTAGTTTTAATTTTTTTGACTTGAATCATAACCCAAGAATTTTAACATTTTTACACAAACTGGGTATGGTAATACCAAAATTTCAATTTTAAGGCCTAAATATTTATTTTTTTTACTTTTACTTCCACGAATTATTTTCAAAATGGCTCAATATTAATTTAGACAAAGTATGCGTGATTTGCTAATTTGCAGACAAAACGAGAAGCAAATATAATTAGTTTGTTTACATTAAGTTATATTTTGAAATTATATAAAAACACTTTTGCTTTATTGCATAAAACACATAAAACTACTGTCTGAACTTAAAGTAAAATAATTTATTGGTTAAGATATTTTTCCAAAACAGGCGGCATAATATTGAAATGTGGCTATCTGACCATATAGACAGGTATGGCAATTGGTCACTACGAGCGCGAATTTTGTATAGGGATTCCACATCTTGTAGTAGTACTTTTGATTTTTTCTATAATTTTCAAAAGCAAATTCTGTTACGACTTTTTGAAATCCTCATTCAACATTCTTAAAGTTTCATAGGCCTCTTGAACTGCTGTTGATAAACTGAGCCAGCACTGATTCCAGTGAATAAGATTTATCAAAATTTTAACTTATGCAGTTCGACTTTGTGCTATTCGGGTATGCCAAAATTAACGTTTGTCTCCGTCTGTCATATTACTTTGTACAGGGGGCGTCATTGTGAAGTACTATACAGGGCGTTTTCTAATTGCGTGCTAATGTTCAAGGGGTTATTGGACCTTTTTAAGAAAAAAGTTTAATATGAACCTAAAAGTCTTAACTTTGGAGATACAGGGTTTAAAAAAAAAACATTTTTTTTTAAAATCCTAATTCTGATGCTATTATAGATCAATAACTGTGTGAAATTTGATACACGTCTTTTATGCATAAAAGAGCATTTTTTATTAACAATCAATTTTTAAAATTTCTACCAGTGGCGTGCATATGTAATTAACCTGGGTAAATCCGTATGCTCCTTAATGCATAGAAGACGTGTATCAAATTTCATGCAGTTATCTACAATAGCATCAGAATTAGGATAAAAAAAAAGTTTTCTTTTTAATTTTTACCATCCTGTATCCCAAAAGTTAAAACTTTTAGGACATAAAAGCACCCCCTTTAACATCAGCACGCAATTGGGAAATGCCCTGTATAGTACTTCACAATGACGGCCCCTGTATAAAGTAATAAGACAAACGGAAACAGACGACCACTAAGATATTCTTCCAAAACAGGCGGCATAATATTGAAATGTGGCTGTCTGACCATATAGACAGGTATGGCAATTGGTCACTACGAGCGTGAATTTTGTATAGGGATTCCACATCTTGTAGTAGTACTTTTGATTTTTTCTATAATTTTCAAAAGCAAATTCTGTTACGACTTTTTGAAATCCTCATTCAACATTCTTAAAGTTTCATAGACCTCTTGAACTGCTGTTGATAAACTGGTAACTCCTCTGGCCTTCTCTGATATTGATATAATAGTAACTTCATTAAACCGTAAGCTTGGTCACCATAAAAGTATTTTTCATGTTCATTAATCCCCGCTTTCATTTCCAGTTCTTCGTAAAATGTAGGTTCTGTAAAAACACCCGCATCATGCCTTCTTCCAGGATATGGTTCTTTCAAGCTTACAATAATGCCTTAAGTGCAAAGTACAGTACTGATTGGTGAAGTGCGGGACACGAAAGAAAACCAGGCTGTCCTTAAAATAAAGGTTCATAGTCTTAAGCAATCGGAAAAGTAAAATTTGTGTACGCAAATAAATTTTGTGTTATTTTATTTGTTGTAATAGTTTGCCGCTTCACCTATAAAGTGCGCCAGCTAAGCGATACGGAAAATTAATCGAGGATTTGGTAAATTTCGCACTAGTCCACTTGTAATTGGGATGTGCCTAGAGTCTCCATGCACTTGCCGCTAGAAGGTTCTAGTTATTTCCAGTAGCGCCTATACATTTCGAGCATTTGTTTTCATTTCCATATAAATGCGTTGCGTTGAATTTGAATTATTATTTCGAAGTAACGATGGCGAGCAAAATAGAGGCCTGTACTAGAGAAGCTGAAAATAATAGTTTGACTATTCCAATTCAAAATCTAACAGAACGCGCTGCATTTTACAATGGTGTTTCGGAAAGTAGTGTAAAAAAAATTCAAAGAGAACATAATGATCACTCATGTTCTACTTCACCTTTAAAATCTTCTAGTAAAAAAAGACCCCGATTATCATACAAAGATAAAATTGACGATGGTGATTTTCAAGTAATTCGACGAACAATAGAACAATTTTTATATAAACTTGAAGAAGGTTCCGACCTGCAAACCCCTACTTCGTGCTGTAAAGAACAAAATAGATTTTCCGTACGAGTATAAAACCTTAAATCGGCTTTTACGATCAAATGGTTTTGTTTGGAGCAAGTGCCAAAATTAACGAAAATTGCTCATTGAGAGACCAAATATTTTTCACTGGCGGGTGAAATATCTATCAACTGTAAAACAATATAGGCAAGAAGGACGCAATATTGTGTATCTAGACGAAACCTGGGTAGATAACGATATGACAGTGAACAAATGCTGGCAAAGTGAAAAGTGTTACAGGTGTTGTTCAGAGAATCCGCTCTAGTAGTCGCTTTATTATAGTTCATGCTGGTTCAGAAGCCGGATTTATTCCAGGTGCTGCTTTAGTTTTTCGCTCGGGACTAACAACTAGAGACTATCATGGACAGATGAATAGAGAGAATTTTAAAAAGTGGTTGCTCGAAAAGCTTCTACCTAACATTCCTCCCAAATTAGTCGTGGTAATGGATAATGCGTCTTATCATTCTCACGTAGAAGATAAAGTGCCAACTAAATACTCTACAAAAGCTCATATGATATCGTGGCTTAAATCGAACAATCTTGTATGTGATCCAACATGGAGAAAATATCAATTATATGAAGTAATATCAGCCAACAAGCCTAGAGAAAAAAGTATAAAATTGACGGTCTTTTACGTAACCTCGGTCATACACCTTTAAGGCTGCCTCCATACATGTGCGACCTCATTCCTCTTGAACTTGCATGGGCAGGTGTAAAAAAATATATTCGAGAGCGCAACACCGGTAAACTTTCAATTAAAGATTTAAATAAAATAACATTGGAAGCGATTGACTCAATATCGGCTGAAAGTTGGATGTTAAAAATGTTCGTTCTATTGAAGATAAATACTGGGAAGTAGATGGCAAAATTGAAACGGTTATTGATGATTTAGTTATCACACTGGGATCTTCAAGTAGTGATGACGAAACCTCATCATTTTCAGAGGAAGACAACGATTTAGGAGGAATCGAACCATTAGAATCACAGCCGTCAACCTCAAAAATGGCTTTTTTCATATATTTTGTAAAATTGTTCATAAAGTAGCTGTCAATAAACTGCTCCAAAATAATTAATTTTCTGTTCAATACCGGGTGTCAAAAAATATCTAATATTGCAAATAATATTTTTTAAAACTACAGAACTCATATTTTTCCAAAATTAACACTTCAATGTAGTTACAGTAGGGGAGCCAGCACTGATTCCAGTGAATAAGATTTATCAAAATTTTAACTTATGCAGTTCGACTTTGTGCTATTCGGGTATGCCAAAATTAACGTTTGTCTCCGTCTGTCATATTACTTTGTACAGGGGGCGTCATTGTGAAGTACTATACAGGGCGTTTCCTAATTGCGTGCTAATGTTCAAGGGGTTATTGGACCTTTTTAAGAAAAAAGTTTAATATGAACCTAAAAGTCTTAACTTTGGAGATACAGGGTTTAAAAAAAAAACATTTTTTTTTTAAATCCTAATTCTGATGCTATTATAGATCAATAACTGTGTGAAATTTGATACACGTCTTTTATGCATAAAAGGGCATTTTTTATTAACAATCAATTTTTAAAATTTCTACTAGTGGCGTGCATATGTAATTAACCTGGGTAAATCCGTATGCTCCTTAATGCATAGAAGACGTGTATCAAATTTCATGCAGTTATCTACAATAGCATCAGAATTAGGATAAAAAAAAAGTTTTCTTTTTAAACTTTACCATCCTGTATCCCAAAAGTTAAAACTTTTAGGACATAAAAGCACCCCCTTTAACATCAGCACGCAATTGGGAAATGCCCTGTATAGTACTTCACAATGACGGCCCCTGTATAAAGTAATAAGACAAACGGAAACAGACGACCACTTTTGGCAGCCCAAAGTCGAACTGCATAAATTAAAATTTTGATAAATCTCGTTCACTGGATCTGATGCTGGCTGCCCTTGTAAAATCTGGACTTGTAAATCGTGCATCACTATACTGGGCGGTCCAATAATAGTGGACGTAGGCAGTAGCCCGGGAACCGTTAATGACAAAACTAAGAAAAAATATATTTATAGGTAAATCGTTCAAGAAAAATCCAAAATTAAATCATTTTAAAATTCGAAAGTTCGCCGTTTTTGCAACACAAAAGAGATATAGAAGTGCTGTACACGAAAGAAAACAAACAAATATAGATAAAGGTTCATTAAGCATAGTTACATTTTTTAATTATCTGAAGTGCGTATAGTCAAAAAAGAGTGCCATGTTATTTAAAGAACGACGGGACACCACTGGTTTAAAGAGATTTCTTGGCCGAATTTCCTAAACCGATTGACTCCTCCCGGTTTTCTTTCGTGTTCCGCACTTTACAAACAGTGATTTATTTTCTGACCAAAGTAGTAATCTTCTTGATTGAATCTAGGTCTACAAATGTGTCTAGCTATTCCGTCTCTAAAACCTCAACAGTTTCCTATTGCAACCCCTTTACTTTGTATAGTCTGAAAGAATAGTAAGAAAACTTAGTACAACAGGTGCAGCAAGAGCATATAAATTAATTTTCACCTATATGGCCCCATATAATGTATTTTAAAGGATTCCATAATCATGCAAAAATAGAGTGCCCACTTTTTGACTCTTGCAAAACCGGATTCTTGAAAAACCTATATAATCACATATCTAGAATTTACTTATAAGAGATAGCTAATATACCTAACCACTTAGTAAAAAATCAAAGGGTTTCTAATTTTGTTATTGGCAGCTAATGACTGGTAATTATGCGGCAATTTCGAACCTTTGATGTATGCTAAGGTTCCAACCTTAAAAATAAAACTGAAAAGAAGGAAAAATAAATTATATTTATTTTTTATTATTAATAAAACAACAAAGTACCTACACACAAGATATATATGTACAGTCAAACAATAACTATTTGCTAATACACAGTTTTGAGCTGGTATCAGAGCAACAATCAATAAACAAAAAATATATTCAAATCCAAAGTCGAATACAGTCTTCATAAATAGTAACTTTTCATTTCAAACAGTTTACAACAACACACATTATTACATTAAAATCTTGTAAATTTTTGATAAGTAAAATGATTTTGAGGTTAATTTTGTTATAAGTTTTGATTTTTGTTATTGATTTATCGTATTGTTCGTACAAAAATATGAAAATTTTATTAATGATTACAATATAATTTAATATTCAATCTCCGGAGACTCTACGTGAACCCTATGCAAAAATGGTGATTTTGCTATTTCCATATAATACAATCTAAGTTTACTAGCTTACGAAAAGAAGACAAACATTTTTATTATTTTTAAAACTTCCCTGCTCTTAATACTGCATTTATCTTTGATTAAACCAATGTAATAGGTTGCTTAATACTTGCTCATTATTTTGTATAATTATGTCAACAGTTTCTTTTATGATCTGTGACAAAGACTGGGGAGAAAATCCAAACATGCTGCATATATCAGTAAGCCTGTTTGGGAATGCCAGTCTCTTTAAAACAATACACAGTGCTGTCAAATCTAAAAATATAAATACAAATGGATAAAAGTATAAAAGAGAGATGTCGGGCTTAAACTTTCGATACACTTATATTTTTGTATGCAAACCTTATCGATTGCGAGTAACTGTTCTTTTTATATTTGGCAACCTCAAAAGGTGTACAAATCGTTGAATATGACTTCTTTCAAATCTGTAGTTTAGTTTCACTTCCCTTTCATTCATAACATTTTAATCGAAATAACCTCCGGCATTATGATTAGCATGGTCTTTGTTTAATAAGATATTTTCTAAAATAACATATTCTAAATCTTCATCATTATCATCTTTCTACTGCTGCTTCTAAAACTTCTTCCATGATTTGATAATAAAGCAATACATTACGATTATTTTAAAACAACAATAAAGATAATGTAAAACAGTGATTTTTTAAAGACCCCCCCCCCCCCGAAACTCTGAAAATATTTTGATATAGGTATGCTTCTTCCTAATTTTCCTGAGGTTTCACCTTTTGGACCCCGAACTTAATTTCTGGTTTTTACCCCTTTTCCCCCCATCCATACAAAAAATCGAAATTATTTTAATTTACCAAGATCCTATGCCATATAGAGGAGTTGTTAATATTTTTAATGCAAGACAAAATACTATCGGGGATTGTGCCGCAGCAATTCTCAAGAAATGTTTGAAGTATACAGTCAATGAAGTAAAATAAAGGACTATGGTTCGAACGAGATGGACGGCATAGTTACGGAGTTTCTCAACATTAGCCTTGTGTAATGCAATATGTATATTGTTTATAAGGATTATTTAACTATTTAAATTATGTTGTTTATAAAGACGAATTATTGTCTATTTAATAAATTATATGAAGGTAACTGTAGGTGCATACATCACCAATAAATTGTTTAGTTGAATATTTGTAAAAAATCACATTAGATTTATCTTATAATTATTATCCCGAAATAATATCCTACTAATTTTATTTTCAATAATATCACGATTATCACAGATTTAGTACTAAAATATATTTTTGTTAAAATAAGGGTTTTTATTTTCCTAACTTTAACGCCTTGTAGCTCATAAACCGCTTGAAGGACTTTGTCGAGATAATGATAAGATTTGCTCAGGACATAGAAAACTACATCATATTAAAATTTTAAGTCAGGTCTTTTTAAGCCCACTGCAGTCGATTATTAATTTTTAAAACTTTATTTGGATAAAATATTTATATTAAATTTTTTAATACTGAATATTTGATATAAATTAAATATTTACAATAATTTGTGATGAAAAAATAAATTTTAAATAGTTCTAAATTAAATTTGTATATTTGATTTCTAAGATTTTTAACACAGTTTTACTGTTGTAGATATTTTGCATTAGTTTTTTTTAGAAAAAATGGTAATATTTTTTCGAATAGTCTAAAGATTTGCACATTGACATAAAATCTAATTAGAATGTTAGAGAACATTTTCCAAAACAATGGTCACACACCTCAATTATAGCACTTTTTAGAAAAAAAATTGAAATTTGATGTATATCGGATGTCACGGTATATAAGGTTTAAAAGGGAAAAATAACCTAATTTTAAATTTTGACGTACCTAACTGGTAAGATTTTTTCAAATGGGATCCTCCTATTTCTTTTAGGATTTAAATTTTGGGGATGATATTCTCTATCCCCAGTAGTGATATCAACAACATAAATTTATTTCGACATTTATTTGTTCTAAAGAAGAACGACTTAGCAAAGCCTTTTGGGAACTTCATCTATGCAGTGGTTTAGCAGACAAAATAAAATTTTCTGCAGTCTTTAATACTTATATATTTCTGTTTCATGGAAATAACTACAAAGTTAACCTTCCCCCGAATACACTTTTCTAGGAAAGTGGAGAGACCGATTTTCTATATTTTAATTCTATTATTAGATGATAATGCAGACTAAAGAAATGTGTTTAGTTTCTTCGCAATATTTATATTAGTTTGTTAAATTTTCAGACATAAATTTGAACCTACTATGGAGGGACAAGGTCATCAGCAAGTCAAGAACTATTCCCCTCATAAAACGCCAGAGTACGGGAAAAGAAGTATTGGTGATGTCGCAGTGGTAAGTTATGAATAACACTTCAGGCATTTAAGTGGCGGATTTTTTTTGCATTCCAATATACATTCATATCTGGTATATAATCTAAATTGAATCTGAAAAAAAATTCTAAAGTTTTCTTAACGGAGATAGATGTTCAACTTTTGAACCGACTTGTATAATTAAATAAAATTTTAATATTTGATGTTAGCCATAAAGACTTATAAAAACCATACTACAGTAGATATCTTACACCGTCAGGAACGGACTTGCCACCACGCTCATTGTACCAAATGTATGATAGACCGTTCCTCCTTAAAAAGATATTCTAAATCTGTTTCGATAAAATTAGAAGTTTCCCAAGTATAATCGTTAGTTCTTCAACAATGTGTTATTGACAACACTTAGCCAAAATGTTCTGATTGATTGAGTATACAATAATTAAGTAATGGAGCATATTTACTATAGCGAATATGCTTACATGCATCTAATTTAGGAACAACCACTTGGCAATTGTCTGGAGGAAAGAAGAATTTATTCTGAGACATTTCTAAATTGACGTTTACCGCACCGAAAAACTTTTGAAAGGGTTAATCGTAGCTTAAGAGAAACAAATAAAAAGTCAAGTGAAATAAAAAAAAATGCTAAAAACACGTAATTTTTGCTAATGCATTTTAGAATATGTTTAACCGCATTATGATGAATAAGGGCTGAAACAAAGCAAGGAACTCCCAGTTAGAATTCGGGATGAGTTTGCTTAAAATTATCCTAATAGTGCAAGAAAGCTGCCGGTCCAAGTCCAAGTTCATGCGACAAAATGGGTTGTTCATGAGACCCTTCAAGAACAACTGCTACATCCTTATCACGTCCAAAAGGTACAGTTGGCGTTAGTTAAATCTGTACAGTGTCAATTGAGTCTAATTCAATTTTATGATATTTTGGTAATATTGACTTTTATTACTTTCAAAGACATTAAATCCACTAATACACAGAATTCTTATATAGATTCATCTTACTAAAACAAAAAACAATAATATCAAAAACTAAATATTTTATTACTTATGAGCTAAGTAAAATAAATGCATGGCAAAAATATCAATAAATACGACTAAAACAACCATAAACACATTAAAAAAAACTACAAACGCATTAAAATCAACAGTAACTAAATTAATGGTAAAGTAAATTATTATAAACTAAGAGACGCAGAGTAACAAATTTAAAAAAAAAACTACATAACTGGTGCACCATTGGAATTTAAAACTAAGACAAGCCTTCTTGGCATAGAGGAAATAAGATTATGCGTATAATCGAGAATAATGTCGCATCAAATATCCTCTATTATCTCCACTTAATTTCGTTTTTTAATCGAAAATTTGCATCGTACATTTTCTTGATCATCTCCAGACGTTTTTAATATTATTATTTCTAGCAAACCAATCGTGTTGTATATAAAAATATGTCTTATCAAACAATACATTATACATACACCGATGTCCCAACATAAACCTGAACCTGACCCCTTATCCAGGCTCAAACACTATCTAAAAAGCGGATACCAATTTGCTGGTTTTGTATAAAATTCTGATCGTACTAACAATATGGCGGTTTTCAGACACGCATCTGCCCATTATACGTAGATTGAAATACAAATGTCCCTGCAGATCTTTCCAAGGTATCCTCTTCATTTTATTACGATTTCCTGGATAGTACTCCTAGCAATACCAGAATGATTGGCCACTCTCCCTAGAAACCAGTCTTTAGTGTAATTATTGCAGTTTTTGTAGCAATAAAAAAGCTTATATGTGGCATATTTTATGTTGTTATTTTGAGCCTGACAAAGCAAAACTGACATCAGAAATCGATAAACATCAAATAACATTTAATCATGTATTTTATCAGTGTTTTTAAACTGTGAAATATTTTTTTTTAATATTTCATTAACAGTGAAATTTATGGTACGAACTAAGATCGAATCCGCACCTCTGGATCTCTAGCCCATTAGTTTAACCAATTGCAATTCGTTAGAACTAGTACATATTCAAACCCACCAGTATCATTACTGAGGTTCAATCTGCCAAATATTCTAACCATATGGCGCGGCCAATCTGCCAAATATTCTAACCATATGGCGCGGCGTTTCTGACTGGACCTCAAATCTGACACCGCTATTAGGTACCGTCTATATTAGTAAATTTTTTAATTTTACGTTATGCCCGTATAAGCCAAATTTTTTATAAAGGATTTTATGAGTTCTTTTTAAGTGTGAAATATTTTCCATATTAGTAAATTTATAAAAATTGTATATTTCATAATATGGACGGAACCTAATAGCGATGTCAGATTTGAAGGTTGGTTATGATAGTGGTAAGTTTGAATATATACAAGTTCTAACGAATTGCGTATTAGTGGTACGATAGAGCAATTGGTTAGAATACTGGGCTAGAGATCCAGAGGTGTGGGTTTGATCCCCGCTCACAACTTTTCCTGTTGATCAATTATTTCTAATCATGTACTGTTATAACTCTCAAATGTGAAACGGAATTCAGGTAAAGAAACAAGGACGAAGTACAATTTACAATTAAGCTGTACGGGTTTAGTTGTCCCTAACTGTACATGCCATATCTCCCGCTGTTCCTGTAAGAGTCAATTACGCAAGTTTTTGCAACGATGTAGGCAAAATCCAAATTTTACTAGTGTTGTTTTGTTTACGGACGAAGCCGGTATCACAGGGAACGGAGTAATAAATTGCCATAATCTGCATATCTGGCGTGAAAAAAATATCCATGCCATAATACATAAAAAGCACTAGTAACGCTTCACAGATAATGTGTTGGCTGGGTTAATGGGAATCATTTCACTGTACCGTTATTTTTTAATGTCATATTCAAAATGGTGACTTGTATTTACAATTATTGCAACAAAACTTAAAAGGTTTAACAGAAAATAGGCCTTTGGAAATTTCACATCAGATGTGGATTATGTACGACGGAGCACCATTTTAGGAATTTCATTCATCAACACTTGTAAAATACTTTAGGGTTCGATGATTAGGCCGAAGTTAGTCTATTTTATAGTCACCGAAGTCGCCCGACATGACTCCATTGGATTTCTTTTTAAGGGGAAATTTAAAGAAGCTTGTATATCGTACGCCAATTCACACCATTCACATCTGATAGAAAGAATAACATACCATTGCAATGAAATTCGAGGTTATCCTGCAATGTTGTTTAAAGTACAACGAAAAAACATCCATCGTATAAGGAAATGTATAGAGGCATAGGGCGCCTTTAAATGATTTCCGTAACGTCAAAGATCGGTTTTAAGTCCGTTTTAAAACTTAATTTTTACTTTTCTCTTAAGCGACGATTAACTCTTTTAAAAGTTCTTTTGTGGGGTACACTTCGATCGATTGAAATATATCAGACATCTCCATACAACGGCCCATTGTCAGTAAGTTAGATAATAATAAGTAATAATGACTAATAATGACGATTTGATTGAGTCGTTGTCTGTGGCTGAGTTACGACATCATACACATTTTTTTTTAATAGAAAGAGCCCGTATATTGTAAGTTTTTTAAACCTCTGGAACATTCCCAACATGTTTTGTGAAACATGTCATATACCTAAATTCAACTGCTTCCGAGAAAATGGCGTCCCAAAATTCTAAGTTTGGGACACATAAGGACCTCTCTATCGGTCAAACCTTTAAACTTATCATGAAATGACTTGCACTTTGCGATATTAACTTTATAAATCTATTAGGTGATTCCGGATTAGCAGAAAATGTCAAAATTCGGTATTGATGACCACAATAGTATAGCAGGGGCGTTCCTGCGACACCTCGATGCCATCTTGACCACGGATCGGTCCCAGGAGCTCTTCGGTTCACCTGCCTGCAAGAAGTATTTACCTGTCACCTTCTGTGCACCTGTCCTAAGCGTGACATCTGGTTTGCACAGGTAGCAGTTATTTACCAAAAAAAATTCCAAGAAGCCAGCTTCGCCGAGCCTCGCCTCGCCGAATTCCGTAATACCGAGAATTGTTTTTCTGTTAATTAAAATTAATATGTTCGACGTAAGACTAGAGGTCAGGTTCGCAGATAAGAAAAGGTCGAGGATGTAGATAAGGAGATGTTCGTGTAGTATTGAGATGAGCAATGTTTGAATAAATACGTAAGATATTTGTTTTTCGAAAAATACCGAGAATAGCTTGTTTTCATGAATGTGTTCGACGACGTAAGACTAAAGGTCAGGTTCGCAGATAAGAAAAGGTCGAGGATGTAGATAAGGAGATCTTTGTGTAGTATTGAGATGAGCAATAATAATGTTTTAATAAATAATATTTGTTTAGAATAATAACGTATACCAGGTGATTAAAAAATATGTGTAGCACACATAATTAATACATATGTAACCCTTCTATAAATTAATACAATTTTTATGCCAAAGATGTAATTGTTCAGTTGAAAAAAAATATTAATAAACACTTAAAACATAAAGTTATTCAAATTTTGTGATCCTTCTTTAGCGAATTATGTATTTGGTGTAAATAGTATTAGGTCTATGATTTTAATGTCAAAATAGAACAGTGCAAAAATATTGAAATTAAAATGTAAAAAAACTACTACGGTTTATTTTATGTGTTGTTAGTTTTACTTAGTGGGTCTCGTAACTTGGACTATGGCAGGAGAAAATTGAATTTTGTGTCTTGATATCCAAGGATTTAATTGTGCCTCTGGATTTATTCCAAAAGAACTAGCTATGTATGATGGAACACGTTGTTCAAATTTTCTTTTCAAACCACCATATAACAAAAGCGTGTTAAAAGGCCAGGATTTAAAAACGATATCTTATTTCGAAAACTCATATCATGGTCTAATATGGGAGTCTGGTTTAGTAGACTTGAACGAAATAGCAAATGTCTTAGAACATGTGATGAAAAGATATGATGCCCCAAAAATATACGTCAAAGGAGATGAAAAGGTGAATTTTCTAAGAAAATTTATAAGTGCGGAAAAAATTTTTAAAATACCTCCGGAGAGTGAACCGAAGCTAAGCAAGATTAAGAAAGTTCCCGAATGTCACTTTCACAAGGATCCATATGGCACTACTTGGCAGTGTGCACTATCAAACGCTAAGTTATTATATAATTATAAATACTGTTTTTCTGTTTGAAGATAAATAAATTATTTGTAGAAAACATGTAAATAATATATAATAAATAAAACGTACATGAAAAAAAATTATTTTATTATTAAGTCACTCTACATTGTTTTTATCAATCCAACTATTATGCTTATCAGTGAAACCTAACCATTTTACAAATTCTCTATTGTTTTTACGTTTTAACACTTTTTCAACTAAATAAAAGTCTGGATATTTAACTTTTTGCAATTGAAGTTCATAGAATCCTCCCTTGATGTCTTGTTTTTCTGCATCTTGAAGTAGGTATGTCACTGGATTTGTAAGTTGAACTTTTTTTAATATAAATTCGGATCGGATTTATAAAAATTTGCAGTTATAGTGTGTTATGAGTATAGGTTTTTTAAATAAAAAAACATAACATATTTTAATATTTTATTTAATATTATCAGATGATCCGAAACCTTTATTTCCCCTTAATGTCTCAAAAAGAATACTGTTAGTCGATACAAAAGTGCAATTAATAGATTTTTTTTGATGAAGATTTGTGCAATTTTGTCTGATTTACAAATTTTAAATGCGATATTTGAATGATTAAACAAAACTATAAATACATTCTTGATCAATGATGTCCGCTCCGACTCCGATTCCATATTTGTAGCTTAGACCCGATCCTGAATGGATTTCAGCGTAGAATCCTTGTGGTATTTCAATTTGTATGCCTGTGTCAATTTTTGTCCTTGATGATGGTTCAATGGTGTGGTCTTTTACGCTGAATAGATCGAATCCAGCCGCTTCAGAGGTAAATTGTCTAGGAGCTAGAGCCTCTGGGTGTGTTTTTTCTTAATTTAATCTGAAAAAAAAAATTTAAATTTAGTTATTATATGAAGTAAATATTGGTATTCAACAAATTTATTAATTTAATAGCTGCCTGGATATTTGCTTTTGTTGTTGTTGTTGATGATGAGAATGATGTTTTATTCGTTCTGATCTACGAAATTCTCTTTTTACACTTTTTGAAGCACCTATCGGACTTTGTCGCAGTACCAAATGGTTGGATACGTAACGGATAGGATCATAAGTTTCGAATGTTCCATCTTCATCCCAACTAGAATCAACCAATTGTGATGATGATGGTACTGCTGTTGTTATTGTTGTTGTTGTGATTGTTGTTGTTGTTGGTGCTGCTGTCAACGATGACGACGACGACAACGATGATGATGGTGCATCAAAAAGTTTGGTTCTTGGTGTAGTCACTTTTTTTTTTTGATTTATTCTAAAAAAAATAAAAAAAAATAGTAATTTTTTTGTATATCCTATTTATTATAATACTTTTTGATATATTTAATTTTTTAAAATATAGTTACCTTTTAATATTGTTGTTTACTTTTTGTTCTAGGTGCTTTATTCGAAACAGATAATAGATAAATTAAAAAAATTAAAAACATGCATATAGTTTTTTTAATTAGGTAAATTTTAGTTTTAAGGAAATCCCCATGGTAAAGTATCTGTATATTTGTATTTGACAATTATTTTATCGTTGTAAGGATTTAGAGCAACTTTTGTCTGATTAAATGTATAAACTTTATGTAATTTTGATTTACATTATTACAAGTATTATTAAAAATACATTGATAATAGTCATCAAAAGTTATTGTTTTAAGTGCAGTTTTATTAATTCCCTTTGCTTTTTTAATAATGTTATAATTTTGAATAAAATTATCAATTTCTTTTAAATCTATTCCTTGATTTTTCATTTTTTTATCTTTTTCTAATTCCATTTGTGTTGTATATACTTTTATAGAATACGTTTTAGATTTGAGACCTATAAATTCTAACATAATTGTTCCATTTAGTTCATCTTTCATTAATCCTAATTTTTTTTATTTTTTAAGGGCATATTATATATACGATAAGGACAATGTCATTAGAAATACAAGTATAGTTGGCGCATTACCTTTCTGGAATGACGTCACGCTGGTTTCAAATAACGTATTTCTTCTTCTTCTTCATTCCTGTTTTATATTGGCTTTGCGTCGCCAGATTGCCCTCCGTCCGGGGCTCAGAGTCGTTAAATCGGCGACCCTCGAAGTCGACCCTGCACCTTGGTCCAGTTTGGAGGCGTTATCGGTAGGATATACGGATGGCGAGCTCTAGGCTCCCGAATACCCCGAACAATACTTTAATAATTCCTCTTTAAATTTTTGAAATGCATCTAGGCTTCCACTAGGTGCCCCTTGAGAGTACTACTGATATCACGAGATGACCCTTTCTTTCAAGCTATCCCCTTACCCCTCCCACTCCCGCCACGTAGCGGCCGTTACGCTAATATTCTATGGAGAACTGCGGCAGACGAACGGGATAGAATGCAGGAACAACTAGGCCTCACACGTTCACAGCGTATGCTCCCTTTCTAGCGGGGTCGTTAGTTTCCACCTTTGAGTCTCCCGTTTCCCCCCGAAATAAAGCAGCAAAACCGAACACGTGGCACCACTTATGTTACAACACAGAGGTCTGCATTCGACGAGACGAACCGGAAGACTGAACGTATTTCTTATATTATTTATATTTCAGCGATGATTCCTAACCTAAACGTATGCAGTGATGTAGATAGGAGGGGTGCGTTCAGCACTGGCTAAAGCGAATTTAAAATTGGCATTTTCTGTACAGAAAGCGCTGCAACTTGTCGAAAATGGCTGGCAAAAAATTAACACTCTCATTGCCATAAAAAAACCCTCATTTTGCACACTTAATACAAAAATAACTATTATAACTTCAAAAACTAAAATTATTTTGCAAATAAGACTTTACTAATATAAATTCTTTCATCTTAGTCTTATTCTTTGTTTGCAATGTAATAAATTGACGCCAGTTACCCATTTTCATCAAAATTATTTTAATTCTCAATTACAGACAATACTGAAAAAATATTAAGAAAAGGGGAATAACGAACGATGAATCCTTTACCTCCAGAATGTTTCAAAAACAAAAAGAGGTAAAAACAAAAATCACAGATTACTTAAAGAACAAAATAAGAGATATGATCTATTGCGTGTATGCTAAAAATGAATATGTTACAATGCAGACTTTGCTTTAAAAACTAAAAGAGAGAAATTAATGTATAACTAACTAACTTTAAAAATAAAAACTACTCCCCTTCACTGTCTTCAGAATCAGAACTAAATTCTTCATCGTCACTGCTGTCTTCGTCGGTACTAATTACAAGTGGCGCAATGTCTGAAGCATCACATATCTGTATTGTCTTCCAAGCTTCTTGGATTACCCTTTCTGTGTGGCTGACATAATTTTTCCAATGCTCTTTCCCACATGGCCAAAACTTCCGATGGTGTCCCCTTCAGACTAGCAATGTATTGGTCGTATTTCCTCTTACACTCAGACCATACCATTTCAATAGCATTAAATTGACAATGGTATGGAGGAAGTCTTAGTATTTTGTGGCCCAAAGGTTTCACATATTCGTCAAGGTAGAATGTTTTTTCAATGTTACAATTTTTTTCTACAATGCTCCATATTTCATCCTTCATGGCCCTCTCTGGGAAGTCAATGTTCTTTTCTTTTAACCATCCAATCAATCTCTGCTTTGTCCATGATTTGCTTGGAATATCCTCTAAAAGGCCGGAATGATAGCTTGCGTTGTCCATCACTATCAAACTTTTTGGAGGAAGATTTGGTACCAGCTGATTTTTAAACCAATTTTCAAAATTTTGCTTGTTCATATTGTCATGATAATCTCCGCTTTTTAGTCCACTTTTAAATATTAAACTGGCCCCCTTAATAAATCCTTCCTTTGATCCAGCGTGAAGTACAATATATCGATGACCTTCACTAGCTTTTTTAGAACTTGTAGACATAGTGTTATCCTGCCAGCTGTTTCTAAACGAACCTTTACTAAAAATCCAAGTCTCATCAATAAATACGGTGGTATAAGCATCTTGTCCTAGATTTTGATTTTTGACATATTCCCTCAAGAAATTGATTCTCTTGTGGACGATGTGGGGCAAATCCATCAGGTATTTTCTATTATTTGATTTCTTCCACTTAAAACCAATACTTTTTACGTATTTTCTTAGCGAGGTGATGGAAAAATTAAAATATTCATTTATCTCTTTTAGTTTTTTAAGCAAAGTCTGCATTGTAACATATTCATTTTTCGCATACATGCAGTAGATCGTATCTCTTATTTTGTTCTTTAAGTAATCTGTAATTTTTGTTTTTACCTCTTTTTGCTTTTGAGACATTCTGGAGGTAAAGGATTCATCGCTCGTTATTCCTCTTTTCTTAATATTTATGATTGTTGTATGGCTAAGTTTTGTTGCATTTGAAGCTCGTTCAATTATATTATCAGTTTGCGGAAGGATTTCATTTTTAGCTTGCTCTTTTTCCAATTGAAAAAAAGCCAAGATATTCAAAACTATTAGCTGTGATTGCTGATTATATCTTCGCGGCATCTTGCAAAAGTTTAAAAAGAATCACAACAAATCAATGTCAATTTTGACGAATATATTCTGAAAGACACATAACCAAAACCGGCATTGACTGTTGTAAAGAAACGACAATGAGAAAAAAAAGATAGTGCGACAAGAGGAAAATGAAAGTGCGAAAAGAGGAAAATGAAACTAAAGATATAGAAAGAAAGAACAAAGGCTGATGAAGGCTCTACATGTACTGTATACGTTCATTGCTTAGAAAGTAAATATTTCGTCAGTTTATGTTTAAAGAATTGTATTGAGAGTGTAGTTTGTGATAATTCAATGGGTAAAACGTTGATACACAGTGCTATATCATAAGAAAAGCAGCGTTTGAAAAACTCATGTTTATGTCTAGGGATAGTTAAAGTATTTCTACGTAGATTTAAATGGTGGACATCTGTTCGGAATTTTATTTTATTATACAAATATACTGGTACACGACTTTTTAAAATTTTGAAATACATACATGTTGCATGTAGTTTTCTTCTATTACTCATATTAAGCCATGAAAGTACTTTAAGTTTGTGGGATACTCGGTTGCTTCTTCTGATACCAAAAATTAGTCGGATACAACAGTTTTGAATCTTTTGCACTCTATGCAAATCGTGACTATCCAAGCACGGACCATACACATTATCACAGTGATTAAAGTGCGACAGGATAAGTGAATTACATAAATCTTTTTTAATATTTTGATCAAGATAATGTCTATGTATATATAATGATTTTAATCCACAATATGTTTTTTTGAGCGTTGAAGATACGTGATTCTTAAAACGGAGCTGGGAATCAAGAGTTAATCCTAGGCTTTTGGCATTTTCCACAATAGAGAGTCGCTGATTGTTAATTGACAAATCCATTAATTTGTTTATATTATTAATAACGTTTTTGTTGCCAAACAACATTACTACAGACTTATTTGAATTTAATTTTAGCATATGCAGATGTCTGAAATAATGAATTTAAGTCGGAGTTTATTTTATTTTTGGCGTCAATACATTCAGATGGAAGAAATGAATAATACAACTGAGTATCGTCAGCGCATATATCTGATAGTTACAGAATTCAAACTTTCTTTGAAAATTGCTAGTATAAATACTAAATAATATTGGGCCAAGTATGCCCCCCTGGGGAACCCCAGTTGTTTCATTAAGTGAATCGGAAACCTTATTTTCAATTTTGACTCGCTGTGAACGATCAATAAGAAATGATTTTATTAAGGTTGACGCATTGTTAGAAAACCCTATATAGTTTAATATAGAAATCAAGATACTGTGATTTACAAAATCAAAGGCTTTTGTAAAATCCAACAGAACCAAGGCAATTATCTGATTATTATCGCGAGCGCAAAAAATATCATCTGTCATATCGGCCATTGCAGTCGAACAACTGTATCCTGAACGAAATCCAGATTGCTTTATAGGTAATATATTATAACTTGTTAAATGGGTTTTAATTTGCATCTTTATTACTCTTTCTAAAATTTTGGAAAACGTCGGTAACACACTAATCGACCTAAATTGACTCATGTTTTTGGGATCATTAACTTTTGCTAACGGTATAACTATAGCTTCTTTCCAACTAAAAGGAAAATAGTTATGTATAATACATTCGTTCATTATATGTGTTATATAATCAATAATACGCGGGCAGCACAAGAAGATAAGAGTTATATTTAGAAGACCTGAGCCAAAAGCTTTGCTATTTATTTTATTAATAATTTCGATAACATCCTGATTGCTAACAGTGGTAAACTTTAAAAGAGTATGAATATTATCTATAGTATTATTAGAGTAAAAGTTTATTAATTCATTTTTAGGAATAGAAAGAGATTTAGTTGAGTCTATAAAAAAATTCACATCTTTAAATTCATCAGGAATAGCCTTAGTTTTAGATGGTGTCAGTTTATTTAATTCCCGCCATTTTTCTTTCATCGTGGAATTTTGAAATTTATATCTATAATAAGATTTTTTTTCGTTTCGTATTGCCGCAGTTATTAAGTTTCTTAACTGTTTGTAATAATTCCATTTAACCGGGTCTTTGGTATTTTTAAAGTTTCTAAGAGCCTTATCTCTTAAATTTTGCATTCGCTTTATATTATCTGTAATCCATGGTTGCAATGTCTTATTTCGTTTAGTACACTGTTTAATTGGAGCATGGCAATCGAAAAGTGCCAGTATGCTAGTATTTAAAAAAAATATTTTCTCATCTATATTTTCAATACTATATATATTATCAAAAGGAATTAATTGAAGGTCTCTTTCAAATAAAGGCAAATTTATATTTTTTAGTGCTCTATAAGTTATTGTTGGGGCTGCTTTAGGGTCCACAACATATTCTATCTCGCAAAAAGTGGAACAGTGATCAGAAAAATTTGAAAAAGCAACACCTTTGTTAATAACTTTATCAGAGTCGGTAAAGATCAAATCTATTAAAGAGAAACTTGAACCTGAGATTCTGGTAGGATCAGTGACTATTTGCTCCATATTGAAAGGTTCTACCACTGATAGAAGTTGGGTTGTTAAAACATTGTCGTATTTTAAAATGTCAATGTTAAAATCTCCAAGACAAAATATAGTATCATAGCAAGAAAATATATTAGCCAATGTATCTTCAAATGTATTTATAAATAAGAACCCATTAGTGTTTGGGGGTCTATATATCACACCTACTATAATAGTTTCTATTTTAATGTGTAATTTAATCCAAATGCTTTCTGAAAAATCATATCTTTCAGAGAGAATCACCTCATGTTTCAACCCACTTTTAATATACATTGCGACACCACCCCCACGACGATCCCTGCGGTCATTTCTTACCAACGAGTATCCTTGTAGGCTAATCATATCTGTCGAAATTTCTGAGTTCAGCCAGTTTTCCGTAATAGCCACAATGTCAAAGCCCTTATCGCCAAATACATTTTAAAACGAGCGTTAATTTGCGTGAGCTTAAAATTCATTATGAGATACCAGAAGGGCCCCAACAACCTTGAAAAATAGGAGGAGTAGAGAAGAAAAAGAAGAAGTTAAGAAAAAGAAGAAAACACCTCTAGTACAGTTAAGCTAAAGTTAAATAATAGTTTTGTACACTGAAAAATAAAGAAGCAAGAAAAAAAAAAGAGAAAAGGTGACAGAGAAAAAGACCTACCTGGTCACAATATATTTCCACTTTAATTGGATGTAATTTATGTGCAGATAAATTTACTATGGTTGGTTTAGATATTTTTATATGCCAACGGATTATTGAAAACACTATCATTGGAACTTAAAAGTAACCGTTACGAAATTACAAGGAACTAAACAGTTTATTTTCTCTTAAACTATAGAAAACATTAAAAATAAATTCCCAAGTATAATGCATTCAAATACCATAAGAATTAACTTGTACATTTCCCAATAAAAAGAAAACCTTGAACTAGTCCTAAAAAAGTCACTGCATTCCGCTACCAAAATAGATTTAAATATATAGGCACTTTAATTCCGTTCTTCATGTCTCCATGTAAGAACAAAGCAAAACAGAAAAAAGGAGAGAAAAAAAAACATGGATTCTCTCTACATTCCCCTGCATTACCAAATACAATGATATTGCGCTCTAATTATAAATTAAATTATATTCATGAAAGTTTCAGAGAATTAAACAAATTCCCAAAATTAAAAAAAGATAAAATTGCCACCCTAAACATTATTGGCAATTAATAATAAATAAGTAACGTATTTTCTTAATTTAGTATAATGAAAGCCAAATATTAATTTCAAAAAAAAAATTGCAGAAACAGTGTAGTGTGCTTACGAAACAAGTTGATCCCAAATAAAAAGTCCTAAGAATAATAAACAGGAAATAAGCAAAAAAAAAGGAAAAACAAAAACATATATTAATTCTTTTCACTATTAATACCCTCTTACATAATATGCCCTAGTTATGTTCAAATTTGTTTTATAATTATAAAAATAATGATTTTTATTTTTTAGTTATTACAGGCTAAATAAACCTTAAGAAACTAGATATCTCCGAAAATAACTGGAAATAATTATTAACGAATATTGATCCACTTCTAAATAAAAAAAAAAAATAACTCACGTACAACAGGTATTGATTAATCTATATATTATTTTTTTATTTTCTTCAGGTCGGCCTCCGATTCAACAAGAAAAATTGTATCTTTATGTTTCACTAGTATAACACCATTGGAAGACCATACGTATTTTTTTGAAAATTCAGTCACTGCACTCTCGAGAAGTTTAAGACGCTAGTGATGTGCAACGATTACTTTTTCAAGTATCGAGTAGATACTGATACTTTATATCCGAGTATCAGATACTTTGTATTCGTTACTAAGTAATCATTATTTATTTATTGAATACGTGCGATAATTGGGATTTTTTATGTAATCAGTCGTATATATAAAGCAATATAGGCTACTCAGTCAGTTGATGATTAAATTATTCAAAATTAAAATCATATTTTTATGAAACAGATAGAATAATTAGTATTTATTTAGAAAAAAATTAATTGTATGGGTTGTTTTATTGTGGGTTTGAAAATGTACCTGCTTCTTTGTTATGGTTTTCCTACCAGAAATAATAATTTAAATGTGTCCAAATGAATAATTTAATAAAAAGTATATTGGTAACTTTTAAAAAGAGAGAGGTAGCTACTATTAAAATATTTCCTTAAAAAAAATCGTCTTTTAAAAAATAAAGCAAAAATAAGTTAATAACAACATAATATTATCTGATAAAACTTTTCACAAAAAAAACAAATAACTATGAAATCAACAAGAACTATATTTAACAAATAATGAAACGTTTTAAATATAATGATAAAAAATACAAGATAAAAAAACAAAATAACTTTAACATATATATAAGTACTTAAATATAGAAAAAAACATTAAAAAACAGTGAATGATTCAAAAATCTAAAAATCAAAATAAATGTGAATTGCCATTCAAAAACACCACCTTTTCTACATTTTTTGGCTTAAGTCTACTTCTACGGTCTGAAACCACTTGACCCGCTTTAGAAAACACTCTTTCACTTGGGACGGATGTTGCTGTTACACTCAAGTATTTTTGTGCTAACTTTGCTAAATTTGGATACACTGCTTCCCTTGTTTTCCACCATTTCAGAGGGTCATCTCTCCTTTTAAACTGTTTGCTTTCAATAATTGAAGCGGCTACCGTCGATGTATTCTTCGATATTTTTGCGTCGAAGCTTTTTACTGAATCTTCTTCAATAGTCTCTTCTTCATATTCTGGCACTGAAGTACTGTCAACTTCCATAGCTTCATTATTTTTCTTAATAAGCTGTGATAGTTCGGACATTAAAAGCTCCCTCACTTGAATTACTGCGTTCTCATCACTAAAACCTTTTTTTTTAAATCTGGGATCTAAATAGGAAGCTTTCGCAAGTATAACATTATACTCAACACGATGAAATCTTGTTTTTAAGCCCTTTATCAAATTGTCTTTTAAATCCGAAGCGGTTACGTCACCAATTTGAAGGTCACTTAAAAATTGTTTTAAGCTTTCAACCAATGGTATTATTTTTGAAACACACACATTTTTGTCAGCACTTAGTTCTCTAGTTACTTCCTCGAAAGGTTTTAAGAGGACACAACATTGTTTTAACACTGACCATTCAGCTGCGGTAAGTGCGTCAACAGGGTTATGCAAGACACCAATAGCCGCTTCAAGGGGTATCTGAACTTCACAAATTCTACTAAACATAAAGTAGGTTGAATTCCAACGGGTTACAACATCATTAATTAATTTTAAAGTTTTACCAGTCATCTGCGTTTGCATTTCGTTAAGTTTTTCGGCTGCCGTGGTACTGCGATGAAAATATTCTACAATTTTTTTAACTTTTTTCTGTAATGAGAGCAATAATTTTAGAGAATCTTGAACCACAAGATTTAAGGTATGGGCCAAGCATGGTAGATTTGGCCAGCCAGTTAGCTTTATTGCAGCTGTAATATTTCTTGCGTTGTCAGTTACTACAGCTTCTACTTTATTGGAAACATTCCATTCATTTAAAATATGCAATAACTTATTTCTAATATTTTCAGCTGTATGATTCTTTTGAAAATGAAAGCAACCCAACAACAGTGATTTTTGTGTCCACTCACTATTCACATAATGCGCAGTTACCGCCATGTAGTTATCAACGGAACGTGATGTCCAAGTGTCAGTTGTGAGAGTTATAAACTCGGCTTCATTCAATAGAGATTTCACTTTCAATACAACATCATCATATTTTTTGTTTAGTAAATCTCGACTAAAAGTTGTTCTTGATGGTAGCTGATAGGAAGGATCAAGGGCAGCTATGAGGGCTTGAAATCCATTATCCTCGACTACAGAAAATGGTTGTAGATCTTGTAAAACCATATTTAGGACCATTTCATTCAACATTTTTGTTCGAGACACAGATGCTGGGCGTACAGAAAAAGCGGACATTTTGGTTTGAGTAAATTTGCGTGTCGGTACTGTTTCATTAACTAGAGATTGTGAAGTAATTTTTGTGTTACTGTCGTCATAATTTACATCTGAAGCACTTGAAGGGCCTGCTACAGGTACATCAATAGTCATCCTGGCCGATTGAGGTTGGTGATGTTTAGAATTCCCATCTTCATGGAGCTGGAGCAGAGATAAATGCTTTGCTTTTAAATGTTTTTGTAAATTTGAAGTGGCCCCACCTTTGTAAGATAACACATTTTTACAAATATCACATTTTGCTTTTTCACCACTAACTACAGTAAAATGCAACCAAACTTTACTTTTTTTTCTATCAGACATCGCTTAATCGCTATTTATTCAAACTACAACGTTCAAGACTTTTTTAACAAGACGCGACGGTGTCTCGCGTAAAACTAAAAACTACCAGTATTTTATGACCGAAAATGAAAGGGGTTATACGGAAAGACATAGAAAAAAAACTATTAGTTTTTATGTGCAACAAGCATAAATCCATCTGGGCTCGATTATGAGCGACGACAAATAACATAAACATAATCGGCATTTTAGTACCTTACCTACACAAAAATAATGCTAGAAAAAGATCAAATAAGGTTCTAAACCTTATCAGATTTATGGCCCCCGGCTGCCCATTAGAATAAACCAAACCGCCATGGCGCCAGGAAATTCAGACATCACATGCCATAAGAATGAAATATGTTAAATAAATAAACAGCCCGGGTTCGTATTCGGGTCGCCGTCCGTCGGTCCTCTCGGTGCCGCTACAAACTAGTACAAAATGATTACAAGTTACAAGTAACGAAAAGGCAACATTGATTCGGGATTCGAGTAACGAATATTTGGCGTCGAAGGATTCGATTACTTCGGATCTACGCAAGTATCAGATATTAAAGTATCGAGTAGATACTATTCGCACACCACTATAAGACGCGTTTTAGTTAAGTCCTCCTGAATCTGTATTCCGGTCGATTTCAATTTTGAACGGTTTTTCAATACAAGACTACGAATATTGTCGCGAAAGAAACGAACTATGACTGCCGGTGTATCGGGTATCCAATTCTGATATGGAATTTATACCGAGTTTATTTTTAAATAGATCGATAACAACCTGGTGTATATTCTCATTCTGTTCAAGTTTTAATCCAAAAATACGGACATTAAGATTGCGGGAAAATTGTTCGCTTTTATCTAGTTTGTCGTCCATTTTGGATCTCCACTGCGCAAGTTCATTGCATTTGTTCACCAGCTCATTAATGGTGGATTTTTGTTGCTTAATAATTTTGTCATATTTATCGGATAGTGCCCGAAAAATATTATCAGATATAGTCTTTAGATAATCTTGATTGAAAACGCTCTTGGCTTCTTCATGAAATAAAGTACGGATCTTGTCAAGATCTGCAGCTGATAAACCCATTATGGCGGCCAACGGTATCAAACACAAATCGCCCTGAAGACAGAACTGATTTCACAACACTGATATCATAAAACTTAATTTGTACACGTATAACTTATGACTCAATACTGTAATACAACCAAGATGTAGAATAAAATCTTTTAATGCACTACTTAACATACACTTTTTATAACGCAGGTAGAGCAGACATGTCACTCAGACGACATCATGACACGTTTTTTTATGTTGTGTTGGCGTACGTTTTCTATGGTTTTTCCAAAGAATACATTATTTAATAACTTAAAAATTTTTTTTTCTAAATCATTTTGACTTTCTTTTCGTAAATTTGTATTTAAATATATATATATATATATATATATATATATATATATATATATATATATATATATATAGTACATGTTTTTTTAACCAACATGATTGATCAAATTTTAATACTTTATCTATTTCTATAATTTTTAATCCTAATTGTAATGCTTGTTTTAAATTTCGATAATGAATTACATAATTTTTTTTTAATAAAAAATGTAGTTAGCAATTTTGGAAGTTTTGATTTTGGTGGACATAAATGTTCAGGACAAAGTGGTAAATCTTTATGTAATTGAAAAAGTTCTTTAGGATATTCTATATCAACTTCAAATATATATCCAATGGCGCTATCGTCAGCAATATTTAAAATAATATTAGGTGTAAAATTATTTGGATTACTCCATTTAAAAAAATGTTTTGAGGTAATGGTAAACTCATTGCTGCACCATATGAATTATTAACATCAAAATACATTAAATAAGATTGAGTTAATTTTGAATCGTAAGGTGTTTCCATATATTTATTATTAGCTTTACCATATCTATTCGAACATTGAGATATACCTCCTCGAATACCTCTTTCGATAAATAAAAGCATGTCAATGTCAGTTAGTAGTAGTTCTAATTCGATACCTTGTGACAAAACAATTTGATAAGCTAAACCTGGAACTGTATAGGTCCACAATGCATCTAGTTCGTATGTTGTTAGACACATTTTTAAGTTTTCAAAAATATCAGCCAAAAATAAAACGTCAATTTTAAGGTATAATTCTGCATATTCTTGTAAATTTTTGATATTAAAAGTAATCCAAATACGGTTTGAGCAAAACTCACACTAATGGAACTATAAAAAGATTCTATTTTCGGTAATGTTGTGTCTTAATTTTTCCCAACAATCTAAATATCCATATGGAAAAAACTCCTTTAAGTGATAGTAATTCAAATTCGTTATTTGAAGTATAAAAACTTTTAAGAATATTTTTTTATCATTAGGTAAATAAGAGGATAAATTGTTAACACTGGAAGACATAAATCTATAAGAATCCAGAAATATAAAATTAATATTTGTATTTTCTATATATTTTGTAAAAGAAATATATCTTTCTTTATTAATGGGTAATAAAATAATGTTTTTCCTTTAAATTAAGACTGAGTGCTTTAATTAAGAAATGACTATCGTAGCCGGAGAGAGATTGTGGAATAATACAGGGATCATGGGGTCAGTTTCGCAGATAACAAAAGGTCAAGATGATTACAAGATGAATGAGTAGCACCACGAAACTAACAATGATCTCTTTTTTTTCATCGAATGCAAATGGTTTTTTACAAATAAAACCATGAGATACAGAATAAAATTTATGTAATTCTTCTTTGTTTAAAGGTTTTATTGGAATTATATTTTTAAAAATTTTTGTCAACTTGGTATGCAATATTCCCAAGTTCTTTTACGAACCATTCAATGCAATCTTTTCCTGTAAATATTTTAAAATATGATAAAGAATTATTATATTTAAAATAATATGTAATGCTGAAAGCTTTATGTTCTTGATATATTGTAGTAGTAGTAGTAGACTTTGAATTAATTGTGTTCGGATTTATTTTCTCTAAAATACTTTCTAAATCGGCATAAATTGCAAAAGGAACTCTTTGTTTAAATTTAAAATTTGTAAATTTTAAAATATTGTTATCTTCAGATGGTAAAGTTATTTTGGTTTTATTCATAGTTTTACAACAAATTAAATGTTTTTGAAGATTTTCTTCAGTTTTAAAGTGATTTAAACATCTTTCACAAAACCATTTTTTGTGACTTATATTTCCCATTTGTTGGTTTAATACATTAATACGTGATAGATCTTTAATTAAAGCAAAATGATATATATTTGTATAGTTATTTTCATCATTAAAATAATCTATTTTATTATTACAAGGAATCATTAATAAATTTATTTTTGGAGAATAATTTTGTTGACTTGAACATAGTGGAACAATTTTAAATTTTTTTTATAGTGAAAATCTTGATTGATAATTTATTTAATATTTCAAATTTAATATATTTTTAATGCATATGGGAAATTCAATGTTATCATACTTTAATACCTCACTAAAATGAGGATAAGATGATGTTCTGTTTATATTTTTGTTTTTTTATCACTTACTGGATATAAAGCACATACAATTGACCATAAAAACAATATTGATCATTATTTTTAGTGTTAATAATTTCTTTGCATTTTTAAGAAATTGTTTGTTGTTTGTAATTTTGTTGAAAATTTCCTTCGAAATTAATGAGTACTTTAATCGTCGTCTACGTCAAAATCTCTAATTTTTTTTTCGATGATAAATTTGTATTTATACTCGTCCAGAATTTGCGTTTGGTATCAGTTCTCTGTCTATTCGTTTGTTGATATTCGTATAGAATTTGAAACAAGTTCTTCAGTTCCAGAAAATACTAGTGCATATTGTTTAATTTTACGCGATCGATTAATAAAATATAATCCATTAACAAGTACAGTAAAAGTGATTTGAAGAAATATTTTTTGAAAAAGACAAAAAAAAAACAAAAAAAGAATGTTTAAAACTAATTTTGTTTTTAATCAGAGACCTGTCAATAAGTGTGAAGCTAAATTTCCTAATTTACTTAAAACGAATTTCGTTCCCAATCAGGGATTATCAACATTATCAAATTTTCATATTCACAAACTTTATAAAAAAAAAAGTGAAAAAAATTTCAAAAGTTACTTTATTCGAGGAAGATGAAATGGAAATAGTTCAAAACAAAATTGTAATAAAACCAAATCTTAGTATAAATTATTTGGATTAGTTAGATAATAGTGATACGTGTAATTTTAGTAAATATTTTTAATTTTTTTTTGGGTAAGTAAATAATAATATTTGTATACTTTTTTTTCACTGTAATAAAATACTTACGATGTTATATAAATTCTAGCTGAACGACTGGATGCGGAGTTAGTTTTTTACATTTTAATAGTTCTATTTATAAATATAATTTTTTCTAATTAAATAGTTTTAAGATAAAAAAAAAATGTCTACGATACCATCTGCAATCGTGGTATTGGTAAAAGATAAAATTAATTTTCCGTTAAAAATGGCTTTAGTTGTCATGAATCAACTGTTCCAGTAAGTTATTTTTTTTTTGTTCAAGTTATGTTTATTTAACAGGAAATTACTTATTTTTTTAAACTTATTTTACTTATTTAATATATTTATCCTTTCATTGTATATTTTATATCTATGTTCTGTATTTAGAATTTTTTCAAGTACACTTTCACATTCTTTAATTTTTTTTTAAAACGAAGTCTGTCTAGATAATATTTTTGATAGTCACTTTTTCGAGCTTGTCTATACGCAAAATTCCATTTAATGAAATAATAGTATTTATTTTGATTTTCTTTGAAAGTTACTGATTTTTTTTATGGTATATGCAAAAACTTTAATAGAAAGTAATTCAATTTTAAAACATTTTTATTACGTTTTAAATTGCATTTAAAAATACCAAGGCTCTGTTGAAAAGAAAATTAGTTTGGGAAGATGTGGATTCTTGTTTTAATGGGAGAGTAAACTAGGAAATTTAGTTTCAAACATATTATTTTTGAAAAAAATATAAATTTTAAGATAAATATATTTCTTATGAAATGTTTAAATGGAATAATACAAAAAACTCAAACCTCTCCTATTTTATAAGAACAAACCCATTACTTAAATTTACATATGCAACTACGCAGTAGAAATGATTACTTAATTTGTAAATAGAATATATTTTTTATATAAGGTGTAAAAACTTATTTCTTTAATTGTGGGTTAACTTGTTAAATTTATTATTTTGGATTCACTGTAGTTATCTTATGTATTATAATAAAATCTAATTCACTGCAACAATTCAACTTACACTGAAATTAGCTTACAGACTCTTGATCAGTTGGTCAGTAAAGTGCTACATAAAAACGAGCGGGTAAGCAGATTAATTAAAAAAAAGATGAATATTTATTTTGGATAAAATATTTAAATAAAATAATAAAATTAATTAATAACTGTTAAAAAGGTAAATCAAAATGTATTGCAAATTTTTCAAAAATTGAATCAAGTTTAACTTATTTAACAAATTATAAAGAAAATTTTAAAAATGAAAAAAGAATAAAATTTAGTCGTTCTGCTCTATTTAAAAATAATTAAAAAAAAATTATTATGGCAAGATATTGAATCGTGTTTTCAGGAACGAATACGAACAGGTGCTATTATAAACTTAAATATTAAAGATCCAACAATTTTTTTAAATAAAGCATATACAAGTGTTTCAATTCAGATAAAAAAGGAATTAAAAAAATCTATTAAAATTTAATATTATATTTTCCGCAATGTTTATTAAACCACATAATTTGGAAACTGATATAAAACATTTTTCTAGAAAAAACGAAATTATTGACAATAATACTGATCTAAAAAAAATTAGTATACTGAAAATGTGAAAAATAAAATTAAAAAAAATTAGAAGAATTTCAAGAAAGAGATTCTGGTTTTGCGTTATACGAAATTTTGCATTTAAAAGTAAATATAAATAATTTTACCCCTATAAATGTTGACCTTTCAACTTACACAGAAATACCTCAATTTCTTAAAAATACAAAGAAATTATTAACATTAAAAATAATGATCAATATTGTTTTTATGGCCAATTGTATGTGCTTTATATCCAGTAAGTGATAAAAAAACAAAAATATACACAGAACATCATCTTATCCTCATTTTAGTGAGGTATTAAAGTATGATAACATTGAATTTCCCATATGCATTAAAAATATATTAAATTTGAAATATTAAATAAATTATCAATCAACATTTTCATTATAAAAAAAATTTAAAATTGTTCCACTATGTTCAAGTCAACAAAATTATTCTCCAAAAATAAATTTATTAATGATTCCTTGTAATAATAAAATAGATTATTTTAATGATGAAAATAACTATACAAATATATATCATTTTGCTTTAATTAAAGATCTATCACGTGTATTAAACCAACAAATGGGAAATATAAGTCACAAAAAATGGTTAAGTGAAAGATGTTTAAATCACTTTAAAACTGAAGAAAATCTTCAAAAACATTTAATTTGTTGTAAAACTATGAATAAAACCAAAATAACTTTACCATCTGAAGATAACAATATTTTAAAATTTACAAATTTTAAATTTAAACAAAGAGTTCCTTTTGCAATTTATGCCGATTTAGAAAGTATTTTAGAGAAAATAAATCCGAACACAATTAATTCAAAGTCTACTACTACTACTACAATATATCAAGAACATAAAGCTTTCAGCATTACATATTATTTTAAATATAATAATTCTTTATCATATTTTAAAATATTTACAGGAAAAGATTGCATTGAATGGTTCGTAAAAGAACTTGGGAATATTGCATACCAAGTTGACAAAATTTTTAAAAATATAATTCCAATAAAACCTTTAAACAAAGAAGAATTACATAAATTTTATGCTGTATCTCATGGTTTTATTTGTAAAAAACCATTTGCATTCGCTGAAAAAAAAGTTAGAGATCATTGTTAGTTTCGTGGTGCTACTCATTCATCTTGTAATCATCTTGACCTTTTGTTATCTGCGAAACTGACTCCATGATCCCTGTATTATTCCACAATCTCTCTCCGGCTACGATAGTCATTTCTTAATTAAAGCACTCAGTCTTAATGTAAAGGAAAACCATTATTTTATTACCCATTAATAAAGATAGATATATTTTTTTTAGACAGACTTCGTTTTAAAAAAAAAATTAAAGAATGTGAAAGTGTACTTGAAAAAATTCTAAATACAGAACATAGATATAAAATATACAATGAAAGGATAAATATATTAAATAAGTAAAATAAGTTTAAAAAAATAAGTAATTTCCTGTTAAATAAATATAACTTGAACAAAAAAAATAACTTACTGGAACAGTTGATTCATGACAACTAAAGCCATTTTTAACGGAAAATTAATTTTATCTTTTACCAATACCACGATTGTAGATGGTATCGTAGACATTTTTTTTTATCTTAAAACTATTTAATTAGAAAAAAATATATTTATATATAGAACTATTAAAATGTAAAAAACTAACTCCGCATCCAATCGTTCAGCTAGAATTTATATAACATCGTAAGTATTTTATTACAGTGAAAAAAAACTATACAAATATTATTATTTACTTACCCAAAAAAAAATTTAAAATATTTACTAAAATTACACGTATCACTATTATCTAACTAATCCAAATAATTTACTCTAAGATTTGGTTGTTTTATTACAATTTTGTTTTGAACTATTTCGATTTCATCTTCCTCGAATAAAGTTTCTTTTGAAATTTTATTCGCTTTTTTTTTATACAGTTTGTGAATATGAAAATTTGATGTTGATGATCCCTAATTGAGAACGAAATTCGTTTTAAGTAAATTAGGAAATTAAGCTTCAAACTTATTGACAGGTCTCTGATTAAAAACAAAATTAGTTTTAAACATACTTTTTTTGTTTTTTTTTTGTCTTTTTCAAAAAATATTTCTTCAAATCACTTTTACTGTACTTGTTAATGGATTATATTTTATTAATCGATCGTGTAAAATTAAACAATATGCACTAGTATTTTCTGGAACTGAAGAACTTCTTTCAAATTCTATACGAATATCAATAAACGAATAGACAGAGAACTGATACCAAACGCAAACTCTGGACGAGTATAAATACAAATTTATCATCGAAAAAAAAATTTGAGATTTTGACGTAGACGACGATTAAAGTACTCATTAATTTCGAAAGAAATTTTCAACAAAATTTCAAACAACAAACAATTTCTTAAAAATACAAAGAAATTATTAACACTAAAAATAATGATCAATATTGTTTTTATGGTCAATTGTATGTGCTTTATATCCAGTAAGTGATAAAAAAACAAAAATATAAACAGAACATCATCTTATCCTCATTTTAGTGAGGTATTAAAGTATGATAACATTGAATTTCCCATATGCATTAAAAATATATTAAATTTGAAATATTAATAAAATTATCAATCAACTTTTTCACTATAAAAAAAATTTTAAATTGTTCCACTATGTTCAAGTCAACAAAATTATTCTCCAAAAATAAATTTATTAATGATTCCTTGTAATAATAAAATAGATTATTTTAATGATGAAAATAACTATACAAATATATATCATTTTGCTTTTTTTAAAGATCTATCACGTGTATTAAACCAACAAATTAGAAATATAAGTCACAAAAAATGGTTTTGTGAAAGATGTTTAAATCACTTTAAAACTGAAGAAAATCTTCAAAAACATTTACTTTGTTGTAAAACTATGAATAAAACCAAAATAACTTTACCATCTGAAGATAACAATATTTTAAAATTTACAAATTTTAAATTTAAACAAAGAGTTCCTTTTGCAATTTATGCCGATTTAGAAAGTATTTTAGAGAAAATAAATCCGAACTCTACTACTACTACTACAATATATCAAGAACATAAAGCTTTCAGCATTACATATTATTTTAAATATAATAATTCTTTATCATATTTTAAAATATTTACAGGAAAGGATTGCATTGAATGGTTCGTAAAAGAACTTGAGAATATTGCATACCAAGTTGACAAAATTTTTAAAAATATAATTCCAATAAAACCTTTAAACAAAGAAGAATTACATAAATTTGATTATGTATCTCATTGTTTTATTTGTATCTGTCTCCGGCTACGATAGTCATTTCTTAATTAAAGTACTCAGTCTTAATGTAAAGGGCAAAAATTATTTTATTACTTATTAATAAAGAAAGATATATTTCTTTTACAAAATATATAGAAAATACAAATATTAATTTTAGATTTCTGGATTCTTATAGATTTATGTCTTCCAGTGTTAACAATTTATCCTCTTATTTACCTAATGATAAAAAAAATTCTTAAAAGGTTTTATACTTCAAATAACGAATTTGAATTACTATCACGTAAAGGAGTTTTTTTCCATATGGATATTTAATTCGTTGGGAAAAATTAAAAGACACAACATTACCGAAAATAGAATCTTTTTATAGTTCCATTAGTGTGTGTTTTGCTCAAACCGTTTTTGGAATACTTTTAATATCAAAAATTTACAAGAATATGCAGAATTATACCTTAAAACTGACTTTTTACTTTTGGCTGATATTTTTGAAAACTTAAAGATATGTGTCTAACAACATATGAACTAGATGCATTGTGGACCTATACAGTTCCAGGTTTAACTTATCAAATTGTTTTGTCACAAGGTATCGAATTAGAACTACTACTAACTGACATTGACATGCTTTTATTTATCGAAAGAGGTATTCGAGGAGGTATATCTCAATGTTCGAATAGATATGGTAAAGCTAATAATAAATATATGGAAACTCAATCTTATTTAATGTATTTTGATGTTAATAATTCATATGGTGCAGCAATGAGTTTACCATTACCTCAAAAAAATTTTAAATGGAGTAATCCAAATAATTTTACACCTAATATTATTTTAAATATTGCTGACGATAGCGCCATTGGATATATATTTGAAGTTGATATAGAATATCCTAAAGAACGTTTTCAATTACATAAAGATGTACCACTTTGTCCGGAACATTTATGTCCACCAAAATCAAAACTTCCAAAATTCCAAAAAAAAACTACATTTTTTATTAAAAAACAAATTATGTAATTCATTATCGAAATTTAAAACAACCTTTACAATTAGGACTAAAAATTATAGAAATAGATAAAGTATTAAAATTTGATCAACCATGTTGGTTAAAAAAAAATATATTGATTTAAATACAAATTTACGAAAAGAAAGTAAAAAGGATACTTCAGATTATCCTTATAACAACGTATATATAATATGCCCTTAAAAAATAAAAATTCTAGGATTAATGAAAGATGAACTAAATGGAACAATTATGTTAGAATTTATAGGTCTCAAATCTAAAACGTATTCTATAAAAGTATATAAAACACAAATGGAATTAGAAAAAGATAAAAAAATGAAAAATCAAGGAATAGATTTAAAATAAATTGATAATTTTATTCAAAATTATAACATTATTAAAAAAGCAAAGGGAATTAATAAAACTGCACTTAAAACAATAACTTTTGATGACTATTATCAATGTATTTTTAATAATACTTGTAATAATGTAAATCAAAATTACATAAAGTTTATACATTTAATCAGACAAAAGTTGCTCTAAATCCTTACGACGATAAAAGAATCGTCAATTACAAACATACAGATACTTTACCATGGGGATTTCCTTAAAACTAAAATTTACCTAATTAAAAAAACAATATTCATCTTTTTAATTTTTTTAATTAATCTAAACTGCTGTGCATAATAACTGCAATTCTAAAATTTTTGGGTAAAATTCAAATTGTTGTAGCTTTTCAGAGATGAGAGATATTGGGCTACGGTTTTCAGCGTATTATGGAGATATGTTTTGAAAAAAAGCCCAGTATTATGTATTTTTTCAAAGTGCGTTTCATTTTATTATACAGGGTGTGAGATGACACCGTCTTATTTTTTTAAATGTTTGTTAAGAGCGAGAACTTGTTACAGCAACTCTTAAGTTTTCTTTTTTCGACCAAAATGATCTTTGGCAAGATGCAAAAAAACAATTTCTAGCGATTTGTCGTATCTTCACTTGTTTTCAATATACAGGGTTTTTTCGAAAAAAACGACATCGTTACATTATTAACACTTCAACACGACACCCTGTACATTAGTCGGACATTGGTCACTTGATTTATTATGGGTATTTATGCCTGTAATCATATTCACAGGAGCAATGTATACATGGTGTAACATAAGTAAAAGAGAAATAACAAAATTGGAAATTAATATTTTGGTTGAATTTCGTACACTCCCTCCTTGAATCTCTTGTCAAATCTAAAATAATGAAAGCTCGCCAGTTTTGTGAGAATTTTTGAAAATAATTAATCCTTTTGTCGAAACGGTTTTTTAGGTTTTGTCTTAAATGCATTTATTATTGAATATACAGGGCGTTATTTAATAACTAATTAAGAAACGGCTACATTCTGATATTCCAGTAAATTTTTCACAATTTTTGGTTTGTTCAGCCAAAAACTAAAAAGATATGATACATGTTATGTTTCGATATTGATATACTGAGTGTTTTATATTAAGAAACCATACATTTCAATTTTCTGCCAAGCTATTGCCGTGCTATAAAATGGAATAATTAAAATAGCCCACTAATCACCGAATTAAGTCGAAGCCAATTTGGCATAATAAGACAATTTTAAATGCATTGGCACTATTGCCAGATTTATACACTTTTTTTTTTTGAAAATAATAAGTAGACCTTTCACTTTTTTTAATACCTACTTCAAATACCCTTTGTATTTTATGAAATAAAACAAGCTTATTTAAACACATTATAAATAAGTCTCTATAACGGTTCTAGCTCGGTGGGGCCTTGCATTGTCATCAGCTAAGATAAAATCGATTCCAAAATTATTTGCAAATGGTAGAATGATATTTATTAAACATTCATTTCTATAAATTTCGACGTTGACAGTCCCACGAGTGATAAATAACTCTGTCTTGCCGTTTCTCATCATACCCCCAAATATGGTTAAACCTCCGCCACCAAAGGCCTCTTCAGCTGCCATATTTTCTTCGTTATACCTTGTATTCCTTTGCTGCCATACCGTTATTCGTCCATCCGAATGGTATAAAGTAACTTTGGATTCATTAGTGAATAGACAATTAGACCAGTTGTCCAAATTCCAATTAATATGTTCTGTCCACCACTTGAGTCGGGAAGCTCGGTGCTGTGGTAAAAGTCGCACACATCTGGCTCGTTTTTGATTCTTGAAAGCAACATACCTACTCGGTTTACAAATGTTAGTTGTCTTTAAGTCATTACTAGTAGTAAGCTGTTTAAAATTAAGGAACACTTGGGAGATATTCGTATAATACCATTTTTCCCGATTTGGTTTTTATTTTTTCCTTTATTTATAATTATTTAGGTAGTAATAAAAAAAATACATATTTATTGTCACTTTTCTCCTTTGCGGTATCTCCGAAATCGTTTAAAATTTCATCAATTTGTATACTGCACATTAATTAGCAACAAATTACGGAACTTTCCCCTAATTTAACCAATTTTATATCTTTACTGTTTCCGAGATCCCTACCTATGCATACACTCGAGTTTGTAATACCCTGTATATATCCTACAGCGGCATTTAAATCTCAAGTAAGTAATTCATTTTAGTAAATTTTAATATCTAAATAAGTATTTATTTATTTACCTAAGCCCGTTTTTGTTGAGATTTCTTTTCACCGTGGAATTGTTTACGAGAACATCTGTTTGTGCTCGTAAATTTGAATTAAACCAAGAAGAACTCCGTAAGGGGTGTGTTCTATCAGGTTACGTTCCATTTGTAGAGTAATTTTCGGAGGCCTACCACCACTTGTTCGGTATCTGTGAGTCCCAGTTTCATTCATCCTTTGTTGTAAACGGGTTATCACACTAGGGTGTACATTGAATAGTCTTGCAACCTCACGTTTTTTAATATTTTTATTTATTTTCGCCCCCCCCCCCCCTTAACATCATCCTAGATCCGCCCTTATTAGGAACACGTTATTGTCAAAATTTTAAGTTGTATACATTGCAAAAAACCGTGATAAATAACTTCTTTTATTTAGAGAAGTTTCCTGCAAGGCGGCTATGAAAAAATAAATGACATAATTGAATAGCCATGTCAACTGAATGTTTATCGTTGGTAATCTGTCAGACTAAATACAAATGTGAAAAATGCGAAGACTTTCCGAGATCGAAAGAGAAAATTGCTTGAGGCTTATTTATGAAGGAATGCAAAAGATTGAGGTTGCAAGACTATACAATGTACACCCTAGTGTGATAACCCGTTTACAACAAAGGATGAATGAAACTGGGTCTCACAGATACCGAACAAGTGGTGGTAGGCCTCCGAAAATTACTCTCCCAATGGAACGTAACTTGATTCGACAAGCTAGAATTCACCCCTTACGTAGTTCTTCTTGGTTTAATTCAAATTTACGAGCAGAAACAGGTGTTCTCGTAAACAATTCCACGGTGAGAAGAAAACTCAACAAAAACGGGCTTAGGTAAATAAATAAATACTTATTTAGATATTAAAATTTACTTAAATGAATTATTTGAGATTTAAATGGATGGTTTTATACAGGGTATTACAAACTCGAGTGTATGCAGAGGTAGGATCTCAAAAACCGTAAAGATACAAAATTTGTTATATTAAGGGAAAATTCCGTAATTTGGTGCTAATTAATATGCAGTCTAAAAATTGATAAAATTTTAAACGATTTCGGAGGTTCTGTAAAGGGGAAGAAGTGACAATAAATATGTAATTTTTAATACTACTTATTATAAAGGAAAAAATAAAAACAAAATCGGGAAAAATCGTATTTATACGTATATCTCCCAAGTGCTTCATAATTTTATTATTTTATAATCAGCTTACTACTAGTAATGACTTATTAAGACAACTTACTTTTGTCAACCGTGTTTGTTGCTTTCAGGAATCGAAAACGAGCCAGATGTGTGCGACTTTTACCACAGCATCGAGCTTCCCGACTCGAATGGTGCACGGAACATATTAATTGGAATTTGGATAACTGGTCTAATTGTCTATTTACTGATGAATCCAGAGTAACTTTATATCATTCGGATGGACGAATAACGGTGTGGCGCCAAAGGAATACAAGGTATAACGAAGAAAATATGACTGCTGAAGAGGCCTTTGGTGGCGGAGGTTTAACCATATTCGGGGGTATTATGAGAAATGGCAAAACAGAATTATTTATCACTCGTGGGACTGTCAACGCCGAAATTTATAGGAATGAATGTCTAATAAATATCATTCTACCATTTGCAAATAATTTTGGAAACGATTTTATCTTAGCTGATGACAATGCAAGGCCCCACCGAGCTAGAACCGTTATAGAGACTTTGGAAGCCTTCCAAATTAATACATTGTATTTGCCGGCAAAGTCTCCAGACCTCAATCCAATTGAGCATGTTTGGAGTCATTTAAAATTTAAATTACGCGGAAGAGCAAATCCACCGCAAACGTTAGACCAGCTTGAAGTTGCAATTAGGGAAGAGTGGGAAAACATTCCACAGTATTTTATAAATAATCTTATTTTATCAATGCCTCGAAGGTGTCAGGAGATTATCAATAAAAGGGGGGACCCACAAGATACTAACTAAATATTTTATTTTACATTTCTTCTTGAAGGAAACTTCTTTAAAATAAATAAAATTTTATATAATTTAGTAATTTAGTAGGGTTCTTTTGCAATGTCTAGAGCTTGAATATTTGATAGCAAAGTGTGGAATTTTTTTTTATTCTTTTGTTTTTTTTTGCACCCTTAGTACGCAACGTATTAATTAAAAATATTTATAAGGTGTTTAAATAAGCTTGTTTTATTTCATAAAATACAAAGGGTATTTGAAGTAGGTATCAAAAAAGTGAAAGGTCTACTTATTATTTTCAAAAAAAAAAGTGTATAAATCTGGCAATAGTGCCAATGCATTTAAAATTGTCTTATTATGCCAAATTGGCTTCGACTTAATTCGGTGATTAGTGGGCTATTTTAATTATTCCATTTTATAGCACGGCAATAGCTTGGCAGAAAATTGAAATGTATGGTTTCTTAATATAAAACACTCAGTATATCAATATCGAAACATAACATGTATCATATCTTTTTAGTTTTTGGCTGAACAAACCAAAAATTGTGAAAAATTTACTGGAATATCAGAATGTAGCCGTTTCTTAATTAGTTATTAAATAACGCCCTGTATATTCAATAATAAATGCATTTAAGACAAAACCTAAAAAACCGTTTCGACAAAAGGATTAATTATTTTCAAAAATTCTCACAAAACTGGCGAGCTTTCATTATTTTAGATTTGACAAGAGATTCAAGGAGGGAGTGTACGAAATTCAACCAAAATATTAATTTCCAATTTTGTTATTTCTCTTTTACTTATGTTACACCATGTATACATTGCTCCTATGAATATGATTACAGGCATAAATACCCATAATAAATCAAGTGACCAATGTCCGACTAATGTACAGGGTGTCGTGTTGAAGTGTTAATAATGTAACGATGTCGTTTTTTTCGAAAAAACCCTGTATATTGAAAACAAGTGAAGATACGACAAATCGCTACAAATTGTTTTTTTGCATCTTGCCAAAGATCATTTTGGTCGAAAAAAGAAAACTTAAGAGTTGCTGTAACAAGTTCTCGCTCTTAACAAACATTTAAAAAAATAAGACGGTGTCATCTCACACCCTGTATAATAAAATGAAACGCACTTTGAAAAAATACATAATACTGGGCTTTTTTTCAAAACATATCTCCATAATACGCTGAAAACCGTAGCCCAATATCTCTCATCCCTGAAAAGTTACAGCAATTTGAATTTTACACAAAAATTTTAGAATTGCAGTTATTATGCACAGCAGTTTATTATCTGTTTCGAATAAAGCACCTAAAACAAAAAGTAAACAACAATATTAAAAGGTAACTATATTTTAGAAAATTAAATATATTAAAAAATATTATAATAAATAGGATATACAAACAAATTACTATTTTTTTTTATTTTTTTTAGAATAAATCAAAAAAAAAAGTGACTACACCAAGAACCAAACTTTTTGATGCACCATCATCATCGTCGTCGTCGTCGTCGTCGTCATCGTTGAAAGCAGCACCACCAACAACAACAACAACCACAACAACAACAATAACAACAGCAGTACCATCATCATCACAATTGGTTGATTCTAGTTGGGATGAAGATGGAACATTCGAAACTTATGATCCTATCCGTTACGTATCCAACCATTTGGTACTGCGACAAAGTCCGATAGGTGCTTCAAAAAGTGGAAAAAGAGAATTTCGTAGATTAGAACGAATAAAACATCATTCTCATCATCAACAACAACAAAACCAAATATCCAGGCAGGTATTAAATTAATAAATTTGTTGAATACCAATATTTACTTCATATAATAACTAAATTTCCATTTTTTTTTCAGATTAAATTAAGAAAAAACACACCCAGAGGCTCTAGCTCCTAGACAATTTACCTCTGAAGCGGCTGGATTCGATCTTTTCAGCGTAGAAGACCACACCATTGAACCATCATCAAGGTCAAAAATTGACACAGGCATACAAATTGAAATACCACAAGGATTCTACGCTGAAATCCATTCAGGATCGGGCCTAAGCTACAAATATGGAATCGAAGTCGGAGCGGGCATCATTGATCAAGAATGTATTTATAGTTTTGTTTAATCGTTCAAATATCGCATTTAAAATTTGTAAATCAGACAAAATTGCACAAATCATCATCAAAAAAAATCTATTAATTGCACTTTTGTATCGACTAACAGTATTCTTTTTGAGACATTAAGGGGAAATAAAGGTTTCGGATCATCTGATAATATTAAATAAAATATTAAAATATGTTATGTTTTTTTATTTAAAAAACCTATACTCATAACATACTATAACTGCAAATTTTTATAAATCCAAACCGAATTTATATTAAAAAAAGTTCAACTTACAAATCCAGTGACATACCTACTTCAAGATGCAGAAAAACAAGACATCAAGGGAGGATTCTATGAACTTCAATTGCAAAAAGTTAAATATCCAGACATTTATTTAGTTGAAAAAGTGTTAAAACGTAAAAACAATAGAGTATTTGTAAAATGGTTAGGTTTCAGTGATAAGCATAATAGTTGGATTGATAAAAATAATGTAGAGTGACTTAATAATAAAATAATTTTTTTTCATGTACGTTTTATTTATTATATATTATTTACATGTTTTCTACAAATAATTTATTTATCTTCAAACAGAAAAACAGTATTTATAATTATATAATAACTTAGCGTTTGATAGTGCACACTGCCAAGTAGTGCCATATGGATCCTTGTGAAAGTGACATTCGGGAACTTTCTTAATCTTGCTTAGCTTCGGTTCACTCTCCAGAGGTATTTTAAAAAATTTTTCCGCACTTATAAATTTTCTTAGAAAATTTACCTTTTCATCTCCTTTGACGTATATTTTTGGGGCATCATATCTTTTCATCACATGTTCTAAGACATTTGCTATTTCGTTCAACTCTACTAAACCAGACTCCCATATTAGACCATGATATGAGTTTTCGAAATAAGATATCGTTTTTAAATCCTGGCCTTTTAACATGCTTTTGTTATATGGTGGTTTGAAAAGAAAATTTGAACAACGTGTTCCATCATACACAGCTAGTTCTTTTGGAATAAATCCAGAGGCACAATTAAATCCTTAGATATCAAGACACAAAATTGAATTTTCTCCTGCCATAGGCCAAGTTACGAGACCCACTAAGTAAAACTAACAACACATAAAATAAACCGTAGTAGTTTTTTTTACATTTTAATTTCAATATTTTTGCACTGTTCTATTTTGACATTAAAATCATAGACCTAATACTATTTACACCAAATACATAATTCGCTAAACAATTATTAATATTTTTTTTCAACTGAACAATTACATCTTTGGCATAAAAATTGTATTCATTTATAGAAGGCTTACATATGTATTAATTATGTGTGCTATACATATTTTTTAATCACCTGGTATACGTTATTATTCTAAACAAATATTATTTATTAAAACATTATTATTGCACATCTCAATACTACACAAAGATCTCCTTATCTACATCCTCGACCTTTTCTTATCTGCGAACCTGACCTTTAGTCTTACGTCGTCGAAATCATTCATGAAAACAAGCTATTCTCGGTATTTTTCGAAAAACAATTATCTTACGTATTTATTCAAACATTGCTCATCTCAATACTACACAAACATCTCCTTATCTACATCCTCGACCTTTTCTTATCTGCGAACCTGACCTCTAGTCTTACGTCGAACATATTAATTTTAATTAACAGAAAAACAATTCTCGGTATTACGGAATTCGGCGAGGCTCGGCTCGGCTCTTGTGATGACGCGAGCCTCGGCGAAGCTCGCTTCTTGGAATTTTTTTTGGTAAATAACTGCTACCTGTACAAACCAGGTGTCACGCTTAAGACAGGTGCACAAAAGGTGACAGGTAAACATTTCTTGCAGGCAGGTGAGCCGAAGAGCTCCTGGGGCCGGTGGTCAAGATGCCATCAAGGTGGCGCAGGACCGCCCCTGCTATACTACTGACCACTTTCGGTTTGAACATTGACACTCAGTTGATTTCATCGAATAGATTTTAATAAGTTAGGATAGGAAAGTGTAAGCGTGGTGCCATTTAATAAAAATGTCATCCACACAACGGATACATACTTTGAGCTTCCAATGTTCTTTCTCGAAGTATATCATAAATTAAATAGATTAGCCACTATTAGTGATGAGGACCCCATTGGAGCACAGTCTTTTTCATTTAGATTAATTTGTCCGTTAAATAAAAAATATGTATTTTTAAGACAATGTTCTGAAAGTTGTATCATATCTTGGGCTGTGAAATCTTCGTTCATAGCAATCTCGTTCACTGAAGTTGGGAATGCATGCATGGTTTCGGTTTCGTATTTTCGTTTTTTTACATATGAATAAGCTTTTTCGTCAGTCGGTTGCTTAAACCCCGCAAGATATTCTTCTAGTTTTTGTAACAGCGAGTTAACAGCCTAACAATAGATCTGTTGGGCGCTCCTCGTTTATGTATTTTTGGTAAACCTTAGAGTTTAGGGCATATGCTCGACTTTTCTCCTGGAATGATTTTTTTTTGTATTTCTACGTGTACTGGTAAATTTTTTATTTTATTTTTGTTGTTTTCTCTAGGTACGTCGGGACTCTTGGAACAGGCTTAAAAGAATTGTCTTGTAGGGTGTCCTGTATTTTTGTGTAGGTAGTGTTGGATATTCATATACACGGTTGCGTTTCCTTTGTCTGCTGAAGGAATTGTGATATCTTTATTTTTGCGAAGGTTTGTTAATTCTTGCCACTTCTTGACGAATTTCCTTTGCGTTCATTTCTTCAGGGGAGTGAGGGGCAGATAGTATTTCTTTTTTAGGAATTTCATTAAGGTTTACCGCAAAATTAAAACACTTACTTAGTACGGATGTTTCAGCCTGACCAGTAGTGGGTAATCTATTTGTGATCCTTCGAGAAAGAGCTCTCGAGGAAGCCAAACTTCAATTTTTAGATGTTCTAGTGACAAAACTGCGTAACGGCTATACTAAATTCACCGTTTACAGAAAACCAACACATACCGACAGATATTTACATACAAGATCACACCATTATCCAACACAAATTCCGGTGGCCAATACACAATTTTTTTTATTATTTTATTCAAAATTTTACACCCCAAAAAACTAAAAATATGTTTACAGAGGGATACTTTACTTGTAACAACAATATATAATAAATAAAAAAAAATTCAAATTAAAACGTTTAAAGCATTCCTTCAGCTTTCCTTATACTTTTTTCATAGTTATTTTAAATGGTTTTGCATTAAGTCTTTTAAAGTACCATACCTTATTTAAAAATTCATTCCTTGGTAATGGAACTCTTACCGATTCCAGTTTGAATATAAGGCAAATAAATGTAATCATTAGATCTAGTGGAGTAATTAAATAATAATATTATATTCCTTATACAAACTCTTTGTTGGATATAGTCTTCCAAGAAATACATAAAATAAAGATACCAAACACACGCTACATACTAGACAAAAAATAACAAAAAGCGGTTAGGTCTCTTAGCTAATTTGAACATGGTTTTTTGCATATTTCCGTGATGGGGTAAGGTTGAGGAGCGGATAACTCCACAAAATTTGTATACGGACTTATAGTCTTTGTGAATTATAAGTTACTTTTGAATGAATGATAAGACTTTTAAGAGATTTATAAAAAAAACTTATGCACTCGTATTCACTAAAGAGGCTTAAATTTAGACCAGGTCTAACTTGACAGTTATAGGTTTAAGATGACATTTTTAACAATGTTTCTAAATGTCACAATTACAAAATAACAGTGACATAAGCCAAACTTAACTGGCGAACTAACAGTTTAAAGTACCGTGGCAACTAGACCTGGTCTAACTCTTAAACCTTTTTAGTGAATACAGGGAATGATGTCTTTTTTAGTAGATTTTAGGTGAATTTTAAGAATTTAATAAGATTTTGAAGTTTTTAATATAACTTAGATCGGAGCAAATTTAAAGTCATCTAGAAGATTTTAAGTGACTTAAGTCAGTGAAATACTAAACGTTTTTAAAGAACCGATGCCAGTACTTAAATCTGTGTTTTAAATTTTTATTAGGCTAGAATATTTTTTTAAATTTTGGTACTTCCCATTGAGTTTAAAATAATCATCATTTTACTGCAAATTTGACTATGTTAAGAGTTATACTTTATAATAACTTTGTCTATCATAATATTTCGAATTACATAATATTTAATGATTATCATATTTTTTTAAATTAAGCGATTTGTGTATTCAGAAGTACAGATTGCATTTTTCTCTGTATTTTATTTTATTTTTTTCATTGAAATGAAAATTAGAACCGATTTTATTATTTGTATTTCATGTATCTATGATCCATTTTCGTTTTTTTTCTATTTATCTTGTTATATTATTATATTTTTGTTTATTAAAATAAAAATTAGAACTGATTTTGTTTGTGTATTTAATTTAGACAGGAAACATAAAAATTTTGCAAGACTTTTGTGAGATCTTTGCGAGACTAGACTCGAGACGAGACATTCCACTATTCTTGCAAGACAAGACGAGATTTTTCAAAGTCTCGTCTCGTCACGTAGGCATCACTGATTTTAAATATGAATGAATAATAGAAAAATAAAGGTCGTAGCCTATAATCTGAAGCTAAGTAACTAATTTCTCTCAAAATATCAACGGGTACTAGCTTATTTTGTTTTTTGAAGATTTTAAATAACTTACATTTAACTTTATATGTTAACCATATACAAGGACAAGAAGTGGGAAAGCTTGACTCATAGGTGTATTTGGACAAGAAGTCGCAATCGAAAAAGTTAATCAGGAACTGGAAGTCCATCGAGGGATACACCTGTAATGGGCGGTTCACGGCAGAATGGAGCACATAAATCAGTCCAGGGAGCCATCGAAAGGAAAATGGTGGGAATATCATCTACGTAAGACTGTAAATCGAACGATTGGGTAAGAAGCATAAGCAAAATCCAGGACATAATAAGAAGAATCTGCTCCTCAAAATGGAACAAGCCAGAAATACCACTAACAGGAGCGGAAAAATGACCAGATACAGACCATAGAAAGAAAAAAGAAGCACAGGCAACCATGTTGGTACGACAAAATCAAAAGAACAGCGAGTCTCATGTGGTATCAGGTAGCTGAGAGCAGGGAAAACTGGAGAAATATGAGAGAGGCCTATATCCAAAGGATAGAGAACGGTTAGAAGAAGTGTACCAATCCACATAGAAAATAATTTTTCTAAATTTAACGTTAATTTATCCTGACACGTCCACAATTTCATTATTTTCATGTCACAGTTAATATTATTTTTTATTTTTTCACCTGAATTGCTTATATATAAAAGGCTGTATTATCCGCATATAACCTAATGTTACCTATCAAATTTAATTTAAATAAATAATTTGTATAAATAAACAATGTAGGGCCTAAAATTGACCCTTGAAAAATTCCACAATTGATATCAAGTTATTTACTAAAAATATTTCTATGCGTTTTGTTGACGTTCACTTAAATAATGTTTAAACCATTTTAAAATAATACCAGTGATACCAACCAAAGACATTTTTTCAAATCGAAAAATTTACTGTATCAAATGCTTTGCAAAAAGATCAAGCGAAACTAGATAAGAAAACATAGGCCATCTGAATTTGTAATACTAAATCAACAGCTAACAACAAGTTGCAGTAGTAGCAGACCGGTTCAACGCCACATCCTGCACCGGAGGGAATCGTCCACGTGTGCGATGCTTTTTTTAACCCAATTAAAATCTGTCTAACCCAAATTTATCACGAATTCAAATCGAGCTTGACCCAGCTTTATGACTCAAATAAATTTTGTTTAACCCAAGTATCTCATATTTTAAATGTAAAAAATATTTAAGTAACCTAACTAAGTAGTTCCGTTGAAATTTCGCGTAACCCAACAATAGCCAAATCGAGTATGCACATGACGCAATTTTTATATAAACGTCTACGGAGTAATATTTACAACACAATAATTTTAAACTAACAAAAGAATCAATAAATTATTTGATTGATCATTAAACACAGTAGACTGCCCATTACCCAAAAGGGGACGGCCCTTTTCCCCGTCGAAGCGCTCGAGATCCTTCTTTTATCCCTCGCCAAAACGTTAACAATCAGTTTGAAGATATTGACATCTCCGAATTTAAAAGCTTCGACAAGTTGAGAATACAGGTGTGAGTTTATTATGGCTCTTGTGATACCGTATGTTTTTGAAATGAGTATCCAAATGGGTCATTGATACTTATAATGAAGAAAATGATCTAGAGATGCTTTATGGTAGTATTATTTCATACTTTAAATGGTTTTTCAATGTTCTATATATTTCGTTACAAATTTTCTATGGGTTTCATTCATATTTATACTCTACGATTTTCTATTTTAAATCTCGAGTTATATCTACATCTAAGAAAAGATTTATATTTTTTGAGTACATTGCCTAATTCTACAATCTCATTATTTTATACTTCGTGTACCTTTTACAGTGTACTAGTTAAACATACTTATTGTCTATATTTCTACTTTAAGCATGTACCTTCTTACCCATATTTATAAATTAATGTGTTGTACACTATATTCGCGTATATTTTATACGTCATATTTGATAAAATGTCGAGTTATATTTACAGCTAAGAACAAATTAATATTTTACGTTGCCTAGTTCTCCAGTCACATTATTTTATACTTAGTGAATTTTTTTACAACGCGCTAACAAAAATTGACTTGTTTGAATAACAAGCTTTAAGCTCATAGATCTGTGTTAACTTGGAACATCTGACTTTGGTAATAAATCTGACAAAAAGATGGTGCAGAGATAGATGGGAAACGGTGCAACCACTTGATGGATTACAGTTATTAGAGGGTTTTATATGCAAGTATAGAAATAAAGGTACTGAATATACGACAAATACTACTTTTTTTTATTTATTTATTAATAAACGGGATACCCCATTGAATTACAATAAACATTTACAAAAAATAAATTTTCGGTAATACTAGTATTTTCTCAACACAAAAGTGTAACCTAAAAGCAATCATAAATAACAAATTTATGCAAGCATTCAAAACATACCAGGAATTATATTAGAGTCCAAGAATTTGTTCAATCATTTAGTGTCCCGAGAATTTTGGACTTGAATTTTTGTAATGAGCTTCCGAAAGGATCAAGAGAGGAATTATCATTTAATATTCTTAATGACCGTGTGAGAGGCATATTAAGTCCATAATTTGTGTGATGGAAATCGATATGAAAGAGGTCAGATCTCCTAAGGGTACGAGAGGGTATTTTGAATTTAATTTGCTGTAGTAGAAACGGACAGTTTACCATACCATTTAAAACTTTATAGGTAAAGCATAGGTCATTCATCTTTCTTCTGCAGGATAAGGATGGTAAGTGTAATTGAATGTCAAATTTATGTTGCAAATATCTTACAAACTTATTCTGAACTGATTCAATATTTGATATATGGACATTGTAGATAGGTGACCATACAATGGAAGCATACTCAAGATGAGGCCTAACCAAAGAAAGGTATAGAAGTACTAAAGATGATGGAGACAAACTTTTCCCACATCTAAATATGAAACCCAGTATCTGCATTGCCTTGAAGGTTACCGCAGCATACTGATCTTTAAATGAAATTCTACGGTCAAATAATACTCCAAGATCCCTTACCCTACCCATCCCTTCCAATTGAACTCCATCGATCGTGTATTCAGATCTATATTGTTTAGTGACTGTGTTAAAGCTCATAAAAGTACATTTCTTAACATTTAGTGAAAGGTGATTATCATGAGTCCACTGCACAAAACTGTCAAGGTCAGTTTGTAGTGCCAAAATATCCGTCTCTGACCTAATAGGCATAAAAAGTTTCATATCATCAGCAAACAGTAGACACCTACAGGAGTGTAAGCTTAGGGCTATATCATTGACAAACAGTATAAATAAGAGAGGCGACAAGTGACCTCCCTGTGGTACTCCAGATGTTACTGTAATGAACTTGGAACAAAAAGGCCCTATCTTGACCCTCTGAACTCTACCAGTCAGAAAACTCTCCAGCCATCTCAATAGATTAGTGGCAAACCCAAAAGACCGCAACTTGGCAATGAGCAGCCTAAAGTTAACACTGTCAAATGCCTTGAAGAAATCAGTATAAACTGTGTCGACCTGACAACCTTCCTCCAAGGCCTCCAGCACAGCCGTCTCGAACTCAACCAAACTGCTAACCGTGGACCTGCCACTCACAAAACCATGCTGCTGATCAGAAATAAGTTCTTTGCATGACCATTTTAATTGCTCCGAGATTAGGCAATCAAAAATTTTTGATATCGCCGATTGATTTGCTACCCCCCTATAGTTATTAACTCTACATCGCTTCCCTGACTTAAAAATTGGTACTATGAAACTCTCTTTCCAAACTTTCGGAAACTCGCACTCTGTCAATGACTTATTGAATAATATATGAAGTGGTAGAGTTATGGTACATACCACATTAAACAACAATATTTCAGGTACTCCATCGGGTCCACTATTTGATTTCTTTTTACAGTTAAAGATCTTATCAAAAACATCCACTAATTTAATTTGATTCACAATTACATCAGATGTTCGTTCCTGGATATAATCAGGTTCAGTTATACCAACCCTCTCTGCTGAATACACTGTCTGGAAAAAGTCAGCAAAGGAATCTGCAATTCTTTGACCATCATCTACCATTCTATCCTCATAATACATACACTCAGGAAGATCAAAATTTTTACGTTCGCTATTTATGTACTTCCAAAAGTTACGTGGAGTATTAGATACATCCTGTTCGATTTGTGTGAGATAAATATTATGGTCTCGAGTAACCAACTGTTTACAAATAGCTCTATATCGTGAAAAATTTTCATAGTCATTAATACATTTAGATTGCATATATGATTTATGAGCTGACTTCTTCCATACAATGTTTTGCCTTAATTCAGCACTAAAGTATTTAGGAAAATTCGAGGTTGTATAACGTTTTAAAGGTACAAACTGAGAAATACCAAAGTTTAAAATTTCGTAAAAATAATCAGTGGCTTCATTTATATTTAAATTTTTTAATATTTCTTCCCAATTAACTGACCCCAAATAATTATTGAAGTTAACATAATCAGCATTTTTATAATCTCTAAAATATTCCTCTTTTTGTAAAACCTTTGTACATTCCACACTCAGCTCACAATAATAAGCAGAATGATGTTGACTTAATGGAAATAAAATATCACTAGCAAGTTGTATATTAATATTTCTTAAATGACTAAAGCCCAAATCCAAAAAGACATCACCTGAGTTGGGAACTGAAATTATTTGAAACATATTTAACAAAGAATAAGCATCAACCAAAGGTTTGGCCTGATAACTAATCGGACATTCTAGGGTCAATCCTTCATCATCTGCTTTTATCCACCTGGCCAAAGGTAAGTTATAATCTCCAAAAATTAGCACTTTAGCTGATGCGTAATTGAAGCAAATACTTTCAACCGTTTCAGAGTGAGCCTCATAAACCGTACTATCTGAACCTGGAGGAATATACAACGCACCAATGACCAGTTTTAAGTATCCGTACTTTATAAATATGTACAATTGTTCCACAGAGGTTTGTCTTATTTTAATAACATGTGAAGGTATATTTTTCTTGACTAGAATTATTACCCCACCTCCTCTTTTCTTGCAACTAGTAAAAACTGATCTGTCACAACGATATACATTAAAACCCCTAATTGATACCTCACAATCCGAGATGTTATTATTTAACCAACTCTCACACAAAACTATGACTTCATAATCACAACAAAGCACAGCTCTTTTAAAATCTGGAATCTTGCTGCTGAAACCACCAACATTTTGATAGTAAATCTTCAATGGGGCTGTAGTCAGTTTTTTGTAGACTTCTTAGTTAGAGTTGGTATCCCATTTTTATAAATGATAACCAAATTCTCACCCTTTTGATTCCTATCGTGCATTTCACCATATCACTTATTAAGATCCTGGCGTTGAAGTTTTGTCAGGTCAGCCTTCAATCTAAAATCAGTACTTCGCAGTTTTGATTTATTTTTCATGCATTTTCTAGCTATAAGCTGATCATGAAATACAATTTTTGCAGGTCTTGGACTGTTTCCCTTTTTACCTATTCTAGATACTCTAAAGTTATTTTTTTCTATTTCCAACATTTCCAATATTGCATTCACCTGTGATTTATCATGTTCGATTCTGTCCATGATTGTATCTGAATTACTCTCCGGGATATTATATACAATGACATTATTTTTCCTTGCCGTTCTATCGTTCAATTCCATGAGTAGCTCGTCGCAACCGGGTTTCAGGTCAAGCTCCTTATTGGACACAGGCATATCAGCAGTATTATTTTTCAATATGTCGATCTCACTTTGAATACTCACCACATTGTGCTCAATAGAACTTAACTTTTCATTGCTTTCATTTTTCATTGTGCGAATTTCGTCCATCAGTTCATTATTTATTTTTTGTACTAATTGATTGATTGATTGATTGAACTTACTGATTGTAAGTTGCATAACATGCTTTACACCCATGGATCTCTGTTACTTCCGAACATTAGACTGTGATGTAGAAATAGGTGAAAAACCGTACAACTTGATGAATTACAAATATCGAAGGATTTTATATGCGAGTATTAAGATAAATACTGTTGGCTGTTAGTTAAATAACAAGTTTTAAACTCATGGATCTCCCACCTTTGGACATGAGACAAAAAGGTGATGAGAAATAGTACAGAGATAAATAAATATATGATAAATACTACTGGTTGTAAGTTGAATAACAAACTTTAAACTCATCTCTGTTACTTTCGAGCATCAGACTGCTGTAAAAATAAAGCTGGTGTGAGTATTGAGATAAAGCAGCATCACTAATATCGATTGCAAGTTTTAAGTGTATAGACTCTCAAAAGATATGAATATAATAAACGTATATAAACTCAAAGTCGTGATAAATAATCTTACTCTCTACTTTCAACTATATGCCTTATTTAAAAAAATTTATGCATCTCAAAAGATGTCTTATGTTTCTTAAAACTAACGTCGCACTATGTTCAAGTGTTTCTATTCCTTATTCCGAACAATTTTTTACCTCTCAACAACTGTCTTCTCTCTACGTTCAACAATCAGTTTTCATCTCCTAGTAGTTCTAATATTTCTTAAACCTGACATCTCTTTACGTTCAATTGTTGTGTTCCTTATTTCTACCTTTCAACAGTTGTTTGTAACTAATTTCACTCTACTTTCAACTGTTTATGCTTCTCACAACTATGCAGTCTATTATATATCTTGTAAATTCAATGCTCTCTACGTTCATCACGACTAAGTTGCCATAGTTAGAAGACATATATTTAGGCTGCTAGTTGGATAAGCAGACAGATGGATGGATGGATAGATAGAATCTTTTGCATCTGTGTTATGCCCTGCAGTGATAGTTATAGTATAGTTATTAATTATATAAGGAGTTATTGCGGATAAAAGGTATTCAAGTCCATTAAGAAAACCTGCATGGCTTCCTGAGCGTTTCAAAATATTAACAAATGAATTCCTCCAGTCAATCAACTATGAGAAAAACTACTCCTTATCTACAGAGGTATGAAGAAGATAGCTGCAGGTCTAGAAATAAACAAAATAGAGTTTGCATCTACGGATTAATGTATAATAAATCCATGTATGATATTATATTTTTTAAATAAAAAATGTTTGCATGTAACTTTTTATACATCAAACACCTTCATGTGTTTTAAATATAAATATAGCCAAGTAGTAAAGAAAAACATAAAAGGAAATTTAGAGATGCAAACAAATAAATAAAAGGTAGAAAATGCTGTGTCATTTGGCTCATGTGTTGGCGTTTTCGGCAAATCTATATAGGAAGCTGCTAAAGGCAAAAATAATCATACTAAGTATATCGGTTTAGAGAGATCTGAATCAAACCTGAAATTTCACATATATTTCGTAAATAATCACTAAATATTTACATTTCCAATTACAGACTGTTAATAACATTGTTTGAGTTGACAAGAACTTTGAATTAATATAAAATGACATCCAAAAATATATCTCCTATAATCTCATTTTCAAGAACAACATGTACATAGTATTCATGAGCTAAACTATTAAACATAGAGAGAACTGACTGAATACTGAATGTTTTAACTATCAAACATAGAGAGATCATTGAAGTGTAACTATTTTTAAACTAAAGATTTATACAACTTAGACGTCAACATACCTACCAATACACAACCAACTTAATCATTAATACGTAATAAGTAAGTAACTCAAAAATCTTGACAGGAAAATTTAATCAGATAGGAGATTTAAAATATGTATGTACACCACAGAGGCAACATAAACATTCCCTACGTTGCACAAATAAAAAGGTGTTTAGGTAAAATAAACAAGTCTGAATAGTAAAAACATATATTAAACAGAAATTTATAACATCTCACTGACATCAAGACTATTTATGCAAAAGAGTGAATTCAACTGATTTTTGAGTCAAGACCCGTTACCTAGAGCGAACAATTATTAGTGGACAATACCAAGTTAAAATAGAGTATCTTATTGAAACTAATGATATAGAAGCCAAGACCAGGATGGGAAAACCTGTTTGTTTTCTAGACTAAAACCGAATTTTTGAAGTTTATGCAAATTTTAAAACATACCATCAATATACAAGAGAGTAAAACTAACAAGTTAATTCAGTTTAATAACATTCAAGTAAATAGTGATACCACTGTTAACTTTGAGGGCTTCGAAGAATATAAATACCTAACTATAACAGATCCACACCACTTTAGTATGTTCTTGCTTTAATTATATATCTATGATGGACCTTTACGATTCGTTGAACTATTCAGTATTTTACTCAAGTTAAGACTCGTAACCATTTTGTTGTTAGATCTTCTATACCGCAGAGTAGGGAAAGTCGAGATATATGCATTCTGCCTCAGCTGGCATCTGCTACATTTTAAAGATCTTTTTGGAATGACCACTAAAGCGCAAATAAAGTTGGCCAACTATAGACACGTGTTTCTCACTTAAGGTCTCCATCAGTATAGTAAACTAGTTGAGAGACGAATACAACTAGCGGCAAAATTAATACACCAAACCACACCAGAGACACCTGCGAGGACAAAGCCGACATTTGTGTTTACCAAGAGAACATCCGAAATACCCGCCGGATTTGATACTATATTACCATAGAGCAAAAACTCATAACCCAAGAGTAATTAAATCGAAAGTAGGAAAATATTAACGCGCTAAGAACTATTATATTGTAGAAAAATATTTTTTTTGGGGTGACCGCTAAAGCACAATGAAATTTGGCCAACTAACAAGAAGACACGTGTTTCTGACTTAAGGTCTTCATCAGTATACTCAACTAGTTGAGAGACGAGTACTAGCGCCAAAATTAATACACAAAACCACACCAGAGTCGTCAGCAGAAGCAAAACCGACATTTGTGGTTACCAAGAGAACATCTGAAATCTTCTCCGGACTTGATTACTTAAAAGCTATTTACACTAATTAAAATATATAGACAAGTTTGAATACATTTCCAGAAATATATACCTTATAAAATAAGGTTGATTTTGTCTACTAAAATTTTGACGTTATTTCACAAGAAACAAACAATTTAAAGTCAATTGGTTTTCTATCAAGTAATGAAAGATATAAGTTAAATATGTCAAATGCATATTATAAAAAGGGGTATGGTCAAAAAATTTTAGCACGTTATACATTCATTATAGGAGCAATATATTAGAAGTAATTTGAAAAAGAAATATTTATTATTTGTAGACAATTATTCGTCTAAATTTAAAAAATATAAAAATAAATGGAACTAAAGTTTTCCATATCGGTACTTTTGCTCATTGTGAACTTTTCTTTATGAATTTCAGTCGTGTCTAAAACTTTTTGTTTGTGTTCAGTGTGTAAATTTTTTGTTTCGTTAAAATTACACGTATTCCTTATCTACATGTTCTGAAACAGAACGGGACCGTTTATTAAGTTTTCAATCACTTTTGGGTAATGCAATTCTTTTATTTAATCTTTGTTTTGTTTGAGCAATGTATTTTTATCACAATTAGAACAAGGAATGAAATAAACACAATTATACCTACTGGTTTAAAACATAATCTTTTATTTTTTAACTTACTATACAAAATACTAATAGTAACTAACAATCTTAGGACTTAAATTTTCATTTTAGGGAATTGAAATAAAAAACAAGTCATTATAAGGATTTGTATAATTTCTTTTATAGTTATTGTCATTTAGGACATTATTATTTCTAGTGTTGTATAATACCTTTTTAATAAGTTTAATTGGATTTGACTTATCTAGTAAAATTGGTTGGAGGATTATGATTTTTTTTTGTTTTAATGTTGTGTACTAACTTTTCAACTCAATTTTTAAAGTTAAGATTAAATTAATTTTCATTTTGTTACTGCGATATGACTTATAAGTAATATACGAGTATCTAATGGAACGGGTAGGTTTGATATTCCAATTCCTAATTAATTTATTATTTTCAACTTATGAAATTTATATCTAAAAATATAAGACTGGTTATTTTCTTTCTCTAAAATAAATTGTAAAATTGGATAATAATCGTTAAAAATTTGAATAACCTCATCGTATTTATTATATTGGATACAACAAAAAAAACCATCAACAATTTTGTTTTAAAAAAGGAATGTTATAACTTGGTAAAGGTATGTAATATTTGTTTATAGTATTTATTTTCAGATCGAAAAATGTTAGTATTAAAAGTAAATTCAATGATTTCTAAATATACATTTTCGGCAATATTACACTTATTTTTAATTGAATTCCTTTCTTTCTTTGAATCTTTTTATAATATCTTCTACTAAATTTAACGGTATTTTACTAAATAATGGAATAACATCTAAGCTTATAAATATATAATTTTCCGGAATTGTTTTATTATTAACAAAAAGCGCCAAATCAAAAGAAAAAAAAATTAACAAAAGTCTTCCATCTTTAAGTACAAATGTCATAAAAGTGTAAAATAATATATCATTTACAGATTGGCATATCAAACCTACCCGCTCCACTTAACATTAAAAAATAAAATTGAAATATTAATACACCCAACATTAAAACAAAAAAATTAAGAATCCCCCAAGAAATTTTACTAGATTAACTCATACCCAATTAAACCTATTATAAAGTAATATAAAACAGTAGAAATAATAATATCCTATACGATAATAATCCTGAAAGAAATCATATAAATTCTAGTGATTTTACACAAGTATGTGATCTACAGTTTATCCTAAGATTCGAACGGGACTATTGAGGGGATCTAACATATTACTAAAGGAACGTGCCACTGCTTACCCATCAGACACCGAACGCATTGAATATTATTTTCCGCAAAGTTTGGCTTGTCCAAGGATGGAAACGGAGACTTTTTTGTCGGTGTTTTTCTTAGGTGTTAACAAAAAAAGAACCTTTTTTAGAGGCCAAATATATGTCCCCTTGAAGGCATACCAAATACACCACTGCATATATATCACAGCGCTAGGCTGGCTATATATATATATATATATATATATATATATATATATATATATATATATATATATATATATATATACTATAGTGTATATGTAGAAAAGATGATTTAATGTTCTGTTAAACCATCTTTTAAATATTTTTGATTATAATTTTAGAAAATGCATAACATGTGATGATTTAAATAAAAAGGATAAGACAGAAAGATTAACTTCCATTCTGACTTTTCTAGATCGAAAAAATTATAAACGTTTTTATTAATAATATTTTGATATCAGTATAAAGATAATTGATTTTTTTAGTTTAAATAAGATATCCCGTGCCCGAAAATACTAAATCGAAGAATATAGTCACGCTATATCAGTAAAGTCAGAAAAAGTAAGCTATCCGATATGCCAGGTGTTTCTAATATTTTTCAAATGTAAAGTTTACAATTGAAAACGATGTATGATTATTTTTATATACCTGCACTACGCTACACATAGACAACAGGAGAGAGCCCCATGCATTATTTTAAATTAGCAGGCTTTAACGGAACTACGTTATTTTTGGGACCTTATTTTTCTGATTTTTACGTTTTGGTTTGTTGATGTGTGTTGTCAAACCGTCGTCTTTACAAATTTAAGCTTAAGTTTTAGCAGTTTATAAATAATACACACATCGTATTAATATAAAAGTTGATTAATAAGTTGTACCCGTATTAAAAGAACAAGGAAGAAAGGAATTTCGTTTCAGAGGTAAGTGCATTTGTATTTTCGTAAGTAAAAAAATTAACTAGACACTTTTAAATCCGATTTAAGAGCAAAAATAATTGTTATTATAATGAAAATCATAGTTTTTAAAGTGTTAAACAGTTAGATTAGGAACCAAGTGGTATATTAAAAGCACAGTAGCGTAACACTTCATGTAATATTTTGTAAATTACCTTAAGTATGTTTTAAAACAGAAAAAAAATTGGAGTTATGAGTTTCTAGGAACAATTTTATGGGACAAAATAAGTTTGTATCTAACATTATATTCTCCTTTTTTGGGTCTGATACTATGCTGAAGTGGAAACTGTTTGATTATATTTCTCAACAAATGTTATTTGTTTAACAGACAGTAAAGGCAAATAAAAAAATATGAAATCCTCTTTTGGAGATTTTATTTCATTTTTTTTTGGGAAAAATAGAATATACTTATACCTATAAGTACATACATTTTTTTAATTTCTATAAACACTTAAGATATTTTATTTTTGAAAAAATATAGTATTTTTTTGTATTTATTAATTTATTTATTTATTGCAGGTAACCAAAAACTAACCCTAAGTAGCCCAAATATTTGTTCTTTCATGAGCTATTCTTAGGGTAATATATTCTTTAAGTCTAACCCAAAATAAATTTAAATCAGTAAAAAAAACTAACCTAATCTAACCTTACATCGTTTAAGATATCCTAAAAATACTAACAATAAAAATTTGGATTCTGTAAGCGTAACCTAACTTAACCAGACCTAACTATATATATATATATATATATATATATATATATATATATATATATATATGTATATATTGTTTAATTATTTACTGTTTACCCATTAATTCCACAAAATGAACATATTTTAGCTCATGCTTAGTCTAAGTAAGTTAAACAAATAACATTTGTTTATAAATATAATCAAACTGTTACCCCTTCAGCACAGTATCAGACCCAAAAAAATGAGAATATAATGTTAGATATTAAAACTTATTTTGTCCCATAAAATTGTTCCTGGAAACCCATTTTAAAACATATTTAAATGTTTTGACGTAACAAAATATTACATGAAGTGTTAGGCTACTGTGTTTTTTATGTACCACTTGGTTCCTAACCTAATTGTTTGACATTGTAATTATGATTTTAATTAAAATAACAATTATTTTTGCCTTTAAATCGGATTGAAAAATGTCTAGTTAATTTCTTACTTACGAAAATACAAATGCGCTTACCGGTAGAACGAAATTCCTTTCTTCCTTGTGCTGTTAATACGGGTTTAAATTAAAAATGTAAATTGTACTTTGGTTTATTAAGAGTTTATGCAAACTAGGAAGTACTAAATAAAAATGAAGGCGCAGGAACCTCTGGTACCTATACTAATATTTTTCTAAAATATAATAAAGCATTTTTAACCAATAAAATTTATTGGTACCGTATAATAGCAGTTCTATTTTAATTTGCTTTGTTTTAATTTCTATAATTAATATTAATTTTACTGAATTTTAAACCGTAATTTAGACTATACTAATAAAATTATTTATATTTAATTATTTATGGCCTGTTGCGTCTTAAATGCGTTGATGTTTTTTATCTACTTAACTTTTCTAAATAATTTTAGTTACTTAGAAAAAATATAATTTCTTAGTTGAATTAGAAATAACCATTCTGCTTATTAAAAAAAATCATTTCATTTTATTTATTAAACTCAAGTAAAGTAATAAAAAGAAAGCAGAAATACAAAAAGACAGTCGAAACGAAACAAACAAGAAAAATTCCACGTACTTTACAGCTTATGAAAGCCTAATATAACTTTCAAATGAGTTGCAAATTTTTCCAAATTTCCTCTCATATGGTTGCGCCGTTAAATTCTTAGTTCCAAGTACTTCTTAGGAGCAAGCTTTAGATCAAATTATTATAAAAGCTTATCATCCAGAATGCGTTCTCGCTAAGTTAATTTGCCACATTTCTTCATAACTTTGCTAAGTCGCTATTTCAAACCCAATGTCAATTTTAAAGCATCAATAACAACAAACGTTGAACTTAAACTGCTGAATACATATAAGGGTATTTATTCGAAAGGTTTATTATGTAAAAAGTAAATTTTAATAATATCTAAAGTGAGCTGTTAAAGACATGAATTTTAATGTTTTACCAGTTTTTTGTAAAATTGGCACCTGAAATAATGTATCACACTAATTGGCTGGTTTAGTTTAGTCCGTACCTGAATTATAATTCTCTTTCAAAAGTATAAGTTTTCAAACGACTTCCTAAATTTCAAAGTAAAAATCAAAGTGGATACACCACTGAAAACCGGAAACAAGGTGTTGTCATTTTGACGGGCCATCGTTTTGAATCTTGGGACCTTCCCTGTCTCGTCAAGGTCATGGCTAGGCTCTTTCCTGTACATTTATTTATTCAAAGATCTTAAGGGTAGCCAAACTTTGTTTAAGTAGATAGTAGGGGTGACGTCGTTCAGATAAAATATAGGCTCCATATACCTGTGTAAAAACATCAGACAGCTTGCTAAGAATATCGTTTACGTCTGTCTCTACAGTCACTTTGGATTCAAATACTTTTTGAATGTCTATTGACTATTAGTCCATGCCAAACTGGTAAAGAAGTAGAGAATATTTTTTACATCTTACTTAAAAAGCTTCTGTCGAACGTTACTATACAAAAATTAGGGGTTATTAACCGAAATGTAATTTTTGTCTTTATAATTAATTTGTCTTTTTAGGTAAAGCAAAAAATTGTCAAACGGGAACATTGTTCAGAAGAAAATAAACGACGTAGCTACCACGGTAGTGCAAATAGCGATAAAGGCAGTACACCATCCATTGAAATACCATATTACACTCCATATAGTTCTAATACGTCAGGGAAACATGCTTCTTTGCCTCTGGTCGATTATAAACTATCAAGATATGTAGAAAATAATCGAGTTAAAGAATCGGACTCGAATAAAAGTTGTGGTTTATCCAGGAAAAGTAGCATAAAGAAAAGTGTAGAAATCATTCTTAAGTCGTCCAGGTAATAAAAATTAGCAATAGCCTCAATGTATCACATTCGATGAAAAGAAAAGTCCACATCCTTTGGGTTTTTGGTAAATTGCCAAATTTCATAAATTTAAGTATGTTAACGATCTCTTTCTTCTGATTAAAATCCTTTATAGGCAATCAATCCTATGGCCAGTTTTAAAGAAACAAGGTGTTTAAAAAAAATCCCTTTAATTAGCTTAGGTTTTACTTTAAAAAAGTAAGTTCCAGCTCTCTCCAATTTGTTTTATATATTTTTCGATAGTTTTTGCAAAATATTCATAATGGTTTTTGTAACGCCACTAGGTTCTACTCTATTACCTAGTTAAGACACCAGAAAAGACTAGCTACACTTAGTCGCCACCTTCACTCTACCGTGTCGTACGACTAATCCTTTTTCTTGAACAACCAGACACAGCCAAAGGTTCGTAGGGGCCAGGTACAACTTGAGACTCTTCTTTAACTGTCAATCACTTTTTCTTCTATGGGCAACCACTAACCTTCTACCTATTTTCGCGCACTTATAAATTATAACTTTATAAAAATTCCTGTAGATGTTAGTTCGTTTTTAAATATTCTATTACATACGATAAGTAGTTACAAAAAGAACAATAATAATAATAAACAAAATCAATTAAGTATTAAAATTATGTACCTACAGCACATTGCGACCTCTTCAGAAATTTCTTCTATTTATCAATAGTAATTTAAAGTTCTTTTTATATGTGTTAAAATATCATTATTGGCTCATTCAATTATGGCAATATTACATTTGTTATAAACTCTCGACTCTAGACTTTACTATGTCCCTACCAGGGCCGGATTATCCAATAGGCTAAGTAGGCTATACCCTAGGGGCCCTTGACTTGCGGAGCCCTTGAAACTTCAAATTTAATGGGAAAAATAAAATAGAAGAAAAACTGAAAACATACTTCATTTAATATATGTTTACCACGAAATAAAAATTAAAATAATAATTATTATTTATACTAAATCCAGCTGCGTGACGGCGCGAACCGCTAATGTCAGTATTTATTGCGATTTAAGATAGACCGGCCGACGCCAACGGACGCTTCTGCACTCTGCTCTAAAACAAAGCGTATGTGAATCCCCGAATTTCAGTCCCTGCCATCACATGGGCACACGCAGAGATGTTTAGAGGTTAGCAATCTAGTAAAATAAGGCCACACGCATTTCATAAGATTTAAGAATAGCGCGATGTTTGATGGTTAAAGTGAATCATTTATACGTACTTGTAATTCTTACAAAATTATTTTGTATTAAAAAACAAAATTAGCGCATAGTGCATAGTTTAAATTATACAATACATTACGTGAAACATTATACAGTATCTTTACATCATTGACTAAAATGAGTAACTATTCAAGTGGGGCAAAAAAGCGTAAAATAGCTAAAGAAAATGCTGTACGGCAGGCGGAAGCTATAGAAAATGTTCCAAAAATAGACATTTTTAAAAAACCACATATTGATAGTGGACAGTCACAGAAGTCTAATGTTATTCATTTGCCACATGCTGATTAACCAGGAACTTCAAGAACAAATTTGGAAGGTATTTATAATTTATTTTATGTATAACATACAGGATTTTTTTTTAATTCTAAACACCACTAATAAAATTGAAAACAATAAGAATAACACTGACGAAGTTGACACAAGCGATTTTGGCGATCCTGCAAAAATGACAGTTAACTCAGAGACATTTGACTTGGATTTAAACAGTTTTGATTTTGAAAACTCAAAGAGGGTGTATGAGGGCTTACAATCACGCTACGCATCTAAAAGAATATTTTTTTTCCGAACTTCGAAATGGTGAAGAAGTTCGGCGAGAGGGGCTCTCATATTCTGTATGGAAGACTTCAGTTTTCTGTTTACCGTGTATGTTGTTTAGCAAGGATCGAGAAAAATCTTTTGTTAAAGGATTTAACGATTGGAAAAATATTACTAGAATTGACAAGCATGAAGCTTCGCAAGAGCATTTAAAGAACGCAAAAATATGTGTAACTCGTTCTAATACTTTAGGGAAAATAGATACGGAAATTGAAAAACAATATTCAGAGGAAAAAAACTACTGGATAAAAATTCTCCATCGTGTATTGTCTACCATTAAATTTTTAACAAGTCGAGGTTTGGCATTCAGGGGCACAACAGAGAAGTTTGGGAGAAATGACAAAGGCAATTATTTGGAACTTTTGGAGTTAATCGCGCAATTTGATCCATTTTTGAACAATCACTTACAAAAATATGAAAATCCGGGACGCGTTAATGTTTCATATTTATCATCGTCTATTTGTAACGAGTTTATTGAAGTTGTATCAAAGCATGTTCGTGATTTTATTCGTAGTGACGCCAGATCGGCAAAATATTTTTCTATTTGCGTAGATTCAACGCCTGATGTTAGTCAATGGGAACAGTTAACTTTTATTTTTAGATCTGTGACATGTGATGGCTCTCCTGTAGAACGTTTTATTACCTTTATTAGTAATAAGGCAGTTGACATGGAAACTGCAGTTCTTAAAATATTAGAGGAGTTACACTTAAATATTCAAGACTGTAGGGGAGAGTCTTATGACAATGCCAATAATATGTCCGGTCAATATTCAGGATTTCAAGCTCTCATTAAAAAAATAATCCTCCAGCATTCTTTGTCCCCTGTACGGCACTTAGGGAGGATCTTGTGCAGCTGTATGTTGTAATTTGGCCACTTCATTTTTTTATGTCCTTAGAAGAGATTTATAATTTTTTTCAGCTTCCACAAATAGGAGGCAAATAATCACAGAAGAACTTAATAAAATTCCCATTGCTCTCGTACCAAAAAAATAATCTGCTACTCGATGGTCTGCTCGCGCGTATTCTTGTAAGGCAATTATTTATTAGGTTCCCTGCGTTTAAAGAATCATTAGAAGTTATCGAAAATGATATTACACAGCCAAATAATACAAACGTTCAAGCAAAAGGAATTAAAAATCGGTTTGAAGAATTGGAAGTTGGGATTTTGTTAAAATTATGGAGCGATATTTTAACAAAGTTCAATAAGATTAGCAAATCATTACAAGCTACTGAAATCGATGTTTCCTTTGCAGTTAATTTGTATCAGTCACTAATTAAACATGTTTTACAACAACGCGAATGTTTTACATATTACGAAGAATATGGCAAAATTCTTACAAACTGTTCTCCATACAAATCCGACAATAAAATGAAAAAAGTAGAAAACTACAATTTGACGAAAATAAAGAGAGTGAAGTTGAATTCAGTGGTAGAGATAATATGATCATGAATACTTTCTATGTTATAATCGATAACATTCTTGCGGAACTCAAGAATCGACAAACTGCTTATCTTAACGTTTCAAATATGTTTGGGTTTTTATATTTAGAAAATTATTCAGAAGATAATATTATAATACAGGCAAATTTGCTCCAGGAGCACTCTCCAAACGATTTAGACCAAAGTTTAGTAGCCGACTGTATTCGCTTTAAATATTTTATCTCCGAAATTAAATCGGGAATTACCAATCCAAGGGAAATGTTAAAGTTCAAAGGACAAAAAAAATTAACGTGCAGTTGCACGTAGATATTGCATTAAGGATATTTTTATCCATTTTTACTCCTAAAATTAAGAATTCTGAATATGTATTTACACACTACGTTTAATAGTTATGCCCCAATTTGAATATACTTATATAACTTCCTTAGGTAAATCGTAAACTTTTGACAGTTTAAGAAGCATTTTACGATTAGCAAGAGTATTCAGACAAGGCTGTCAATATGGCGTCTCCAGTGGCGCATATAGGTGAGAGCAGGCCATTTGGCCTTCCGGAATCCCTTGCCTGGCGCCTAATCTGACAAACTTTATTTCAAAACACCAACAAGTGTTTGCAAAGAAAGCAATGTCTTTTTTTTTTTGGTTGTCGTGTTTTTTCTACGTGTTATAAAGTGATGACCTCTTTTCCTTGGTCGTCGTGTATTTTTTACATCTTCTTTTCTACATTTCGTTTTATTTTAGTGTATCCTTGTGACCCTATTTTCAATTTTTTTATCTATGAGTAGACCAAGAAGGACTAAAGTTCCTTTAAATAAAAACAGTTTCTGATGCTGATTTAAAGACTTGCAAATTAGGAGAAGAACGAAAGGCATTTGCTGGTAACGGGACTCTATGGTAATAATAGAGCGAACACAGTGGCACGTCCTTGTTTTTGCAGTTGGACGGTGAAGGGAAGCCTGTGAAGTGGAAGCCAATGCTTGTGTCTCCCTGGCAGGAATAACTAAGGGGGGCATAATGGATCATAATTCGTCAGAACAGAGACATTTTCTCATTAGAAAGGGTAGAAAATCATAAAAGAAATTCATTAGGTGATGAAAAAACTAATCAACTTTCTCTATTAGCCATAGAACAGGATCTTCTCAATAAAATTCCTACGGAAAATATTATTGAGAGTTTTGCAACCCTAAAATCACGAAAATGAGCATTTATTTGAACACACATCACCACCTACTTATATTCTTTTTTTTAACGAAAATGTTTTAGGTTAATATTTTTAGATATTCTTTGATTTTTGATGTCTTTTTTTAAGTTAAAATGTATTTGTATGTCAAGATATTATATACCTTTAAAAACTAGCTATTTTTGTTTCAAATTTTACCTTATCCAAAAAATGTCTACCATAAAATTTTCTGAATGTTCTGGATAGGGGCCCTAAGTAATTTTTAGCCTAGGGCCTCTTCAACCGCCAATCCGGCCCTGGTCCCATCTTAAAATGTACCCGTACCCCTCACGACGCACTTTTTGTACATTTTTACTTTTCGGTCGCTATATCTCGAAAAGGCTTTAAGATAAACTTTTCAAATTTGATACGTTTTTAGAGCATTATTAGGGCTCTCGAACGATACTAAACAGATCTTCGTATCATTTTTGGTTTTTCGTCTATTAATGAAAATAAAAAGTCTTTTTTTCGAGTTTTCTAGATTATTGTACGAAACACGATAACTTTAAATATCGATTTAAAATTTAATTTTTAGAAAACCTTCCTTTTTACTGTCTCATGAACCCTATTGAGAATAGGTGGGATCAAGGTTTCAGAAGTATTTTTTTTATTTTTACCTCATTTCTTTTTTCAAAAATAGGGGTCCATTGGACGCTTTCTGGTGGCCAAACAGTTCAGGTTTTCGACAAAAATAAGAGGGATTATGAAAGAGCATAGATAAGACAAATAATTCTTATAGAACGATTTTTTCAAATTTAAAAAAGATTTTTTTGTTGTCGCTCGCTAAAAATTAGCTTTATTGAGAATTGACATAAAGCTAAATTAAGAAGAGACAAAAGGTATAAATATGCGTTACAAGTTTGTAGCTAAATACTTCAGGAGAAAAACTACTTGCTTGTAAAGCAGTCAATGTTTGTACCCGTTTGGTGGCATTTGTCCGCCACTGACCAACATTAAATTTTATTATAGATCAGAAAAACGCCCTCAAGTTCTAAATGGGATGAAAATTAAAAAAGTTACTATATCTGAATTTGAAAATTGAACTAACCACTAACGGTTTCCTTACTTTAAAGCGGAATATAGACGAAGTTCTTATTTTTTTTTCACGCGAAAACAAAGCGGATTCAAAAATTCTAAAATATTTTCCACAAATTTCCAATTTACTATTTGCTTCCACGAGATACCAAAATATCATATAATCAAACTTGAAAAAAATATCCAATTATCAGAGAAGAAAACGGCAAAATTAAAAAAAAACTAAAAAAAAAATTTTTTTGTCCATTCATTTTTCACATATTTCACAATGTTTCTGAGGGGGAAAAGTTTACTGAGCCCAAAAGTACCCCCAAAGAGTTAAAAAACCCACATCGAAAGAATTACGCTTTACGCTTACAGGAAGTTTAAAATTAAAATCTGAACTTTCTGCCATGTTCTCGACCATTGTTTCACGCCCGGCAGTGAGGCATCTAAACGGTTTATACATATAAATAAATAAAGGCCTATGTTTTCTTCAGGGATTGGTACCACATTTAGCCCAATTGGTGATAAGGCTAATTTTTAAGAAATTTTTGTACTGTTGTATGCACAGGTTGGCATTTAGTCCTCGTGGGAGGGTATCGGAACCATCTGGGAAAAAAATGAAACTCGTAAAAGTATCGAGTTGCGTTTGACAATACCAGAGTAAAGCGTGGGTTAAACCGGTGTCGGAAATGAGTTTATATTTAGATAATTTTGATTTAAATTTAAAGCCCCAAAAACCATTCTTTATGTATTTTTGAAATTGGCAGATTAAAATTTGAATGTAGCTACAATTTGAGGTGCAATACTTACTTACTTAAATTAGCTGTTATTTTCATTATATTCATTTTGATTACCTTTTTTGGATGAGTTGGAGTAGCGAAATGCTTGCCTATAAATGGGTACATGATAGATGCATTTTTCCGTATAATATAAACTGAGGTATTTTGACACTTTTTCAGTACACAAGAATAAAATATTCTAATTTTGCCTGCTATTATGATAGTATATGTCATATACTATACTATATTGTTTAATATAGTTAATACGAATTTCGTCATTATACTGTTCGGATAAGTAAAGATAAGAAACGTGATTTAGAGAAAAAATAATTTTGACTGTGTTAATATTATTTATTTTGTTCTTTAATTATTATTTATTTTGTTATTTAATATTATTCTTAATTGTTAGTTTGTTATAATAGTATTATTGTTAGAATTCCCTGTAATGAACTTATACAGTTGGTTGGGAATGTTGAAAATAAATAAATAAATAAATATATTATGTAGGGGCAGTAGGTATGTATAGTACATTTTTGTTAATTTATGGCCGACTTTGGAAATGGAAAAATACTATATATACCAGACATGTAGATTATTTTCACGGTTTATTAAGTAAGGCTCATATATACGGTGTCCAATAGTACTTAATGCGGATTTCATACATACAGGGGTAGTAAATAAACAGGATTGTAACCGCAAAGATTTTTGAAAAATATAAGTTGGATTTTCTCGACATTTTAGTGTTTTTAGGTGACAAAATTTATAAAATGACTATACGAAGGTGTGTATGTAAACAAAATTTGGGCAAATAATTACTTGAGAACAACCAAGTCGATTCGTTTCAAATTTGCACCAAAAATAGACCAGGTCAATGTCTCGGGGATCTTTGATTGTTAAGGGATATAAAAGCGTAACAAATGTAGGTTTTGAGAACGCAGAATCGATAATTGATAAAATAAAAATATAAATAGTGGGGTTTTATATACATATTTAAAAGAAAACTGAGGTAATATTTCGAAAAACGGCGAAACACGTCAAATTTATTTAATTCTTTAGATACGAATAATATTTGTTCTTTATACAGGCTAGCTTAAAATGCATGAGGCAGCCCACTGAAAAAGGAAAAAATCATAAAAAGGGTTTCGTTATTTGATGAGGTTTTTTGACACTTATTGACACACAAGTTATACAGGGGAAGTAGGGAATTTTTTTTCTTTAGAAATTCTGGTTGAGCTCTAATTTTTTTTTAGTGAAACATTATTTAAACTCACTTGGCCGTTGGCGGCATGTCTTTTTAACATTTTCAATCGAACTTTATTATAACAACTATAACAGTGGCGCAAACCGCTTCGACTTTGCTGGAGGTGCTATGTTTAGTTTACGATTTTCCTACTCCGTTGCCATGACAACGCGTCCGCGATGACGTCGAGCACATGGAAGAATACTGTTAACCAGCGCCATACAACGCTCTAGAGATGACGAATTTTGTTGTAACAGGTACGTCCTGTTCCTGTTCCAAGTCCATACCTGTTAGGGATACCTGTGACAAAATACTTTTCCCGACTTGGAGGCTCGAGTCGTTGAAACGGCGGTTTCGAGTATCGCAGCCGGCGGCTTGTTGATTATTATTATATATATATATATATCATCAAAACAGTACCTATTCCGTGCAAATTCGAAAAAAGTAAATAAACGAATTGGCTCACATTTTTACAAATTTCGTTTTTAAGCTTATAAATTTCCTTTATATTTAAAACGACCTTAGTATTTTTGTCATAAAAACTGGCTTTGTAAAAAACATTTTTAATCTTTTTTGTGCTAAATATTTTAAGATTTACTTTTTAAAACTATCAAATCTAAAATATATTAATATTTTCGCCTGATTTGCGAACAATCTAATTCGTAGATTTCTTATTTCTAATTACGATATCGTTCCTTTTGTAAGAGAAATACTAGTAATATAGAAATACTGGTTTAGCGGAGCAGGAGCAGATTAGAATAAAATACCTGTGATAAGCGTTTCAGTCACAGCGAATATACTTGCTCATGTACTACAGTAGTAATGCAGTTGTTATAATTCAGTAATTTATTTCGTTGTTTAAAAAATGAGTGTGTTAAAGAAAGACACACAGAAGCCGATCGATTCAACTGTAAATAAAACATTATGGGAGGGGCTTTTTCCACACTGCCACCCGACGTCCCGCCGAGAAAAGCCGAAGCCCGAAGAGCTTTTTCGTTCGGTGGATGATGTGTTGTTGCGTATCTAAATATCTGCGCCTCGCGGGATCGCGGCAAGCTGGTAAAAATACTAGGTGTAGGAACGGTAACAGATATGTTTCAGATCCAATACCTGTGACAAGCTGTTCCTAGCTCGTACCTGTGACGAGTATTTCTTAACAACTCTACAACGCTCTCGGTGAATTGCTAACGCAGTACACTACACCCACGTGTCGTTCAGTTTGGGGTGGTTGTTTACTTTTATTTTCGCGGATTTCGCTGCAACCGGTTAGTTCCTTTGCAGTTTGCTTGACGGTATTGTGTTATATTTATTTATGATTTTCTTACAACTTTATTTGTCGGATTTATTAATTCACATTATTGATAAATCCGATCACGGATGTGGTTTGCATTTTGTTGGAAACTCCATTTAATCGATGGAAGGAACAAGATCAGAGTTTTAGTCGTCATCCTGGTTTTCGGGGTACAAATGGTTATGTAGTAGTCAAATATCACAAAAATTGTTTTGCTGGCCTTGTTTACTAGTTGCCAATAAATATTCAGTGTGGAATAAGGAAGGATTTGCAGGTATGTTAAATATATGAAGATCTTTACATAAACATGAAGACTCGGCGGGGCATTTAAAATGCGAATTAATGCTAAAAACATTTGTAAGATCAAAGCACTATAGCTGACACTTTAAAAGACTTGCTAAACTATATAAAATACATTTTAACGAAAGCATCCGATTAAATAGACTATTTGTGCTTGGTAATTGACACAGTTTTGTACCTTACAAAACAAGAGTTAGTCTTTCGCAGCCATGATGAGAGCAACGAGTCAATAAATAGGGGGAATTTTAAAAAGCTTTTAGGTTTATTAATATCGAAAAGTTCCCAAGAACTAAAAGATCATCACGAAAAAATTAAAAATGTTTTTACTGGTGACTCGAAAACTATTCAAAACGAAATAATTGAATGCATTTCTGATTATTTAAATGAACATGTAAAAAATGAAATCATGAACACACAGTTTTTTTCTGTACAAGTGGATGACACCACTGATATTACGCAAACCTCCCAGTGCTCCATAATTTTAAGATACGTTAATTAAGAAGGTTCAGTAGTCGAGAGATTCTTAGGATTTTATAATGTCAGCTCCGATAGAACGTCGGAGAATTTATATTCTCTATTGGATCAAATTTTGGACCAATTTGACTATAAACATAAATTAATAGGGCAATGTTACGATGGCGCAACTGCGATGTCTGGCCATCTAAATGGCCTTAAAAAAAAAAGAAAAAGCGTCGCAGGCTGTATTTGTCCATTCTGTTGCTACTATGAAAGATAGGAGAATTGATTTAGTATACAAAATTTAGGTTAGGTGTTTGGTGTACAAAAAATATAAAAAATAACATAAAAAGGTATACAGTGTCGAGAGTCTATAATCAAATCATAGCCGTACGATTATGATCCACAAAAATTTTTTTAAAAAAATAACATAAAAGGGTAAACAAAACGTCACAACCTGACATATAGCTTCAACGAGAGTTTATTATACGCGTGCCATTTTGAAAATATCTGTATTCGTCGTTGTGTACATGTTTTACCTTTTAGTCACTATATCTTGGAAATGCTTTCAGATAAACTTTTGCAATTTGGTTTTGGTTGGTTTTAGAGCACACTTGGAACTCTCTCTTCGTATCATTTTTGTTTTTTTGTCTATTAATGAAATAATAGTTCTAGTTTTCGGTAATTGGATATCTTATGTAATTTTGGAATGTGTTTTATTGAAAAAAAATGTTTGACAGCTTCATAAAAAATTTTGTTTCCCTGTGCCTTTTGAACTACTTGTCAATTTTAAATACTATTTTCACAGATTTATGTGACCTTTTGTGGGGTATTTTTTTTAATATTTTAATAGCCGTCAAAATATCGTTTTTGTGTTGTGACTTTTGACCTGCTTAGAATTTTTTCAACACAGTTTTCATGGCGTAATTTATCTAATGACCTGTGAAATTCGTAATAATTACAATTTAAAAATTAAAAAAATTAAATTTCCACTCGAGCTTCCACTACGTTGTAAATTTATGGTAAAATAACATAAATCTATTATTTTAAACATACTTTATATATAGAAGGAAAAATCCACTTTTGAAAGAGTTAATTAAGAGAGAGAGCGATACACTATCAGTATTTGAGCAACTATCACCCGACAAAGAATCTATCTCTCCCCTCCTCCTTATCAAACTAGACTCGATCTGACAAGCAAAGTATCATACATTCTATAACACGAACATAATTTCTCAAACTTGAAAAATATATTGCAGCAAAAAAAATTATTAAATAAGTTTGTTCCGAAGGGCGGGCGTCTTACTCACGAAATCATCATCGAAATACTCCCAAGCGAAGACATTGGCGACCAAAATCCTGGGGATATCCCACCCCAGATATCGCTGCACGGTTTTCAGGAAGTGAGATACCGCTCGCCTCGGTTTGTTGCGCCTACAAAAAAAATCTAGAACTGTGACAACGTCGCTAATATATATTTTTAATTTGTCATGCCATAGCAAAACTTATTACAATATATTAGTAGGTAGTGTACATTTATGAATAATGTGGTTTATGTCTAAAAACAGGCAAAAGTTTTGCTAAAAAGATAAAGCAACAAAACAAACAAATCAATACACAAACTTAATGTGAACCATTATAAAATATTGTAATTAGAGTTAGGTTAAATTTTATATATCTGTAGTGCTTTTTGGCACGTACAATATTATGCCTGAAGAATATAGTGTACAAAAAAAATCAAAATTTTTGTCTTGTTTAATTTGTAAATATTATAAATTTCTTAAAAAAAAGTATATAATAAGTAAAAATGGAACTTTAATAAACCCAAAAACGGATTTGCCCAAGGAGAGTAAGCTAAAAAGAAGGATATTTTTAAAACACCTTATATCTCTGAGGCTAGTCATAGGATTGATTTCCTTCCCATGAAGACTTAATCTTAATCAAGAGCTCTAGACCTACAATATACTAAAATTTTATGAAATTGACGTTTCACTAAAAAATCATGATACATGTGCGTGTTCAGTTACATCAAATTTTGGTTTTAGGTTTTTCACTTCAATATATATTTAGCGTTTAGTATCCGAAATAATAAGTAATTCCCATGAAATGGTAGCGGGTAATGGACAACAAGATAATTCCGCCGTTTTTATTAGGCGGACTTTTCTACGTTTCTGCTGCTCGTACGGATGATTGAAACGGCGCCCACCTAACAATTATTAAACAAAGCTACGGCCTACGTCACTCGTCTCATGTAAAGCGGTACAACACAATATCTGTAATGTATGTTCAGATAACGTTAAAATGTCACCTGTTTTTGTTGAATCATGAGAGAGAGCTAATTATCCCCCCTTGCAATGTATTCGATATGTCCGCAAGTCGTCCATAGGCACCCTAGCACAGCACTATGATCATCACTACTTGTTGCAGAGTTGGGATTTTAGTAGAACCAGATATTACTAAAATTTGGTACTTACGCAATCGTAATAGTGATGGATTCACTCGGTGTCGCCATTCTGGCGATGAAATCTTGCAGCGGTGTGTAATGACGTCAAGCTTGTCCAAGCAAGACCTGTTCATTTTTTGAGTCTATTTGTTTTATTATACTACCTACAACTACTGAATAATAGAACGGTTGTAATATATATACATATATATGTATATATATATATATATATATATATATATATATATATATATATATATATACACATATACACATATACATATATATATATATATATATATATATATATATATATATACATATATATATATATATATATATATATATATATATATATATATATATATATATATTATAAAATATTGTTTTTACATAAAACCAATTTTTTTACTACATATCAGAAAATAATTAATTTAACATAGAACAGAAGCTTTCACGGCTTTGCTCAACTTTCGCCTTCGATTGCACGAGGCATCTTCAGGGATCTTCATCTCCACGAGATCTGAACACTCTGATCTCGGAGAGATTCAGGCGGGCTTTTATACCCGACTTGTGCTCGTCGAGCCGTAGACCGTAAAAATGTCAATAGATTCCCTAATTTTTCGTTTATAAAATCCGGGAACCGATGCTAGAACCTTGGTTTCCTTTATATGTATAATATGGCCAGTGTTATGCTGGTGTTCAGCCTCAGCAGATTGAACAATTTGTTTCTTTTTAATACATCGTTCATGTGCCTTAAGTCTAGTTATACATACACTTTTCCACAGGAGCAAGGAATTTTATATACTCCTTCTGTTTGAAAAGGTACAATATCTTTCGGGAATCGCAAGCGTTGTCCAACGTTCTTATGTGTATTTTGTCTGTAGTGCCATGTATGTAAGGAAGAACAACACTACCTAACGGTGGCTCCTTATCATCCTCGTTTCGCGGAGTTGGATTACTATATTTTTTAATTGAACGTAATATCTTCAGTGCAATAACCGTTCCCTCTCAGAGCTTCGGTCAGTTTCGATGTATCCGATGTTAGACAATCTTGATCAGAAATCAAAATGGCTCTAAATACTAGTGAGTTAATAACTAATTTCTTTTGTGCTGGATGGTAGTGGGAATTTGCATTTAAGTATCTATTTGTCTGCGTCGGTTTTCTATACACAGAATGTCCTAATGTACCATTTTCCTTCCTTTGAACATATACATCTAGAAAGAAAAGGAATTATTCCATTAGATTCAATTTCCATTGTGAACTTGATATGATGTGGTTGATTGAGGGGATCCAGAAATATGAGGAGATTAGAATGTCCATGAGGGCATACTACAAAAGTATCATCTACATATGTTTACCAGTGTTTTGGTTTTAATAGAGCAGATGTTAGAGCAATATCTTCAAAGATAATCGCTACCACAGGGGATAGAGGAGATTCCATAGCTGCCCCTGAAATTTGTTCATAAAAAATTCCTTGAAAAATGAAATAAGTAGCTGTAAGACACACTTCCACTAGATCTATTAGGTTCTTATCAAGATTACTATGATCCAATATGTCTGATATAATGGAAATTGAGTCGTTGACAAGAACGTTTGTGTATAATGATTCTACATCGAAACTTACCAAAATATCTTCGGGATCCAACTGGATTTCCTTAAGTTTTTCCACGAAATGTGCAGAGTTTTTTTATAAAAGAATCTGTTTTTCCAGTGAATGGATTAAGAAAGTTTGAAAGATATTTACCTAGTTTGTATGTGGCGAGTCTATTGCACTGACGATCGGTCGAAGTGGCACATTGTTCTTGGGTATCTTGGGAAGACCGTAGAACCTGGGAATCTTGGAGCTGCTTGGTCTTAATGATTTCTTCTCCGCTGGTGGTAGACTGGATGCGTTAATCAGATTGGTGATGCGTCTTTCTATTCTACTTGTAGAGTCTGTCTGCATAACCTTATAGGTGTTTCCAAAAGTTGAGCTATCTTCTCCATGTAGTCCGTTTTATCCATGACGACTGTAGTCATTATCTGTTGTAAGGACCAGAATATTTTCATCTTCACTTAAGGTCTTCATTGCTATTTTTTCGGCTGTGGAGAGACTCAATTTCGGTAGTTTTGAGTTTTTAATGATCTTCGCTGTCTCATATCTGACTTCATCAGCTTGCTCTACTGGTAATCTTCTGATTGCTGCTTCAACGGAGGATACATGAAGAATGAGGTCTATGAATTTCATCCGCCTGCGACCATAGATATTCGGAGACAAAGAGTTTTGGACATATTTAGAAATATTAACGGAAATACACTTGCCAAAGTTGTACGAAAAACAGCGTAATTTTGCAAATCTGTAAAGTAATGTAACCCAGGTACGAAATAGTTAAGAATTTATTTAGATTTTTTTTTTGGTATTGAAAATTAAATGCGTTTAATACATTACTTATTAATGTAATCTTGTGACAAATAAATCATGGCCTCCTTAAGAAAAATTGAGACCTAAGTTTAGGAAGTGTGATATTTCGATGATACTCAAATCTTGTATGCACTTGCGCGACATTCCTAGACTGGAAATTTTACGCTCTTTCCAAAAATCGAATAATCAATATGGTGTCCATAAAAAAAAAAATGAAATTTGCGGCGGGTTGCGAGATAACAAAATACGATGGAGACATGTCGTACACGACACCTTATTTGTCTTAAAATAGTGTCCGAATAATGTAACATTTTGACAGCTGTCAAATTTACCGCTTTGGATTTACTGGCGAAAAACCATATCCGCGATTTTCGTTTTTTCGCCGATATCTCCAAAATCAATTGACCGATCATAGATCTGAAGCCGGATATCGAATGCGCTAAGTTTCCGCTAAAACTTTTCCCATTTAACCTTTGTTGTAGGTATAATAGGAACCGAGCTCCCTACGCTAAAAATTCATACAGATATTTTTCTATAGAATCAAAAAAATTTAGTTTTTTGTAAAATCTACATGAGATAAGCTTTCCAAAAGTGTATAATAGTGCGTATCTGTGTACAAAATTCAATAAGATACTTACTTCTAAAATAATATATAAAAAGACTCGAATTGGCCACATGTGACAACAGTCTTCATTTAATACTAAAAAAATTAAATGTCTTAGTTATATTTTGTAAAATATCTACATTATATTAAAGTTTAACATTCATACTAGAATCAAATGAATAAAACACCTTGGTTGCTACATCGCCAGAATGTATTTTTGATATGCCTTTGTTATACCATTTTCCATAGTGCGTCGAGACGCCGGATGCTAAGTACCTTATACTATTATATATAATTTCTTCATTTGGGTACTAATTTGCCTATGTATTTTAAAAAATCTGTTATTTTACTGTAGTAGAAGAAGATATATTATTTTTGGCTTGTCCGTTTCTCCTCTGCAATTAGACTCTTATCTCAAAATGTGTCAGCGGCAAGCTACCAACAAGATCGCATGTACCTACAGGACGTTATTAGGATTCAAAACATAAAGTACATCACGGAAAGTTTAAATATACTCAAGTTCCGGGAAACTACCACTACGTTACTGCATTAATGCTTTATCTATTTATTTTTAGAAATTCATCGTCAGGAAAACATTCAAGTTCGAAAGAAAAAGCTGATCCTACAAGGTTCTATTCGAAATCACTTACAATGTCCAAAAAAAGTGGATATAATATAACAGATTCACAGTACCAATTTGTGAGGTCCAAAACAATTACAAAAAATAGTGTCAAACACAATAAACCAACTGCCTAAACTACTGCTTTCATTTCTAATCAAAAAATAGACTAATTGTGTTAAGGATTTCAAATATTTTGGAGATACGATTTTTTCGATATCGACTCTCCTACTGGTTCTCTAATGGATATAGTAAAACTTCTGACTTGCAAGCTATATGTCGTAAAATAAAATATATTGACATATAATAAATGGCTAAGTATGGGCGATATCCTCTATCGATAAATTTTATTTATCGATATGTTACTAGGTATTCCAATCTATCGGTATTTGCTACTACTTATCGATATATTTGCGACAAAGAATAATCAAAAGAAAAAAAATCCCCACTTTCATATGGCGCATAATTTATTCGCAAATATATCAGAGATAAAAAAGGTCCTCATCTATGTAAATATATATTCCATTTATCTGTAACCATTGTTGTTTTCGGCCACCTATCAGATACCTATCTGCATTATTGCACACCTATCTATAAAACGCCCATCCCGCGCCACAACTCGACGCCTACAAGACACAAGAGAGCCATTACATTTACAGCAGTTGAATATGCAGATATTTTGCTTATTTATGGTTAAAGCCCCACAAAACTTACATGTAACTGCAACAATTTTTTCGGGAAAAATTTCCAGGCAGAATATTATTTCGGTTAGTGTATAATTTGTGACACAAAATTTCAAACATTAAGTTTTTTTTTCATATTTTTTTAATTATTTAAAACCTAATAAAACAGTAATTATTATTAAAGAGCGAAATTTTAAAATCTAAGCAAGGCACTGAACTCATCTAACATTCATACAGTGTCTAGCAAATACAATTTTAATCAAATAAAAAAATTAAAATTAGCATGTTTGTTGCATATGCAAGTATTTCTACCAAATAGTTTTGGTGACACTATCCACCAAAGTTTTAGACAACAAAATGTGTTGAAATATTTGGTTGGGTTTTAACACATATTTTTTTGAAGTACCTTCTAGATTTTCACTTAAAAATCGCTTTTTTTTACCATTCTCATTGTCTTTCTTTGGTAATGGACTTGACACAAAAACCAAGCGTGAAACAGGGATCAATTGATACAATTTGGGCAGGATTTTCAGCAAACCAAATAATTGTTATATATATATATATATATACTATATATATATATATATATATATATATACTATATATATATATATATATATATATATATATATATATATATATATATATATATATACAGTGTGTATCAGCCAAATGGAATAAATTCGATAATAAATAAATGGGAGCGTGTTCGGAAAAACGCTTGGACCCGTCGATTGGTATTTTTAGTTGCTCATTTTCTCCAATAAAAACTTTTTATACAGGGTGTGTCCTGTAACAGTGGTCAATGGGCACTTTCTTATTTCAAATGCAATACCCCGGATATTATTTAATTTTTGGATTCTTTAGGAGATTCTAAACATATTTTATGTTCAATGTCCTACACCTATCTTCAACTATTTCGGCAATATTAAGTGTTTTCAAATTTATTTTTATTTTATTTATTTCGAATTTATTATTATTCATGAAAGTGGCTCTGGTTACTGAACTATTTATTTGATTACAAAAATTCGCTACAACACACTCAATACTTATTTACCATTTAGGTCTTCATATTAAGAATGTAAGCAAAAACAATTTTAGCGTTCCTTTTTATTGATATGGAACAAAAAGAGCCAGTTTTGTTTACTTTTAAGTTTTGTTTACTTTTGTGTAAAATGCCTGGCCTTTCTCTTTGCAAGACAGTAGTTGTCAGTGTCAGTGTCATAGTCTTTTGAATTTCGTTAACTGCATAATACCTAATATCAGAAAAATGGTTCATTTAACAGAAATGCATAAAATAACAATTCTACAAATGATTGGTTATGGAGATAACACACGAACACAAGTGGAAGTTGCTCGCTTATTTCATGAAAAATTTCCAAATTTGCCGCATATATCCCAAGGGACAATTAGTAAAATAGAAAAGCAGTTTCGCGAGCTTGGACATGTGAGGCAGATAAAAAAAGCAGCTGCCAATTCAATAAATGATGATACTAAATTGGATATTATGCTTGAGTTTGAGGAAAACCCACATATTTCTAGTCGACAAGCCGCCGCAATGTTCGATATTAGCCATTCGTCGATTATTCGAACATTAAAAGAAAATAAAATGCATCCCTATAAAGTGATACCAACTCAGGAGCTCATGGAAGACGATTATGATAGGAGAACTTATTTTTTTGAACAAATGATGGCTATGTTAGATAACAATGTTATTCAATTAGAACATGTTTTGTTTTCGGATGAGTGCACCTTTACACTTCACGGTCATGTAAATCGTCAAAATTGCCGCTATTGGTCTAGGGAAAATCCTCACTGGATCAGCGAAGAACATACTCAATATCCTGAAAAGGTTAATGTTTGGGCAGGACTTGTTAGGGATCATATCATAGGCCCCTTTTTCATTGACGGCAATTTGAATGGCGATAATTATTTAGCACTGCTCCAAAATAATGTCGTGCCAACTTTGACAAATTTGTATCCGGATCCAGCAAACCCACAAGTTCCAGCGAATATGATATGGTTTCAGCAAGATGGAGCACCGCCCCATTACCAAATTAATGTCCGGCAGTACCTTAACGGAATATTTCCAAATCGGTGGATAGGGAGACGAGGATCGATAGAATGGCCAGCGCGATCCCCTGATCTGACGCCATTAGACTTTTTCTCATGGGGACATATTAAAAATGTTGTATGCAAAACTAAACCCCTCGACTTAGCTGACTTAAGAAGACGAATAACGCTTGCGATTAGATCGGTCACGCCTGAGATGCTAAATAACGTTAGAAGAAATTTCTATTTAAGATTAGGAATTTGCCAAGACGTTCGCGGCGAGCATATTCAACAGTTCCTAAATTAACTTTTTACTTTTGTTTATACATTATGAAGAAATAAATAATTTTATTTTTTTAATCTTAATTTTTGCAATAAATTTGAAAACACTTAATATTGCCGAAATAGTTGAAGATAGGTATAGGACATTGAACATAAAATATGTTTAGAATCTCCTAAAGAATCCAAAAATTAAATAATATTCGGGGTGTTGCATTTGAAATAAGAAAGTTAGCATTGACCACTGTAACAGGACACACCCTGTATAAAAAGTTTTTATTGGAGAAAATGAGCAACTAAAAATACCAATCGACGGGTCCAAGCGTTTTTCCGAACACGCCCCCATTTATTTATTATCGAATTTATTCCATTTGGCTGATACACACTGTATATATATATATATATATATATATATATATATATATATATATATATATATATATATATATATATATATATATATATATATATATATATATATATATATATATATATATATATATATATATATATATATATATATATATATATATATATATGTCTCTAGAACTGCGAAAACCATATTGCCCTGAAAAAAGTAGCTTTTTAGTTGTGTTGTTGATTTAAGATTTATTATTTTTTCAAAAATTTTAAACATTGCAGGTAAAACAGACACTGGTCAGTAATTACTACAATGATTTCGTTCGCCATTTTTAAAAATAGGCCAAACTTTTGATATTTTGATTTTTTCGGGAAAAATACCTGACTTTATTTTCCTCAAAATAGAAAAATTGGGTCTAGCTCTTTTTTGACAATTTTTATTGTTAATTTATCAAAACCTTTGATTTTTTGGATTAAGCTCATTAATAATATCTTCAATATTCTTGCAGGTCACTTCTTCAAAATTAAAGAATAACGGTTCTGGATAATTTGATAAGTCGGTTGTATGGATAAACGGAGTTTTACTTGCTAATCTCTCTCCAATATTTGCAAAATAATCATTTATTATTTCACAGACTTCTCTTTCATTCCTTGATTTCATCTCCATCTAATAAAATACTATTTAATTTTGATGTTTCTATCCTATCCTTATTTGTTAAAATTAAATTTATATTCTTTCATATTAGTTTTTCATCACATGTAGCAAATTTATCAAAATAAAATGTTTTATTGACTAACCTAATTTTCTTTTTTGTTAATTTCTTGAAATGCTGAAATAAAACCACATACAGCCTTACATGTGGGTATTTCTTTTTCTTTAAACAATATTTGTCTCTTATTTTAATTATGTTTGCTATTCCTGTCATAAATCATGATTTAGAGTCTTTTTCTTATTTTTATAGTAGACTCATGAGAGCAAAAATCAAACAAATTTAAAATTTTCCAGTATAATTCATTTGGGTTTTTAAATAGATGTAATTTTATATCCAAAAGAAGTGATTATCTTTTTAATTTATTCACTTTAAATTTTGTGTTTACTATATTTTTATATTTTTACTTCAGGGGCATCATTTCATTAGGTATACTTATATTTTATAATTTATGATCACTTAATGGGCTGATTTTAAAATTTATTTTGACATTCCTTTTTGAACTTGTTATGATATGATCAATTAGGGTGGTACTTGTGTTTGTTACTCTTGTTGGTATTGCACTATTGCACAATTTAAGATTATTTGAAGAATAAATAGCCATAACTTTTTCATAATTATTTGACTGTTTTAGTACATCGATGTTCATGTCTCCAATTAAAAAATAATTCCAATTAAGTGTGGTTAAATGTTCTAATATTTGATCTAAATTATTTAAAAACGATTCTGTTTATTGATCATGGTTTTTATATACCTAAAAAATATTAATATGAATTGATAATTTCATAATCAAATCGGTTTCGAATAAATATTCCGGCACCTCTTCTTTCTCTAGATACAAATATTGAGTTAAATTTTTAAAAATTGTGATATTTTTATTCGTCCTTTTGAATCAATGTTTCTATTGCAATAATTATATCTAGTTGTTCCTCTTTTAAAAGAATTTCAATTTCGTCCATTTTATTTTTTATTGACTGACTTAAATAAAGAATTTTTAAGTTATTGGTATTTATTAAAGTCATGTTATAAATAATTTATTTTTTCTTTCTTTTTGAATTTTGAAATTGTGAATTGGACATTCTTGACTATTTGCTTGATGTAGATTTTTATATGTTTTATATTTGGTGTTCTTACAATTGATATATTTTCTAATTTTTTCCTTACATTGCCAATATGTATGTTCACCAGCACAATAAGAACAAACTTGTTTATTCAAACAATCCTTTAATTGTGCCCATAACCGTAAAATTTAAAACAAAAAAAAATAGCAAAAAAACGTAATGATTGCTGCCATTTTCCACGAGGGAGGATTTAGTAAAACTTTTAATAAAGTTCCTCGAAAGAACTTGTATACAAGTTCTGATGCTTGTTTCAAAATTGTTTTTCTGTAAAGACTCTAATTTAAACATATTATAATGATTACATTATCAGGCGCTAGGGGGATGCTGCAGCCCACTCTAGTTATTACCGTCCTGAGACAGCATATACTGCTCCCAAGCGCAAGTACAAGACAGAAAATAAAAACTTTTTTATTTATTACCGAAAATAATTTTATTAAACATAACCAGTTTGTTCAGTGTTGATTAAACATTTACAAATTTACTTATTATCTATGTATATAAGAAAAAAAACTTAAACGATACAGGAAGTAATAACACTTAACACCACTAATGATTTATCTGCGTGTCACCATTACCCACCAATCGTCCATTATTATATGAAAATATATATTTAATTACAAATGTACATAACTTATATTACAGTGTAGCTACGTCATACGAGTTTAAATTCGTTAAACATTAAATTATTTCACTTGGCTTTAATGAAAGTACTTTGAAAGCTAAATGAATGCTACTAGAGAACTACAAATGACAGTTTTTCATGTGGAACCTCATTTATCTGTTAATATATAAATATGTATACGCTCTATCCACAACATATTGTTCCCTACCCTTGGACCCTCTTGTAAGAAGTCCATTACTTAACTATTTAAATCTCTGTTTACTATAGAACAAGGAAGGTAAATTGTGCTAACAAAAACATTTTTAAAAATGACACTGAAATGTTGACTAAAATTTTAAACTAACATATAAACAGGACAGTTTACTTTTGAGTCTGATAAGATCAATTATATCGATATATTTACACTTCAATTAGTTTTCTATACAAGGTCCACAAAAAGAGAAAAAATATATTCCGGTGGCATGCTAATTAGGTTGATTCTTTAACAACGTCCTCAAACAGTTATGATCGCTGAATTTTAAATGAGATGAAGTACCAAACAAACAAATATATCCGCTTAGTTCTACTGCGTATAATTCTAATTATATATATATATATATATATATGTATATATATATATATATATATATATATATATATATAGTGTGTCGCATATAAGATGAAGACAAGTCCATATTTTCTTTCGTTTTATAGTTAATAATTTGAAATTTTGCGCAGTGGTAGAACTTGACAAGATACATTTTTCAAGATAGTACTGTTTAATTTTGCTTAAAAGCCCCGCCTACTACGACCTTGCAGGTAGTCCCAATTTTCCGTATTTTGCTTCGCGATAAAGACATCAAAAAAAGTTATTAGAAAAAGTTGTTCGGAATGTAATTCTAACCTACTATAAAAAGTTTCAGCAATAAATTAGCATTATTACTTTTTCAGAAAATTTCGATAATTACGTATCAGATCCGGTAAATTCTGGTTTTTATCTTTCCGTTTTTACCTAGGGCGTTTAATTTACCAAGATTGTCCTAAAAACAAAATCTGACGTTTAAATTAATCAGATTAAATAAAAACTTAATAATTACTAATCTTGTTTTTAGATTATTTATTTAAGTTTAACAGAAAAAATTGAGATTATAAAACTTTTTGGTACTAGCTTGTTATTTAAAATTTTAGAGCTTCACAAGATCTATCTATCAATCGAACCTAAAAACCCGGTCTTCAACAGGCCTATTAGTTGCTCCAAGTTTCCATATTTTGCTTCACAATAGAGATATCAAAAAAATCATTAGAAAAAGTTGTTCAGAACCTAATTTTAACCCAATGTATCGAATTGCAGCACCAAATTTTTGATAATTTTGGATCAGGCCCGGTATAGTATGAGTTTTAATTTTTACTGTTTTACCTAGAGCATTAGATTTAACAAGATTGTCATTAAAACAAAATGTAACGTTTAGATTTGTCAGATTTACTGAAAATTAAATTTAAGGCCTTGTTTTTAAATTTAATATTTCATAATAATAAACATGCCATTTCAACATTTAAAACAAATTGAAAGTAAACCATTTGCAGCTAATAAAAATAAAATGATAATGAAGTGGCGGAAAAGTAACACAAGAATTTAACGTAAGACATCCAGTGCAAAATCCTATTCATCACAGAACTGCATCGGCTTTGATTTAAATTTATCAACATAGCCATGAAGACAAAAGCTTAGTTCTATATTCGCCGGAGCTAATGACAGCGTAATTATTGATATTGTTATGAAATTTATTATTACATAATAGTAAAAATGCCAGTTCAAAATTTGAGTTTAAGAGAAAAAATTGAAATAATTAAATTATTTAGTGATAATAACCGAAACTGCAGAGAAGTAGCACGAGAATTCAATGCAAGGCATCCACTGCGAAATCCTATACATCACGGAACAGCATCCGCTTTGAATAAACTTTTCAATGAAACGGGAAATGTATTGAAAAAACCATTAAATGGTCATGGTATATTAGCAGCAAATCAAAATAATTCTCGAATTGGTCTACGACGTCTTGGTTTCATACGTAATAAAATAAAACCTTACAAGCCAAAATTTTTGCATACGCAAAAAGAAGGTGATGAGAACAAAAGACTAGAATTTTGTTACTGGGTCCAAGGAAATTACCTAAATGACCGAATTTTTCTAAAAAAATATGTATACCGATTAAGCGACCTTTACTACCAATGGGCAACAAAAAATCCCCATTGGATTATTAACTGCAAAGACCAATATTCAGAAAAAGTCAATGTATGGGCCGGAATATTAGCTGAAAGAATAATTGATCCTTTTTTTTCGAAACAACTTTAAACGCTGAACGGCTACTCAACTTGAAAATGAACTTTGGGACATTATTGAAGAGTTGCCTCTAATCTGCGTCGAGAAACGTACTTTCAACAGGATGGTGCCTCAATCCATAACGCTAGGGTGATACGCCGATGGTTAAATCAAAATTTACGTTGGATAGGCAGGATAGTCCCTATGAACAGTGGCCCTCAA